>JAWNBC010000095.1:47462-97375 GCA_038030265.1 Corythucha ciliata
AAGCCCAACGCGCCTGCCAAGCCTCGACGATTATGTCATGCCCCAAGCGGCCCCCCCATTCATCGGCCATAATACCAATGCGCTCTGCCCAGTCTTCACGGCACCATACCAAGCCCAAGTTTCCCTGGGCGAGGCGGCGCAGATGAACCCATGCATCGAGCAGGAGGTGTCCCCGCCAGTACCCGGAGCGCGTCGGAGCTAACCGTCCGGTACGCCATAGCTACCCGAACCAGCGCCTGCCGCTGCAAGCTGAGGACTTTCGCCCTCTGGGCTCTCGTTGGTTGGTACCACCACCACGCCAAGCCGTACAGCAGGGTGGGTATGAATACCGACCTGAATTAACGCGCCCGGCAGCGGTAGTCCGTACCCCAGACGTTTCCCGCCACTGTCCTACAGAGGGCAAAAGTCCTCTCTAGCTTCCCCGCAACTACTTCAAGCTGTGGGGTCGCTATCCTACCCGGGTTGATCTCAACCCCAAGGTTGCGGCTCTGCCGCTCACCCACGAGGCGCTAGCGAGGTGGTAGCGAACCACCAGGGGACTGCCCCGAGAGAGCTGACCCCACATCAGGACCAATTGGGTCTTCGGCACTGCGAGAGCCAGTCTGACCGCCCCGCACCACTCGTCTATGTATTGGGACAAAACAGTCCTCTAGCCCCCCAAACAGAGATGGGACCGATTAGGTTGTAGGGGTTAAGGACATACCTGTTGATTTTAGAGTGACCATGCGTAAGAACGCTCCCAATGAATTTGGAGTTTTAGGATCAAAGGGTAAGATTATTCAATTTATTAAGATTAATGAGAGTCTCAAGTCTGCAGCCGCACTTAAAATATCGAGCAGATAGTATTTGGTTGGATAAAAACCTGCGACCTCAATAAATTATGGAAACTAACGAAATAACTTTGGGGCGGGAGTCATGTTATGCGGGTCCCTGCTCGCCATTCTAAACGTGGCTATAGACAGTGCGTTATATCCAGAAACTCTCTCTTTGCAGCTACGGGTGAACCACCTTTCTGCCTCAGCTGCTCAGTTGCTCTAGCTTTAAGAAATGCGATATTTTCGGCTAGAAAAGACGCTGGTAATGATTCTTGGTTCGATCTAGGTGAGCAAAATATAGTTTACTGCACGAATTAGTAGCAGTAGTTAGTACAGTTAGCTACTTATCGTTAGTCATGATCATGAATGAGTACCGACCTTAAAAATCGATGATTGCATTTTCGATTTTGCATTTTCGTTGTAGTGAATGTACGGGTGCAATGCTGATTCTGTATTTTTCACACACACAAAAAAAAAATTTGCCTATAATTCGTTATGTATGTGTACGCTGCGCAAAAATCCTGAAACTCAAGAGGTAAACGCTGGGATTTTCCTGGATATGCTAGGATTTTCCACGAAATGCTCCTATTTTCCTGGTTTCAGTCATTTCTTGTAAAATACACGGCCCGCAGCACAACTTCACAACTCACAACTTTGATGGTTTGTGTGGAGAACCCCACGATACTTCCATGTTCCCGTTTTCCGTGTACAACAATTAATGCAAAAAAATGAAAAAAATGCCCGTGTCAATTTTTCCGTGCTCACAACTCCTGCTGACTTCTTGCTAGTAAAAGAAAACGTGGGTGCACTAGTTTTATAAGCACCCATATTTCCTTTAACCCAGCTGATGAGTGATTTGTTCTCAAAACAAAGGCCATATTTGTGTTTCTCACACTATGAAAAGACCAGGTATTCATTTTCATGCAATTTAACGGGGAAAAAACTGCAGACAGACCGACGGCATGCCGAAAATCACTTTTTTAGAACACCATAATTCCTTTCCCAATGGGAACGCGGAAGTAAACGGTGTGAAATAATACATTCTGACGAAGAAAAAGCATCCAACTTCGACTAGTTTTTAGTCGAAGCACGTTCGATTTTTCCCGTAAAATAACGAGGGGAGGGAATGATGCTTTCTTCACGAGGGTGGTATATTCTGTGGGCCCACAAGAGAATTGAAAAAATTTTTTTTCTTTCAGATTTACCCTGCACGGTTGAAAAATTATGGTTAAATTGCTTGTCAACAAAGAAAATGTACCAATTATAGATTGTTGCCACTGAGGAATAAAATGTAATATGTCCTTTTTTATATGTATGTATTGTGGGGAATAAATTATCAAACAAAAGTCTAATACCTATGGTTTATTGTCGACGTTAAGAGGAAGCTGCAGAGATGATTACTCAACCCCTCCCCGCAGGCGGGCTGGGCAACGAATGCTCGGGCGGTCAGAACTAGGAAGGCACCTGTAGTTGATGAAACAAGTTTAATTGGTGAGTCCGCACTCTATTTTGGGCGTGCAAAATGATTAACTGGGGGAAAACGCCAAAATAAGGACCATTTTCAATGCGTTAAAGGCCGGTTTACCCATTTGTGGGTAAACAAATCGTCAAGTTTAAACACTTCGTTTGGGGCAAATAGAGTTAGTTTGGTCATTTTTAGGAAGTGAATAGCCAGTTTACCCAATTTTAAAGGCGCAAACGGTTTGTTTTGCGATTCTTAGAACGCGTTATAACACATCACACTCGGTTTAGGACGCGAATGGTCAGTTTTCCCTTTTTAGCGTGTGAATAGTAGTCATGCCAGTTTGGGGCCAATTTTAAAATACCAAATTTCAAAGTGACGGCCCTCTCAATATAATTTTTGGTGTGTAGGCTCATTGAAAACTCAATTTCACTGCTGGCTCATGATAAATTATTGCTTGAACATTAATTTATTTGCCTCCTCTCTGAAAATATATAAATTTGGCGGGTTTTAGCCCCTCTATTATCCCAACGGGATCAAATTTCCCAACCCACAAAAAGTTTCACTTTTTTTTTCGAGTCGATTAACTTGGTTTTCTATATTTCTTTGGTTCAGAAACAGAGTGATGTGACGTCATCACTTTTTTTCAGTCAATTTCATTAACAGAGTTTTGCCAAAAAGAACTTGGAACTAAGGTGGACATACACGAGCAGGTGTCTGCAGGAGATTTTGTGTTTCTGAGAGATATCGGACGGAAAGATTTGCTCGTTAGTGGGCAAGAAACGACGACAGATCAACCGTTATTGGTCGAACGATATCGGTGGGAGTTCAAATCCGTCACAGATAACTTTTGTACGTTAAGGGGCGACGACCAATCTCATCGTTTGCTCTAGATCGTTAACGATATCTGCCGAAAAGATCTGCCGATCAAATTTGTCAAAATTATCTGCCCGTGTATGGGCCACTAATAATATACACACTATACATTATACATATAAAAAGGGCATGTTCCTAAATTCTCCACTTTGCTCACCGATGGATTAGGTTACAAAACTAACACATGATAAATGAGAGGGATGGCTCAATCACGATGGAAATTTTTACTCATTTGCTGAATTTAGGAACTCCCCCATACGTGAGTCCCGTTTACCCAGTAGATAAATATAAAAATTGACACAAAATAGTTGACACAAAAAAGTTTGAGTGTCTAACGAAGCTAACTAAACGAACGTTCATGAAGTTTGAAACCGGAACGTTAGGCGTGGACCATTGAGTAACCTTAGCTCCATCCGTTATTTGAACGTTTCATAATCGTGTATTGATACAGTCCATAGCTTGTACACGATCATGAAGTGGCGAGGTTTAATATAAATTGTATGGGATAAAAAGGATCGGGCTATACCGATCACGAAATTAACTTCGGCACTGGGTGAAATCCAGGGTACGGAGAAAAAAACCCCTTACAGATAAGTTCAATCTATAACAGAACAACACAGATCGTCATCATGCAGACGCTGTTTTGACAGACACCATCCCTCAGAGCGCAACTGTTATAACCACCATCGTCGGCAGGCCAAGCAAAGCCAGTGGTCCTGTTCAGACGATAGTCCCTGGCTAATTAGTCACAGGCTACGGTCTGAATCGTACATGGTCAAGAGGGTTTTAGACCGAACCCATTCCAATTACAAAGTTACTATACATCAGACCCGCTTTTCCTACGGTAGCCACGAGGGGACGTCGATTCTTGAGTACGGAATGACTAAGTGGCTGTGAATCAGCCTACAGAGTTTCAACCGTATTCACAGTGACCACCGTTTGAACATTCATGTGGTAAACCATACAGGGTGGATGCCTATTGGCGATTGTAGCTAAGGGATACGATATCTGGTGGCGTTTCAGAGAAACATTGAGTCCGGTACTCCATGTGATTTGTTGTTGCCGTTTGACAACAAACTACAAAAAGGTTTTCTACAATGAGGAAGTCCGTGTATTAAAAATGTTGGTCAGTGACACTTTTTTACTGTGAACTACGGCTAAATAATCCGACGGTGTCAAGGAGGCCTCGATATTGTACCTTTGGCATCACCGAATCAAGAAAACAAGACGGTTATGCAGGTGCGCAGTACACCCTTACAGAAACTTTCACTGTCGGCTATTTTTTGGAGCAAGAAAACTCGAAAACACCGATTCAAAAATATTTTCGACCATTTTGCTGAACCCGTGCCACTCTCTGAGTACTAAAACGAAACGGTGGGCTGGCGAGTACTAATAAAGAAATGATAAGGCGCTCGTGGGATGTCTCTCAAGGGTGAATCCAGAGAAAACTGCTGTGTCTTTGGTTGCTCTTCCCGTCGTAACCGAGACACGCCATTGTCATTTCATTGTTTCCCAAAACTTGAGGGTTCAACGGTGTCAGCTATAAATTAGCCCAGTGTTGGGAGAAAGTCGACCGACGAAAGGCTTGGGACTTGGGGGCTCGCTTGACGTTTGAGTACAACTGTATCAGAAACCATGTCCTTCTGTTCTCGTCACTTTAGGCCAACTGACTACTTTTTCCCATTATGTTACGGACGTTGACCACGAAAAAACACTTTAAAAAACAAAACTTGTTATCATTTAACATAAGTAGGGAGTACCCAAGGTAAATAGACTAAAGAGGTATGCTCGTAACTAAGGATTTTTTGTAAATTTTGACGTCACGGGAGTAAAAAATGAAATGAGGGACCGAACTTCACATCTGAAGCAATTTTTGTGGGTGGTTGTATTTTTTTTCTGTGTTTCCCCCCTTGGATTTTGTTCGTAGTCCAGGCAACGAATGAAAAAAAAAAATATTACGTCTGGAAAAAATTGTAAAAGAGGCAACATACAAAACAACCGTCAGAGGGTCATTGCAATTTTGTATGATAATGCTTCTCTTCCACCGATATGAATTTACTGATGCAGGATTTCCTGTTCCTTTCAATATTTTTTCATTCTCAGGGACGGCTCCGGCAAGGGTTCGACAGCATGGAGGAAGCTGTTGCAGCGTTCCTACATGCACTAATAATTATAGAAAAACCAAAAAAAATGGAGAGGAATTGAGGTTCTTTCGTTTCCCGAAGAGGGAAGAAACCCTTCTCCAGTGGTTGAGAAAATGCAAAAAGGCTGAAGTCTTCAATTTAGGATCTCAACGAGTTTGCAGCGCTCATTTCGCGATTAACGACTACGAGGATGCAACAAAAGCACGCATAATGGGTTACGCACCAAAACAACTCAAAAAAGATGATGGTTATGGATTATTTATTAATTAAAACGATGAGCCCTATCCTCAATTAATGCTCCTGTTATTCATCGCTAGCTATCCCATCTCTTCTCATGGATGATAATCCCAGTTCTTGCTCGTCTCCTGAAATAAAGATGAATTTAATGGACACACGCAAGAAACAAGTAAAATATGATAATCAGTCTGGTCTCCATCTCAGCCTGTCTTAGACTGGAAACCTTAAGGAAATCGTTTGACCTCAAAGACATGCAGTTAATGATCAGTCGAATGCTTTAATGATATAGATATTCCGTCTCCCATCCATCCTATGGCTACTACGGTAGGAAATACTATTTCTCACTCGTTTCCTGAACTACTGGTGAATTCAATAGATGCACGCGAATTAGAAAAACAAAATGGTAACTATTCCAGTTACTATACCTACAATCAATTATTGACTGGGAACTTTAATGAGATTGGCCTTTTTATATTGCCAGTAATGCTGCCTCTTCACCGTTCGCCTCTGGGTGCAACCTCCAAATGGTTCCCGTCACTGGTAGCGCAGACTGACTCAATGGTCGAAAAAGATTGTAATTATTCTAATCTCCACCTCAGTTATTATTGACTGTGAACTTAAACGAGATTATCTCTTTTTATTGCCAGTAATTCTTCCTCTTCACCGGTCGCCACCCAATGGAGCCACCAAAGGGTGCTCGTCTGTGGGAGTACAAACTGAGCCATTAAACGCATCCCCCACGTTTCACATTCAACCATTGAGCCTGGGCTGTGCTTATACTGAAGAAATTCAAACCTCCCGACCATGCAATAACACAGATTGCAAAATTCTAAGAAACGTTTGCATGGATTTACAATTGGAACTCATTAAATTGAAAGAGGCTTTGTGCACCGAACATTTAAAAAACGAAGAATATGGAAAGAAACTTGCAGCTATCCAAAAAGAAGTTTGGAGAATTTATTTCAGAAAAAAATAACAATAATTCATTGCGGAAACAAAGTCGAGAAGTTGGGAAAGGACTAGGTGCCGATTTGGCTCCTTGTTTGTCCTCTAACCAATTGCAAATACTTACAAAAAAGAAAGTTAGGGCTAAGTGGACTCGTGATGAATTATCAAAGGCATTTACTCTTAGGTATCAAACTCATCGTTATCTGTTAGGTCCTTTTCTCCTATTGTGAGAGGGACCTTAGGATTTTCTGTTTTGTTAATCATATTATGATTTATATGTAGATATCTGGGGCGAAGATCCTATGTGTACCTACGCGAAAAACTAGCTTACCCTCTTCCAGGCCTGAGTACATTGAGAAAGTGGGCTATGTCTAGGGTGGAAAAAGAAAGTAATTCCCGAAAAAGGAGTCTTGTCTAGGATGGAAAAAGAATGTATAATGGATCAAATTTAAATTTAAATTTTATTTTATTTTGATTTAAAAGGTGGTATTTGCTTCAAGGGATTGGTGGACAACAATTGAAATAATTGGGAAAGGTTTGGTTAATTTTTATATTTTTACAATTTTTAAAGATCTACTACTTGAAAGGGAAACGTTTAACTCGCTTGGCAATTCGAGAGGGTTTCGTTGGTATTTTAGATTAAAAAAAATGAATAGTTTATAAAGACTCGTTATTTCGTACGATTACGACTAGAATAATTGACGTTATTTTATGGTGCTTGAAAAGTGGAAGAAACTTTAACAAGACACCGAGGATAAAATTATATTGTTTATTTCTTTTATTTAAATCAAGTTCAAAATTATTTATTTATTTTGAGAAGAGAGGATTTTTATTAATTGGAGAAAAATTGATTATTAATCGATTGTTACTTTTCAATCCCGTGGGTGATTAATTAAAAGGTAAATTGTACCGACCTTAATTTTCGATGAGTGCTCAGGGGAGAATTTGCCAATTGCCGGGACTGAATACCAAAAGTCAAAATTTCGTCACAAGCCTTCTTAGATGTTCAAGAGCCCGTCAAAAAGCCTCGAGAAGGGCTTTTCCGGGGAATTTAAAATATTTCTCCCACCAGTTATTTTTCTTATTCCTAAGGTGGGAAATCAGCGCAGGGACTTAATGGAAACACTTGATTTACCTATTGTTGGTGGGGGGGGGGGGTTCTCTTCATTCCTCTTTGTTCGAGTCTTCGAAAAGGGAAAGGAAGACGGGAAATTAAATATTTTTCTTAATAAGAGATGCTGGCTTTTATCCTCGTTGCTTATTTTACAACCTAATCGGTCCCATCTCTGTTTGGGGGGCTAGAGGACTGTTTTGTCCCAATACAGCTACGACCATAGATTTGAGGTCCGGAACCCTAGAAGACGTACTAAAAATCATGTTGTCGACCGGTCAAGCAAAATCGCCTTTTCAAAAAACGACCGTGTTAACTTTTGATGAGATAAAGGTGTCATCAATGTTTGAGTACGACTCAAAATTAGACCAAATCGTTGGAAGGCACCAGTACATGCAGGTGATCATGGCACGTGGGCTTTTCGATAGCTGGAAACAGCCAGTATATGTAGATTTTGACAAGAAAGTAACGAAAGAGCTACTACTGAAAATAATTCGAAAGCTCAGTGACATAGAATACAACGTGGTTGCCTGTGTTTCGGACTGCGGGGGTGGTAATACGCTGACTTGAAAATTCTTGGCTTGAGATTGAATTTTCCTTCTAAATTCAGGTAACATGGGCTTATGGAAGGAGCTGAGAATAAACGTGGAAAATACATTCATTTTACACCCGGTGACTAAAAAAAAAAATTTTTTTCTTGCTGACGGTCCTCATCTCATCAAGCTACTTAGGAACTTGTTCGTTTTTTGTTCTTTATTATGTGGCCCATTCCATACCTAATCTAATCCGAAGTGAGATTACTCCGAAATGCACAATTGTAAACTTGCACAAGTCATTTTTTCATATCAGATAGTAAAAAAGAATCAACTTCATTGCATTTCGTGCACCTCCTAACAATCAACGAATGGGAATACTGCATGCATTTTAATGCATTTCGGTGTTGAGGAATTGGAGCGTTGAGAAATAAAATGGGAATCGCCTTCCCTTACAGGTTTATCGATACTGGTTTCAAACTGGGAGACGGAATCATCATTACAAAAGAACCCTTAAACCGTCTTCTCAAGGCCTCCACTGCCGAAATCAATTCCTGTTTCAAGTTGACGTCTCAGCATTTGTCATGTGAAAAAACCCAGAGGCAGAATGTAGGGCTCGCTGTTCAGCTCTTCTCGCATACTAACGCTATTGCACTGCAGAGGTATGGGTTATTTGTGATTTATGCAGGGAAAAATTGAATTTTTCGGCATAATGTCCATTGTCCAATCTTAGATACTTCCCAGATGACAGTTTGGCCAGGTCCGTTGGAGAACTTTTCGAGCTATTCAACGACTGGTTTGACGTAATGAACTCATATTCTCCGTCAGCGAAAGTCCCTACGAAAAAACCTTTTGGTTTGTTGCTCGAAGACCAAACAAACACACTCAATTCAATGATCCGGACTGTGTCCACTATGAGCTGCATTGGCAAAAAAAGTCTCCAGATTTTTCAGGTTTAGTACTTTACTAATTTATTATTTTTCTTTCATAAGATAAAATCAAATGTATGTAATGAACTATTCCAGAAAGGAATCATTATATCTTCAAAATCCATAATGGGGCTTTTCAACGATATGAAAAAAGAATTTAATAAGTATATCTTATTTGTTGACCCACAGGCTTAATCAAGATTGTCTCGAAAACTTTTTTTCTCAGGTTGCCATAAGCTGTCTATTGCTACTGTCATACCCATAACAATTACAATGTATTTATTCTTTATACATTAGTTAAGGTCTAGAGGAGGCCTCCACGATCATCCGGCTCCTCTCAACTGCCTCTATAGAATGAGGATGATTCTTCTTGGGAAAAACCCGGGCATAGTTCAAAGCCACAGCAACGTTAAGGTTTAACTGACTAACTTAAGCATTATGTATTATGTGGAATATTCTACAATTCTTTCCTCGCTGATTTAGACCAAATTAACTCGCAAAATATTTTATTCATCGAAATGTATACAAGTTCGCTTGCTTGAGTTTACTGGCACGTTGGTGCGCAATATGATCTTGTGAGTCGAGTCCAAAAATAATTGTTGACTCAAAAAATTCCCTTCTACCATGAAATTGTTGATTTCTACGATGCAACAAAGAAAGCTCGTTTACTGTACCCTCACAATGCTCATCGTTTACTTTACCCTACATATCTACATCTTTTACTCTTCGTTTGCCCCTAAATTAATTTGGTCTCCCTTATTTTGTTAGCAGGTAGAAGATGAAAGCGATGAATATATCGTAGCGAGTGCCATGAAGGCGGTGAACATTGGAATCAAATGCTCTTCAGTCGAAAACATTGATCAAGATTTCGAAAGCACCTCATTTCAGATCGCATCGTCTTCAACGTTGCCTGTTTCCCCAGAGGAAGACGGCTTGTCATACCTGGCGGGATATTTGGCCAAAAAATTCAAAAAAGATTATCCCTACATGGCTGAAGAGAGAAGTGAGGGAGAATCAAGCCATCACTCATACGCAATGGCCCCTTCGTGGGTTCGGTGCTTGTCGTTCGGAGGCCTCACTTCTCCTTCAAAACAGTGGCAAAACGAATTCCTGGCAATGGAGGCCGCATTTGGTCGCCTACATGGGAAAGGAATTAACAAAATCGAAAAAATTGTTAAAGAAACCTCGTCGTTTATACGGGGAGAGTTGAACGAAAAAGTGAACCCAAATTTGGTACACGCATTTGCTAAATTTCGAATATTTGTACGAATGAAGTACTTGAATAGGGAAGAAGAAAATTTAAAAAGAAAAATTGTGTCCACGAGTCACAAAAAAGATAAAAAAATGAAAAAAATCGTTAATTAAAAAACAAATTTCGAGGAAATCACGGCATTCTTATTTTTTTATGAGTAGAAATGCGTAATTCTGGGAAGTTGGTGGCTTTCAGTAAGGACCTCCCATAACCGACACTGATTCTATAGCCCGTCCAGCAGAACATAAACCCGCGGACAACGCTCTCATTCGAGTAGTTGAAACCTCTTTCCCTATAATTTCGTTACCGAATTCGCGGGTAGTGGGGTACACCCGCAATCAAGACAGATAACTTTAGGCCCCGTAGCCAGAAGTGCTCACCGTCTCATTCAGGGGTGGCGAGTTCCATGTTTAAATTGACGAGCTATAGTGGCCATTTTGAGGATTTCGTTTAAAACAACAATCAACGTCACTTGAGGGGAAACTCCGTGACGCAGAAATAAATACTTATTTTAAGTTTTATTACATAACTCCCACCTGTTAATTTTTTTAAAAATATTGTCATCCCATGACGTCATGGCGCGAATAATTATCATTGGTTGAAAATTAAGAGCATACCTCTTTAGTCTATTTACCTTGGGGAGTACCGGTTTCATTATCACACGATACTAGCGCCGCTAGTGATAGCTACAATCGCCAATAAGTGTAACAAAAAAAAAATTGGGTGAAACTACGCCTGGTTTGCAATCGAAAACACCAAATACACCTTGGTCCGAAAGTCAATGGTTTCTGAGATATGATTTTTCAAGCCTTTTTAAAGGTATACCTCGTTTTTCTCAACTAAATGCGACTTTGTTGCTTCCAAGTGAACTTTAGGCAACTTTTGACGCCGGATTCAAAAAGAGCACATTTTTTTTGGTCAGGAATAGCCGTGTTTGACCAAATTGATAGTTTTGTGCGGTCTCTGCCGCGGCTCAAAGTTATGCACACCGGGGATTCCAGTTCCGGGAATATATATACATATAAATTTCTTTTTCCAAACCAAAAAATGTACATCTGTCCATCATTTTCTGTCAAAAAATCATCATTTTTAAATTATAAATTTCACGACACTTAATTCGTGAATTATTGATGTTTCTCGATTTTAAGCGAATTTTTGCTTTTTCTAAATTTTATAGCAGCGTGGTAGCATCTCCATGTAACACGTGCATTATCTACTGAATTTTGTCAATTTTTGCCAAGAATCGGCGTTTGACTCAATTTAAGCTGCAAATTAACAATTTTTCCCATTTTTAACTGAGAATTAGCACTTTTCCCCCAATTTGAACTGAAAATTAACGTTTTTCTTAATTTTAGCTGCGCTAATTGGTGATTTTTTCAATTTTTGCCGCGAATTAGTGGTTTTGTTCATTTTGTATCCGCGAATTAACGTTTTTCCATTACTCTATATCTGCAAATTGCAAATTAGCGATTTTTCCCAATTTCAGTGTGAAATAGCGTTTTGTGCTAATTTTGCGTCCATTCAGCATCCTATTTCCTTTTTCATACGCGAATGGGCGATTTTACGCCATTTCAGTTGTAAATTTGCCATTTTTGGCCAATTTTAACCTGAAAGCGTCTTTTATTTGTCAGTATTATAGCGTGTTTTACAACGCTTTACACAAAACTTTTTTTTTTTTTTTTTTTTTTTTTTTGGCGTATGCTTACAAAAGCCATCAGCCGTCATTGGTTTGTTTCTTTGTACTGTTTTTAAGTATTAGTGTCGTTTGTGTTACGTTTGTGTTACGTTTATGACATGTGTATGATGTATGATTATGATTTTTATGACTTTAATGATTATTATTTTTTATGATTGTAAATTTAAAAGGGAAGATTATATGATTATTACGTAACAATTTTAAATTAATAAGAAATCAACTGTGCATTAAACTATTATTTTAGCATTATTTATGAAAGTTAGTAAATCTTTGGAGGTTAGGTCTATTCTACGGAGTATGGTTTTGTAGTTAAAGGGAGCAGTTAACTTTGAGTATAAGGAAGTCATAAATGGATTTCTTTGGGAGCTATATTTATTGCATTCCATTATTTTATGTTCGAGGTCTTCTTTAGTGTTGCATGTGGAGCATAAGTTGTTGTTGCTTTGTCCAATTTTATTTAGATATGAGTTACAAATGCCGTGGTTTACTCTTAGTCTGATTAATATTCGCGTGTGTTTTCTCGTTGTTTTTAAATTCCAAAACCATGGTTGTTGAATAGTTGGATTGATAGAAGTGTAAAATTGGCCTTTTTGGTTATTGGTGTGCTCTATCTGCCATTGACCGCACAGCGCTTTGGTACTCAGTGGCCGTAAGTCTGTCTGAGGTATTTTGTAACGTAGAGTGTTGCAGGATGTGCTGCCTTCTTTCGCTAGATGATCTGCTTCCTCGTTTCCCGGTATTTGTGAATGTGATTTTATCCAGACTATGTTTAGACTCTTCTCTTGTAAATTTACAATGTCATCTATCAGCTCCATGATTCTCACAATGAGGTGAGAACAATTAGTTGCAAGTGAGAAATGTCTTATGATTTCAATTATACTTTTACTATCTGTTAATATGGAGAAATATTTATCACTGGACGACTTAATGTAATGTAACGCTTCAATTACTGCAATGCATTCTGCGGAGTAACTTGATAAGAGGCTCGACAATTTGAAAAAAATTTTAACGTTGTCAGTCCTATCATAATAGGAGGCTCCAACATTTTTTCCTGATTTGGACCCGTCTGTGTAAATTTCTCTTGTATTTGCAATTAGGGGAACTATTTCACCTAAAAAATGTGTACGATTTTGAATTAAAGAGTGATCTTTACAATGGGGCATAATAATGATTTTGACCGGGGTATTGATTAAATATTTGGGGCTTCGAAAAATGGGAATTTTGTCTGAAGAATCTATTAATGGATGGTATTTTGACGTTGCCGCAAAGCTGTCAACCAGTAAAGGGACAGGTTTGTTTTTCCAGTATACGTGAGTGTTACAGAATGGCATTCTGTAATTCCTTATCGGTGAAAGGGTTTAATATGAAATGTTCATCACTTGGATTTTGTCCAAATTGGAAGTTTTTATCTTCAGGAGCTAGTGGGGGACAAATTTTGTCAAGAAAATCTTCTGTACATTTGTTTTTGGACAGAGGGGGCTTATTAGTAGCTTTCCTGTTTTTTAAAATTTTGAATTTATTCCACATTTCTTGTATACTAGAATTTTTGTTTATACTTTCACAATACTTTTTCCACTCTTCTTTTTTGCTGTTTTTTACCACTTTTTTCGCTGAAGCTGTAGCTCTTTTGTAGGAAATATAATTTAAGTAATTTGAACATGTTTTATATAGTTGGTAAGAATTTTTTCTTTGAATAATTGCTGCTTTGCATTCATCATTCCACCAAGTTTTACTGAATTTAGGATTTTTGAGTTCTTTGTACTTTGGAATGCTCTTATTGCTAGCTTTATTAATATTTTGAATGAATAGGTGGTAATCTGATGGGTTTGGAGAAGTTAATTGTTCGCTGGTAAATTTATCCATTAATTTAGTGTAAACGTCCCAATCAGCTTCTTAAGATTCCATATTCTTCCTGAATTATTGTGAATAATATGAGTGTACGGGCCGGTGGTTTCAAACATTATGGGAATATGATCAGAGCCTAGGGGGTCTTGTAAGATTCGCCAGCTGAATTTTGGGCTTAATGCTGGGGAAACCATTGTGAGATCAATAGCAGAATGGTTTACTTGAGTAATTTTGTTTATTACAGTAGGAGAACCATCGTTGAGTAATATTAAATTGCTGTTGTCCATCGCTTCTACTAGTGCATTTCCTTTAGGATTTGAATTGGAACATCCGAAAAACTGATGATGGCAGTTGAAGTCACCTGCTACGACGCAAGGGCGCGGAATGTTGTCAAAAAATCTTTCCCAGGCTCTAGTCGAGATATTACTTCTAGGGTTATTGTATACGGAAATTATAGCAAGGTCTTGTGTTTCGTACGGGATTGTTATTCCCACACTCATGATATTTTCTGTTCGGGGAATGTCAAGGGAGCGATATGGAATATTCTTTTTGATTAAGATGGCTACTCCTGCTTTGCCATCACATCGATCTTTTCTGATATTATTGTATCCTTCGAATATGATCTCTTGTTGTGGTCGAAACCATGTTTCGGAAATTATTGCAATATTTATATTATTTTGGGACAGTCATAATTCTAAACTTTCTTTGTTGCTAACAGCAGACCTCGCATTCCACTGTAGGAATTTGAGTGATTTTGTCATTCAGTTATTTTATAGTGATCAAATCTTGTTTTAATTTCTTTTATCAAATCTGTTTTGTTTGTTATTGTTGTATTTTTAAGACTTGTATAAATTTCATAAAGAGCTTCACATAGTAGGTTAGAATTTAAGGTAATTACTGATTGTTTTTGGGTGTCTAGTGATGATGAAGTTGAGTGTGGGTTAAACTTTATAGGGGTACATTGAAATAAATGTTGTCGGTTTTCGTCCAACAACTGCCTATGCTCGTCCAGTGTTTTGTTCGGTGGGGTGTTCGGGCGGTGGCGCTTAGGTGGTATACGGTTTGAGATTTGTAAAGGGGGAAAGACAGATGTATGTTTTATGCTTGGTACTTGATTAGTGAGGACGTTTCTGAAAGTGTTGCTATTTAGCTTATCCTTTGCCTCAGTAAAGGATATATTTTCATTAGTCATCATAGTTCTGATGGACTTCTGTCGACTAAACTCAGGGCATTTGCTTCTAGCGAGAGCCTAGTGCTCTCCTTTACAATTTACACAACTAACAGTGGTTTCTGTTGTGCATTCATTTGATGCGTGTTGATTACCACACTTATTACACCTAGGCTGACCATAACGGAGACAATTGTAGCATTGAGTGACCCTAGGGGTGTATATTTCGACTGGGCATTTGACGCAATGTAAAATAATGTATTCCGGTAGAGTTTGTCCTCGGAAGGTGAGCAAAATGGTTTGGGTGGGCACATACTTGATTTGGTCGCCATTGACTTCTTTACGTGTGAAACGTTTAGCTTTAATCACTTCTACAGGATCATATGTAGGCGACTGAGTATCAGATATAATATCTTTTTCACTCAAGTCTAGACATACTCCCCTTATAATGCCTAGTCTCTGTACAATGTACGAGGGAGCGTAGGCTTTAAGTTGTTTATCTTTAATTTTATTGGAGTCAATTAATCTGTTGGCGGATTCTCTATTAGTCAATTCAACCTTTATCCTATTCCTACCTATCTTCCGGATATCAGCGACGTTATTCTTGATTTCTGGATGACATTCAAAAATTAGCTTACCGAGAGCCATGGGATGGATACGGGTAATGTTATTACCTTCCCCCACACCCTCAATAAAAATAATGAAGGGTCCTTTATCAATTGGTTGATAGTGAATAATTGGGAAATTCTTTACACCTGTGTTATTGTTTGGATTTTTCGTGGTGGGCTCTTTTCCGATTATAGTAATTTCCATTGCTTCTGTTTCTGTGTTTTTTTGTATTGTATTGTCTTGAGCAGTAGATTTGTCAGGCGGAACCTTACGCCTGTCCTCTTCGGAATCACCCATTCCGAAGAGAGAAAAATAAAGAAATTTTAATAAAAAAAAAAAAAAAAAAAAAAAAAAAAAAAAAAAAAAAACTGGGGGGAGATAAAAGATAAAAAAAAACCCTTCTTAGAGAGGGGCCAAAAAATTTAGAAAATAAAATTGAAATTAGGTAATTTACCTTGGATCCAAAAGGTATACTAAAATAAAAAAAGAGACTATACTCCCTGATGGTTTTATCGTTGTAGACGTGTTGTAGAAGTGTTGAAGAGACGAATACGGACTCTGACCACTTCTTAACTGCTCTAGAGCTCGATTCAAACAAAATTAGTGAAACATGCAAATGACAAAAGTTTCTGATATTTATGTCAGCTTTAATTGGTTATCGCAAAGGATTTGCCTACGATGCTCTGTTTTCTAGATATCAGTGAAAATCCAAAAAGTGGTACCTTCTTTGTGTTTCCCCCACTCGGGCTCACCTCGTAGGGGTGGGCGCTTTTAGTATGTTTACCTCCTAACTAGTCCAAACATGGTTCCGGAGTCAAACTTTCTGCTTTCGCTCATTTCCTCTTGACCACCTTTTTGAACACTCGTTCACTGGACTATAATCGTAACTCGTACGAGCCAAATTAAAGGGTGGTTGCCTGGTTGCCTCAATGAAAGGGGTGCGCTAGCTGCGAATAGGGAAGGAAATTTTTGCAGCATCAGCTACTCTTTTCGTTTATACCTACTTTCGTTTTTAAAGGCTGCCTCTTTCTTCCCCAATCTTCAAATTTTCGTTGGTTTTTGTTTTACGCAAACGTTTTTTTTTAAAAAACGGTGTAACTGATCAAGTAATGTAGGTACTATGCATTTTTATATTTCAGATAGACAAACATGGACCTAGCAAAATAAATAGGCTACTTCCCCGGTAAATCCAATCCTACGGGCTGAGCTTGGTGTAAAGTTTTATTATGTATTTTTATTATATCAATTCGCGGTTCGAGTGGATTCGCAATGGTGAATGAAGGATTCAAATTCCGATTATTGCCAAAATAGGTAATTAGTTAATTATTCGAGTAAAACATTCTTTTTTTTAATGTTTTACTCAAATAATTAATTACCTAAAGTTATTTAACATTCACGTTCGCGTAATAAAAAAAATTGCCAAAATATTTCAAAGCTCGAACACTGAAATTTATTTATTGCGACACTACAGAAGACGTAAAGCAATCCGAATCCAATCATTACAATAATCGCGAGGAAGAAAAAGGTGGGCGGTGCTGGTTTGTAAACCAAAAATAAGATGATGATGAAGAAGAAGAGGAAGAAGAAGAAGAAGAAGAAGAAGAAGAAGAAGAAGAAGAAGAAGAAGAAGAAGAAGAAGAAGAAGAAGAAGAAGAAGAAGAAAAAGAAAATAGTTTCGCCGGCGCTCTTTCCATCTTCGTTATCGACCGAAGCGTGACGGCCTCTCTAGCGGATTGCACTTGAACTATGAAGTCAGAAATAACCCGGTTTTTTGTATAAATTTAGGTGCCGAGTCGCCCCTAAAGTTCGGCGAGTTGGAGCATACGATCGACTTCGCCTAAGCGTATATCAATTCAAGAAGATGTTTTGCAGTGACGAGAGATCTTTGTTTCTTGATAAACTCAAAATTGAAAAAATTAAAAATTTAAATTTTTCAAAAAAGAAGATCTCTCGTCATTAGTACTAGTCTTCATAAAAAAATAGAAAAAAGAATGACCGAAAAATTCCCAAAACTGACTGAGAAAAATGCGGGCCAATTTTCAAGCGTCCTGAAACCCCCCCTTAACCCGAGGGCGAGGCCACTCAGATCGATTTGATATTTGGAAATATCAGCGACTCTAAAGGCCTAAAAACCACTAGGGTGTAGCGTTAAAGTTACACGATTTCTCAAAATTTAAGCACGCAGCGACACTTTTTTAGCGAATGCCCACCGATCTCCAAATATGAGAAAAGCCCAAACTTTACGCGAAATAATAGAAAAACAGCAATACCGGCTATGCATTTCCATTACGATACCACTGTCAGTGGCCCACAAAGTTAGAATTTGGAGGTAATATAACCCAACTCTTATCTCGTGTCCGTTCCCGATGCCAATTGCCTACCTCGGTCCTAATCCATTCCTAATGGAACAGAAAACCCACTCCTTTAATAGTAAACAATTTCCTTGATACCATTAAATTTCATCCTGTTATTTCCCGCACTGAAAAACGTCCGGTGTATCAAGTGAATAAATACCATGTACAACCTTTGTACAACCATGTAAAACCATTGTACAACTTACGGTGTACAAATGAAAATGAATTTCAAGTAGCTTACATGACCCATTATAAAGATAGTTCATCATCACAAGTACTCCTAACTTTCCACGAAGAAATTAAACCTCACATATCGAGCAGCCAAGAAATCTATGCTGACGGCTCTAAGACCGTACATTCGGTAGGAGCTGCCTTTTACAAACGACAAAACGAACAGTATTAAAAGATATTTCAAATTACCAAGTACTTTTTCAAGCTTTTGAGCTGAGTGTGTAGCCATTCTCGAAGCACTGCTTTACATAGTGAAATCAGATAAACGGTGCTATTTTAACCAATAGCATGAGTGCAGCCCAATGTATTGCAAACTTTAGTAACACTTCCAAATATACATACCTCATAGTGGAAATAACAGGACTCATACAACACATCACACTCTAACAAAACAAAGAACTTTAAATAATTTGGCTTAGATCACATTCGCAAATCCCCGGAAACGAAGAAGTCGATCGGTTAGCAAATTTAGGCAGGGCTTCTCATATTTCTCTACAGCATAAAATTCCGTACACCGATATTATATCCCCCATCTTCAAAGACATAATGTACCAAAAATGGCAGTTAGAGTACGAGAAAGTGCAAAAGGGGGTATTCTATAAAACATTACATCCTACAATAAAATCAAAACCATGGTTTGATAAATTCTACATTAGTTGGAGAAATATCAGAATTATAAATAGACTTCGAGCTAATCACGGCATTTGTAATGCATACCTGAAAAAAATTGGTCAACATCCCAGTGGCATGTGTAGCACCTGTGGTGTTACGGAGGATCTCGAACACAAAGTCATGGAATGCTCCAAATACAGCGCACTACGCAACATATTTTTAGACTCATTGTACAAGAAACGAATATTAAGCGCCCCTTCAATTACAAACTGATCCTCCAAAACATTGAAAATACAAACAGTGATTTAATCATTTTCATAAATAACGCATCAATAGAAGTTTGAAATGAAAGATGAAATGCTAGTAATATTAAAAATGAATCAATAAACTATTCCATATAAACCCTCAAATCAACTCATTTACTCAATTTTCACAATAAATTGCTAATTTAAACTTCGGCTTTATTCACTACCTACGATTAATTCTCACTAATTACGAGTAATTATAATTATTTCATATACTTAATTCCTTCGAACAATAATTATCCGCCTAACTTTGCCATTTAAATTTATATATAAAAAATACAACCGGCTAATGGCTCTCGTAAGCTTAAGCCTTTAAGGGGGCATACAAGTACAAGCCCCTCGCCCATGTTTTCCCCTCACCGTTTTACGCCCAAAGTATTTGGAATAATTCATTTTTTATGGTCTCATATGAAACCTTAGATGTTTGAGACAAGGCTACTTAAGCCTGAATTTCAATTTTGGTTTTCCTCGAATTTAAAATTGAATTTATAAAAATTAAAAAAATAAAATTAAAAAAAACTCGTAAGCTGGTGGAGGAAAAAAATATGAAAAAAATTGTGGTGCAAACAGAATTAAAAAAAAAAATCCTGCTAGCCGTAAAACGGTGAATTCATTATTTTTTTAATTGAAGACATTAAGGGTTTAAGAGTTCAACGCTGTTCCGATAGATGGCTCATTCTCTCACCCTCTCCCGCTCCGTCTTCTCGACAATTTGCGTTACCTCAATCTTCAATTCCTCCCGGAACCCCATCACCCGTCCAAGGTCAATAAAAACACAGCCCTCTTTACATGAAGCGACTTTTCTTTAGGTGGATTTTATCACCTCGGCCCAAGATTTGGCTTAAAATTAATTCGGAATTGAAGGAAAAAATGCACCGCATTTTATGTAAATAATGTTCGGTTTGCTGTCGAACTAAGCCGAGATTGTAATCCATCATTACAATAACACGCACAATATTGTGTATTGAAAACACCTGTTGCGTGATTAATTTTCGTTAAAATCACACGTTTTTGAAGAAATTGCTCGCAACATTGCCTGGAAAATTGTATTGCGTGAACATTGCTGAAATAATTGGGGAATAATTGATTTGCCTGTCGGTTCACCCAGGAGTGGTATAAAATCTGTAAAAACGGTTCATCAAATGGGTTCGTTTATTCCGATGTTTTCATGAATCGAAAAAATAAGTGATAACAATTCGTATTGTAAAAAACATATTGGCATATTGCCTCTCTCTTCTCACATTACGTCCGTTCCATTGTCTTGTTCGTGCTTTTGGGAATAATCATCTGATTTCATTCAATTTTTCGAAATTATTCGATGAAATCACATGGTTTTCTACACTAGTGCAGCACGAACAAAACAATGGAACGGACCTAATGTAGTATTACTTTTTAGTGCATTTCATGAATGGGAAAAAAAAAAAAAAAAAAAAAAAAAAAAAAAAAAAAAACTATTTGTCTCGCCCTGATGGTGGAAAATATGGGTCATTATGTGGTATAAACGGTGGAGGAGGACCCGTTAAAAACTATACCAACGCGACTTAAAAGATTTATTGTGGTGATATTGTACGAATTTTCCTGTTTGCTCTCCAATCTCCGAACAATACAGAAAACCCCTAAAAAAGGGGCTCGCTGCATGATGAGGGGAGGAAACAATAAAATGTATATCCCTACCGCAGAAAAAAATTATATAAAAAAGAAGTTTGGCTTTGGCTTCTTCGTACGGGAGGTATCTCACTGACGTCTATATTTTGATGAGCAAGCAAGTTTCATGAGTAAAAAGAAAGAGGTGACAAAGAAAAGGCAATCGAGCCGTCACCCCGAACATGCATGCGAAGTGCTCAGCCCTCCTTGCCGGCTTTCTAATAGTAACTTGTGCTTTCTCGGTAATTTTTCGCGAATTGGATTTTTTGTTTCGTGTTTTTTTTGTGTTTTTCGTTGTTCGAAGTGACAGTTTTGAACGATTTATTGTCAAATAGGTAGTTTTTTGAGATTTACCAGTTATTCTTGCGACTTCAAAGACCTTCTTTATTCAGGTATGTATGCCAAATTGTATTTATTTACTTGTTTATATATTATTGCCATGCCTAATACGATTTCTCAAAAAATGATTCTAATTAACCGTCTTGATAATTTTGGATCCTTATGGACTCTTATTGGTATATGTCGTATAATGCGATGATGTCTGTAGGATGGGTGGAGGCAGACGTACAAAAGGTGGTAATTTATTTACGTCTTCGAGTCGATCAGCGAAACGGAGGATGCGCCATGCCCGCGAAAGCCGCTTGGCCAATATTCGTGCTGCATCACAACAAGCAGGTTTGAATGCTCCTAATTGGTATAGTCCTACGGGGTTGGCCATCTAAGTATCGTCACCCACCTTTTTTCTTTGTAGTGCAACATTGTGAACAAATTTAAAAACTACCTTCATTTTTGACGCAGTTTCTTGTGCTCGAGTCAGATTTATTTCATGACTGTTGGAAAAGTGGTGAAATGCGCACAATTTTCTCAATTCAAATTACAATGTATACTTTTGATTCCGGAATTCAAACCTTAGTTTTTGTTTTTTTTACACCGATCTGGCCCTTATTCGGCCACATCGGTTTGAAATTGACGGAGAATCACGCAAAAATACGTCCCCCAAGAACAGTCAGAAAACTACTTTTAATCATTTAACTATCAACATTTCATGCATACTCTCTATTATACGCGCCGTATTATAAGAAATATGAAATTCTACCCAGAGGCGCAAGAAGCAAAATATTTGGGGGAAGAGGGGTGTGAAAGTTAATTATACCACCTAGCTACTACAGTTTTACCACTTGTCCCCCCCCCCCCGCATCACTCCATTTTAGAGGTAAATCTCTGATCCAAAAACGAAGCATTTTGTTAGGTTGCATAGACTACCCAGACACGCAGCGAATTCTACCAAAATTTCCTTGTGGAAACTTCTGGAGTGTCAAAAAACCAAGATTCAGTCGATTTTTTTTTTTCCATTTTTGTGCCTGTAACTTGAAAATTTCGCGTACTATGGGAAACTAGTTGGAAGTGATGGGGCGTACTTTGGGAAACTATTTAATGACACAGTAAATAGTACAGGAAATAAAGCTTAAAAAATGACAGATTAGAGGCACAATTCGGCCTTACTTCGAATGAGGCTTCAAATTTTCCTTTTGATGTATACTTCCAGGATTCGAAGAGTCCTCAAGATATGAGGTGGCGAACATCCTTCAAAGTTTAAAGTGACGGTAGACGTTGGCCAGCTCACCTCTATAAGGGGTGAAGAAATTTTCCCGAACGGGGTGTCTGATCGTATGTAGTTTTGTTGTTTAGGCGATAAAAATCCAACACAAGTCCTTGCGACGATTAGTTTTTGAGTTACGACGTAAATTGTAGCAAAATACTTAGTTTTTGACTTAAATATCCCCAAAAAATCCTCACGTCCAACGTTTAGTAATGCAGTTGACGTAGATGTCATTTCTGAAGTAGTTTTTGGCGACGAATCGATTGCGTTTCTATGCGATCACTTTATTTCAGTTACTAACGAAAATACCCTTAAAAAAAAGAGTTTTCCCCGATACTTTCATGTGCTATGAAAATGTGTATCAAGATTTTCAAAGTTCGGATACATATATTACTCATTTAATCAGATGCGGCCCCACAAAATCAAGCTACGCCACCAATAGCAACAGGGCAACAAGGACCTCCTGGTTTCAGCTCATCACTCGGTACATATTTGTTTTTCATGTACATATGTTATGACATATTACATTAGATTCAGTCCCTCCAGAGCAAGCCGCAGTAACAACTCCTGCAAGTATCGAAGAAGAGACGCCTCCTACTTTTACCACAGAGGAACCCGAGGATATTTTCGGTACTCATTGTTTTACTATTACGTCTCATTGTGTTTGTTATTAGTATTTTGCTAAAATTTTAATTTCACCGCATTTTATCCTGCTGCCTACATTCAATTAAGAATTTTTCATCTTCAGAAAATTCACAGCTTATAATTGAGCGAAGCTCGGAAGTCCAACCAGAGAAATTTGAGATGCCGGGGAGAAGAATAGTTGATTTCCAACATGTTTTTGATCAGCTGGTCCAGTATTCTGACCATGGACCATTGTCCTGCGGCATCAAACATTTCTTGATAGTGGGTGAAACCAGATCGGGCTTGCATTCCCGCATAAGAATGAAGTGCAGGTAGATTTCCTCGCATCATCACAATATTTGGTTCCTTGATAAATTGTTTCATTCGTTAAATTTTTGTGGGGTAATCGTCAGGATGTGTAATTTCACATGTACGGTAGAGACAGATGACGCCTCTGACAGTAAAATGGAAATCAACTTGGCAATGACATCGGGAACTGTTGCAGCAGGTCTTGGATTTTCTTCGGTGGAGGAAGTCCTTAATTCGGCAGACATACCGTTCATGTCGTCCCACACGTTCATAGAATGCCAAAATAAATTGTCATCTGGTGAGTTTATCAGGAGCAGGCGTGGATCCATGGGAGATAATTGACAGAATCATACTTTTTGAAGCATGCAGGCAATATAAATACAATTTTTTTAATAGCAATGTCAGCAGCTGCAGCTGCAGAAATGGAAGCCGCGGCAAGCGAAGAAGCCATTTTGGCTCGCGAGGCTGGCGATGTTGATAAAGACGGCGTACCCCTTATTGCCGTTGTTGCTGATGGCACATGGGCCAAACGATCGTACAAAAATAAATACGACTCCCTTTCTGGCGCAGTAATTTTTAACACTTTTCGATCTCATTTTTGTTAACTCTGTTCGTTGGCCCGTGTGATTCCGTGACACTAACCGTGAAACCTTATTTGCTAGAATTTTACTCGTACACACAGTAAAATTGGGGAACTTCAGGTAAAAAATAATGCCCGTATTTATGAACGTTCCTTGACATTAAGGAACCCTTGAAATTCAATAAAACAGATGTTTTTATTGTGATCAAAACTGTTCTCAACGGTTCCTTGACTCGAGGAAGCTTCAAGGAACGTTCATAAATACGGCCCTAAGTTTCCCCATTGATCTCTGGTATTTATACTAATAAAAAATAGTTAAATGACTGTATGGTTTTAAAACCAATGCAAGAAGAAGAAGAAAAAAAAAATCTTGCTGAAACTGGAATTTTGGTTGTTGTTTTTTGCAATGAAACTAAGAACGTATCCAAGGCCTTCTATAGTAACTAAAGGAGGCCTCGACGTATCGCGTAAGGGCGCTCGTGAGAAATTATCTTTTAGTGGTTTACCTCAGGTTCTCTTATGTTACTGAATTTCACTGGAAAACGAACAATGACCATATTCAATGCAAACATGATTTATATTTCTCTTATATTAGGCCGTTATTGTGGGTCATCGGACCAAAAAAGTCCTCTATGTAGGGGTCAAAAATCGTTTTTGCCTGACTTGTGCTAGAGGTGAGAAAGAAGGGCGTCCCATTGTCGAGCACGCCTGTTTTAAAAATTGGACGGGAAGTGCAAGCTCGATGGAAGCGGCTGTAATTCTTGAGGGTTTCCAGTGCTCGGAAAAATTTTATGGGATCAGGTGTGCATACCCCTTGTTATTATTAATTTTCTTAAGTCTATGATGCGATAAGCGAGAATTTTGGATCATTATGTATTTTCATAGATATAACAGACTAATAGCTGATGGCGACAGTAGTGTGTACATGTCATTAGTAAAAAACCGGCCGTACAAAAGGACCCCAATCGAAAAAGTCGAGTGTACGAACCACTTACTCCGCAATCTTTGCAGGAAAGTTCGTTCGTTAGGTGATGATAGGTCGATTGGCACGCCCTACTTACGCCGAATTGTACAAAGCAAGGTGAGATGCTTGTATTTATCGGAGAAGAGCACATTATTTCCGTTAAGGGCGTAGCTATGTGCCTGCGTTGCCAGGATCACCTTTTTGAACAAAACTGAAAACGGCCCTCAGCCCAAATCCACTTTTTCCCATCAGAAAGCTCAAAAGGGACTTCTGACGACGTACTCACTGAGGCTGCGCCGTAGGTGAATAAAACAATACTCTCAATGTTTGTCCATGTAACCCGCAGATTAAGACAATGAGAGCTGCAATCAATACAGCATCCAACATGAGTCGAAACACAGAGTCGAAGCTCTCAGAAAAGATGTTAAGAACGCTCCCTACCATATTTTTGGGAGCCACGACAACTGCTCGGACTATTTTTGTACGGGGCCAAAAGTAGGAGAGTTAAATTTGGTAGATGATTTCAAAAATTTCGGTAAGTTATTGCTAGGAGATTACATTTGATTGAACTATTATTGCAACCTGAACTGTACTGCCTGGAGGCCCGTAATCTCCGTGGAAAATTATGTACCTAAAATACATTTTTATGGCTCAGGGATGTGGTCTAAATTGGAACATGCGTTTGCTCAATTAGCTCAACATGCTTCCAGTTTACTGCAGCGCATGAGCAGTAATTTGGCAGAAAACTTTAATAGCGTTTTAGCTAAATTTACTGGTAATGAACACGTACTTCGTCATCCGTACGGTTGAATTTAATCGATTTCTTTTTAAAGGCGGAAAAAGAATTAATTTTTGCTCCCGAGGCAGCTACCAAACCAGATGCTTAGGCGCAGTAGTACTGGCTAATTCCAGGGCCTTGCAAAGCCGGCTTCACAAAACGATGTATGGTAGAAGCCCGGGAAAATTCACGAAATTGATGGAACACCGAAGGTATGTTTCTAAATGGATACTTCATTCCTGGTACTCGTGCATTAAATTATAAGCTTTCTCATGGACCGCCACTGCACGCTGGAATGTGACCGGCGCACATAAGTTTCCATCTATCAAACCTCAGAAAGATGGGAATTTCTTAGGTGAACTATTCATTTGAAGAAGGAGGGGGGTTCGGCCTTTGGGGTTTCGTTACTTGAAACAGAAATTTGCAGATGTTTTCCCGCATTCCTTACAGGCTCAAAAAATTACACTCTAAAGTACGAAAAAGGACTTGTTCTAGAAGGCTCATATCCACTGACAAGCCCAAAGGATGTGATTACGGCCCGCTTGCGTCTAAGCCAGACATGGATGAGTCTATGTTCCACACCGAATGCGCAGATTACTTGCGGACTCTGAGGTTCTGACTATAATGACTAGTATTTCAAAACATGTCAGTGCATGTGCATACTCAATTCCCTTAGATTGACTGCTAAAGAGAGAGAACTCTTAGAAAAATCAACCAGAGAACAGGCGCACAGCGCACTTTGGTTTGAAGAGAGAAGGAAGCGATTGACGGGTATTTACATAATAATTTGATTTTCAAATCCGATCGCCGTGGCTTCTCTCCTCTTTAAAATTTCCCTTTTTTTTATTTTGAGCCCTCCTAAAATTGTGGAGGCCTTTCTCCACAATTTACTTAGGGCGTGCCTTCTCTATTGTCTATTGTTAATTTCGTTCATTTGCTTCTAGCTTCACACTTTGGAGATGTTTGTAAGCGGAAAGCTAAAACCAAATGTCAGAAACTGGTGGAACGGCTTCTGTACAAACCGCCTTTCCATAGTAAGGCGACTGAATACGGTCACCTTTCCGAGAGCAAAGCCATCGAGGAACTTACTAAAAAAGGCATTTCCGTGAGGAAATGTGGTTTCTTCGTTGACGAAGATAACCCATTTCTAGGTTTGGACATTATCATTTACCAAAATGTATGCATGTAGAGGTAGTCATGAAAAATTTCAAGCCTCGTATTTGTTAGGTGTAATATGATTAACTTTGTACAGATATGTACACCGTTATAGCCCCTACAAACGGAGAAATTGGAACAGCTCAAGTACGGTATAACAGAGTTTACGTCGATAACATGCGTGTTAAAACTTTTGATCATGAATTTCAAAAGTTTTATTAACTTGATAAAATTTTAATAATTAATTTAAATTATTTTTTTCAATTTCACGCTGTCTGTTTACTTAATTAATTAATCCCAATGCGTTATTTTTAGTAGAAGGGGTAAAGAGGATACTCATTCCACTAAATTCAAGGGAGGGCGAGAGTCCATCAATAAGTGGATAGACTGTAGTATATGAGAGAGTTCCTAAATTCAACAGATGAGTAACAGTTTCCATCGTGATTGAGCCTTCCCTCACATTTATCATGTGTTGTAGTCTGTCCACTTAGTGATGGACTCTCGAACGTCCTGCTTCATTTCGATAATTCGATTTGTTCATTCCCACCAAAAATATTTAAAGAACTCAACAAAGAAAAACTATAGTTTTGTAACCAAATCAATCGGTGGGCAAAGTGGTGAATTCAGGAACATGCCCTATTATGGTGATTCCTGATCAAAAGTTCATCATGTATTTATTGGTACCGACGTAAACTTTGTTATAGCCTATTTTTGTAGTTCCAATTCTTCATGTTCTTTCCATTTAGCCCATAAACCTACTATAACAATGAAACTTATTTATCACGAAGAAGAGAGAGAGAGAGAAAAAAAAACAGGCTCATATTTTACACTTTTAGGTGCCAGCCCCGACGGCCTTATTGATGAAGATGGAATTTTAGAAATCAAATGTCCCTATTCGGTTCGGCACTTGACACCTGAAGACGCATTGACGAAACTTCCATATATAAATGACGAAATGGAATTAAAGAAAAACAGCAATTATTATTATCAGGTTTGGTATTATAATTTTATCAAGCAACGCCTGTCATTCTGGTCAAAACGAGTACCTGCATAGCATCGTACAGTCCAAGATTCGGATCGGACATCAGAACGTTGTTTGCCTTGATAAATGTTTACTTTGTGGCGCTTATCATCTCAATTTCCAACGTTTACTTTCTAGGTACAGGGGCAACTAGCCGTAACCAAACGGGCCTACTGTCTTTTCGTGATTTATACGGAGGTGGAACCTCACATAATTATAGAAAAAATCACTAAAAATGAATCTTTCTGGGATGCTGCCAAGGAAAAATTGAAGAGTTTCTTCATGGCATGCTTACTTCCTGAACTGGTGGACCCCAGAAAAACTAGGTCAATGCCTATTCGGGAACCTTTTCATGGTATGACACATGCATTATAATTATCCGTGCATTTTCCTTCCGTGTATGAATGTTAACCAAATTATACAGATGATCCGGCAACATAAATGGACTTACCAAAAATCGATCATCTTAGTCCCGAGAACAGACCGTCGGACGTTATAATAAATACGAATTGACGCAGCGATTGTGTTGTGTTGATTGTGTTGTGGATGCAGCGTACCATCAACAACACAATCGAAGAAACTATTGGCAGAAAAATATAAACTAACGAGAGGGGGGGGGGAGAAAGAAAGAAAAAATAAGAAAAAAAGAAACAAACAAACAAACAAACAAAATAGAGAGAGAGAGAGAGAGAGAGAGAGAGAGAGAGTGTGAGAGAGACATTTCTGCAATGGATGGAACATGATGTTTGACTCAAATTGGTAAAACTATATGGGGTCTTGCAGCGACAACGATTCTTCACAATCCGGCAGTCGATGACCGCATGAATTAGAATTCCCACTCAACCTAAAATCTGTAATATTCTCATTGTACATTTCCCTATTCATTTGTTCTAACCGTCATATTATTGTTATTTCAGTGCTCACTGATTACGCAACGCTTACTATGGCTGAGCTTCACGCAAAATTTGCGACGGACTTACGAACGTTCGGGAAATAATGCCGCAAGCGGGATCCAAGGACGCCGAATAAGAAATAACATTATCCCGCCATAGCAACCGCATCTCGTGGCATTTTCACACGGGTTCCTAATAGGAGGTCCACGATGAGCTGACGTAAAAATTCCGCCAATGGCGGTATCTATGGCGTTATAAAATTATCTGTGATTGCGTTTAAAAAAAAGGTCAGATTTGTGCTTCTCATATTAAGAAATAGCCAGGTTTTCATTTTCATGCAATTTATCGAAAAAAAAGCGACAGACCGTCAGACCGACGGCATGCCAAAAACCACTTTTTTCAACTTTTTTGAGGTTATACATTATGAATGTGATGTCAGCTCGGACTCGATTTTTTTCACGAACACCACACTTCCATTCCCGTAGGGAACATGGAAGTAATAACGCAAGCGGACTAAAGATCACCAATAATGATGAAACGTTAGTGATGCCGCCATTTATGTTTTTTTCGCCAGTTCATGGTTAGGGCCCAAGACGCTTATCCCTTCAGGAAACTCACGAACTACGGGAGGCAAAACAGAATTGTGGAACACTTTTCTCTCTTTGCAAAATCAGGAATTTTCATTGTTAATGTTAATACTCTTAGTAAGAGTATTAGTATGGAGTTAAGACTCCATGTTAATATTCTTAGGACGCAATTAGGGTTAAATAAGATATTTTTCGGATAACAGTCGTGCGATTTCATGCTGCATTAGAATACAGTCGGATTTCTTAGTTCGGGCGATCGCCTTCCGATCCTTAGGACAATAAATTACTTATTTCCCCAATTTTTCGTACACGGCAATATTTCGTCCTAAAAATAATTTTAGAGCCCTTGCGGGATTCGGTCTTAAAGGAAATCCAACAGCGTTGGAAAAACTCCCGTTTTACTTCCATGTTTTTTCTCAGTATAGCTGACTTGTAATAGGAATTTATTATTCTGTAATGTTGAAAAGTTTGTTTTCTTGTGAAAGGCTCAAATCGGAGGTACGATGCTGCTTTCAAATGGAAACCGGTATCAAAAAACGATTCAGTTACCATAATTGGGACAAAATGATATGTTATCTTGTCTAATAGAACTTTATTCAGGTATTCTAGAAACAGCGATGCGAGAACGTGAGGGCCGTAAAAATTTTGAACGTTATTTACGTCAATTCCGGGGCTTCATTCAAGTTATTCAAGGTGTGTGTCGAATAGGTTTATTATAGAAGAAAGCCCGTCTTCAGCCCGCCATAGCGGGTTTAGGGGGGAGGGGGGCTATTCCCTCTTCGGTCAGATCAGTTTTTCTTTTCAAATGTTTTTTTAGAATATGGTCGCGTCATTGAATTGACTGGTAACTTATACCGGAATGAGATTCTTAAAATAATTTCAACACATTTAAGTATTTAGAAAAAGATAGCGGTTTATTTCTTTGTTCACGCCTAGAAGTTAAAAATAATGAAACCTAGATAAGTTATTTCTTCTTTCTGAACGCAGAAAAAAAAGGCGGTAATCTGAAGGACAGAGTAGAATGCTAGAATGCATTCAGTTCTTTCAGTTGGAACGGGTGATGGTGGGGGGGGGGGTGACTTGCCTACATGTCAGAGAGACAGTGAGTGAATGAGAGAGAGAAAATATTCTTCTCACTCAAGAAACAAGCGCGCCTTTCAGTGGTTCCACATTACCATACTTCACTTGTCCATCACAGTTAGCGCCACGGTCAATTTCAATTTCTCATTTCACTGCAGCTCCCCCTTAAAAAAAAAGAGAGAGAACTCCGACAATGCAAGAGAAGCGAAGCGTCACTCAGAAGGCTCAGGAGATGACAGGCACCACCTGCCGGCGTCTCTCTCTTTTGGCAAAATTGAATACTAAATTAATTTCTCAGTTTCCCATATGTTTCATGCATCTCGTACGGGGAGGAGTTCTAAAACGGTTTCTACGTTTTTTATTGAAAGGGAGGCCCGGAAGGTTCAAGTTACGCACTTCTCAATTGGAAGTATTTTCTAATAATTTAGTCCGTTTAGTTCCCTGCATTCCGAATGAATTTTCAAGAGTTCCACGTGCATAGGATCAGCTCGGAAAATGGAAAGCCACAAAATTTAGGCTTTTTCTTCTGTATACCAGACCACACGTTTTGAAAGATGTAGTACCTGCTGAATTGTACACAGTATTTCTGTATTTACATGTATCGTTTCGAATCCTCTCTTCTGATACCTTCGCAGCAAATGAGTCATTTGTATGTCTGGCCAATAAGTTGCTTTCGAACTTCGTAACTTACTGTTCCAGTACTTCGGTTTTCGTTCCATCATTGTTACCTAAAATGTACATAGTGTTCTTCATATTCGTGAGGATGTTGGAAGATTTGGCTCGATAAATAATTACAGTGCCTTTATTTTTGAAAATTTTATTCGTATTTTAAAAAGGTTCATAAGATCCCCAAATATGCCTTTACAACAAATGGCCAAACGAATAGCTGAAAGAAACTTTGTGTACGATGCCATAGCCAGTTCATCTCGCAGTCTTGAGGCCGGTGGTTACCCCAATGTGAAAAATACTTTTAAATTTGTGAAAAATGACAAGTTCGTTCTAAAGCCTAATCTAAAAGATTGCTATTTTACCGGTGATAATTTTATTGGAGCTATAAGAAAAATAATCCAGAAAGACGATGATGTATCCCCTGTTATCGTGACTGACATTTGTAGTGAACTCGGTGACTTCTTTGATGCACCAGTTCTTCGAAACCGTTGGGAATTTGCTAGTTTGTGAACTAATGGATGACAAACGTAACTTTGCCTCTTATCGTTTAGTGCCATATTGAATAAAGTTATGGTTTTAACCTTATCAAATTCCGACAAGATCGTTTACCCTCTCCTTCATCTATATACTCAATTAATACTTGCTGCACTCCATACCTTCATTCCATCCTTCTTACCTTCATTTAAGGACGACTCGTTGTTACAAAGGTGAGCTAAAGCAAGCAACTTCGATTAAGCAAAAGAGCATGACGCCATATGTCAACGTTTTTCTATCATTATTTTAAAATTCTCATAGGAAAGAAATTCGCTATTGCGGAATTCACCCGCCGAGTTGATGGGGAGATTGGAGAATGTGCAGTGGCTCCCATTAATTGGTTAACCGAAAATCAAAAGAGCTGCTATTGGCCTCGAAATTCCAAAAATGTCAACACTTTGGTAAAAAAATCTGCTGCTGTCAACGTCGAGCTATTCGCGGAATTTCCATGCTGTGTTTTCAAAATATTTGGTACATATCATTTGCATATTACGCGTTGTATTGCTGGCGGGGAGGGGCTACAGTGGATGTCTATTTTCATTATGAATTAGTTTTTAGACTCATAAGGTGTTCAACAAGTGCAACATGGTGTCTTGGCATATTATAAGAAAATTAGGGCATGCTTCTTCAGTGTGTTCCTAAAATGTATTACCTATAGTGATTGTAAGATTTAGAAATAACAATTTTATTCAGACACGTACCATGAGGCAAGAAAAAAACTTCCTGAAGCTTTGGCTAGATCTGACCTGGAATCGTTCGATGAAGACTTTCGTAAATACAAAGCCTCGAGGAAACTTAATCTCAGAAAAAGAATTGTGTCATCGTCGTCTGAAGAAGAACCTGATCCTAAAAAGCTTCCAGCGATGCACTCTGTCCACAGGTAATTGATTATTTATTTGAGTAAAAACATTCTTTTATTCTATTTAAATATGCCGACTAGGATTGTAAGAATCTTGAATGATTATCGCTGTGTTTAGAGGGTTCAGTGAAGAGACAAGTTTCCTGGATACCTGTCCATCAACAGGATTGTTGGATGTGTGTGCTTTTTTGACATGTGACGGGGAGATTCGTTTTTTTAGACTTACGGATGCCTTGAAAATGGGGTGCATTAACCCCGAAACTAGTCGGTATATTTAAATAGAATAAAAGAATGTTTTTACTCAAATAAATAATCAATTACCTAAATCTTTTAACATTCACGATGCAATCCAAATTTGTCACTCTGTCCATAATTCTCCGGCGACGTCTGACGATGGCTTGTGGTACGTCTTCCTTCATTTGATTTTTTATAGTTGTTTTCTCGTTGATGATGAACAAAAACGATTGTTTTTCGTTTTGCCGAGCTCAGATTTTTTCAGAACCCGCATACCTAATCTTTTAGGACTAATCTTTCGCCCAAATGCTACTACTCAGGAAATGATGAAAAATATAATGAAGAGAGGTGTGGGACGTCTCTACAATTGGGCCGGAAAGGGTAATGAATTCCCTTTCAAAAATACACTAACGTGCAGAGCTGTCACTGGTTGGTTTTATTGGTAGCTGCGGTTGAGCTTTCATGTTATTAAACATTTTACGTTATTTTATTTCATTGTCTGCAGAAGCAGCAAGAATTCTGTATCCAAACGATAACCAGGACACATTAAAAAACGCAATTCAAGAGTGGTTGAAATATTGTCCATTTCGATCGTCTTGAACATAAAGTATTTTATCATTCTATCAAAATGAGCTTCCCTTTGGCCAGAACAAAAATAAGCACTGTAAATTACGCTGAGAGTTAAAGTTCTCTCTGTATCAGCTACGTCATCCTTCCATTCGCTGGCTAAAGTGTGTGTTCACTTCAGTTTATTAAGCAAACCATATGATATGCGTCTGTGGAGTCCGTGCAACCTATCAAAATGCTTCATTTTTCGAAGGAATTAATTTTTCTTTGCTTAGTACACTCCACAGATGCATAGCACAAAGCTTCTGAACAGGGCTTTAAATACTGGTTTTTATGATTATTATTGTAATGATTAAGGACTTCGGCTGTATAAAAAATAGCGTACAACACTCGGGCGGTATTCCTCATTACGATCTCGGGCGACAACTGCCCTCGGCTTCACCTCGGGCACTTCCCGTCGCCCTCGACCGTAATGAGCATCATACTGCCCTTGGATCGTAATATACTATTACATGTCAAAAAACAGTTTAGTGGGGGGATTCGAACTGTATCCTTTTATTGTACTACCATCCAATGTATGTACGGTCACGTCGATATTCGCTATATTTTTCCTTCAAACTAGACCCCTGTACCTAACAACACATTTTTCCCATCATTTTATCCTTTGGGTGAAGTGGGGTAAGTGCGTTTATGGGGTAAGTGCGTTTTTATTCAATTAAAACTGTTGAAGTCACTCTATAATATTATTATTAATCACATGTTAATACTACAGATGTCCGCTACCAGCTGACAAATAGTTTGGATAAATCAGATGATATGATAATCGGTTCAGATGAGTTTATTTCAGCCGTGTCGTTTACACTCGGAAGTCGAGTTCAAGGTGAGTGATTTCGAGTGGAATAAAATAGGTAAAACCCAAGAATTTCTTTCGATTTGTTTTTAGGATGGTTTATGCCTATTATCTAGTTCATGTTTTTGTAGGCATATTGGTTAAAAGGTGAAAATTATTCTTTAAATTCACAAAACGCACTTCCCCCTTGACTTCAGGGGGTCGGGGAAGTGCGTTTTTCTTACATGGGGGAAGTGCGCTTGGCATTTTCTGACTAATCCTTCATGTAAATTTTAGAAAAATATTTTCTTCTAAGTACCTACCTAAGTTCATCATGTACTAATTTCATTACGTATGGTGCATAAGCATGACATTTATGGCTAGTCCTTCTCATAAACATTAGAAATCTTTTCTCCTATCGAAGTTATATTTTGCATGGTACGTACATGAGCATGTCTTTTCTGACTAATCCTTCACGTGGATTTTAGAAATCTCTCCCACTCATCTATCTATTGAAAAGTCCCATTTTGCATGGTGCATGAGCATGTGTGATCTTTGTCTTTTCAGAATGCCGCGAAGTTATACCAGGAAAACTATGAAGGCTACGGCTTACAGCAAGGAGGACTTGCTGTATGCCCTTAACCAAATTCGGCTCTCCGAAATTTCCGTCAAGGTGGCATCTGACGTATTTAAAATCCCCGTGACGACGTTGAGGGACCACCTGAAAGGAAGAAGAGGAGTGAAAAGTACCTCGCTTGGAAGACCGCAAGAAATCTCCCCAATCGAGGAAAGCAGGTTAGCCAATGGGATAAATATATTACAAAAATGGGGATTCGGCCTAACTAGATAAGAAGTCATGCAAATCGTTCAGGAATGGATTCTCAAAAATAAAATTGTGACAAGGTTCAAGGACAATCTCCCAGGCGAGGATTGGTTTATACTGTTTAAAACCAGACATAACCTGTCCATTAAAAAACCCGAAAATGTCGAGATGGCTCGGCGCAAAGCACTCGATCCTTTTATAATTAACGGATTTTACGACCTACTAGAGACCGCTTTGCCAGAACTTGAGCCACAACATGTGTGGAACGTTGATGAGACGTACTTTTGCATTGACCCATCCAAATCCAAGGTGGTTGGCTTGAAGGGAGAACCGGCCACCAGAACAACAAGCGGTTGTGGTAAAGAAAATATCACCGTCTGCTTTGGAGCAAGTGCTGCGGGTGCCAAGCTTCCTCCTCTTATTGTATTCAAAGGGGTCAATGTGTGGGACCAGTGAATGGGGAAAGAAGCATTTCCAGGAACCACGTATGCTTCCACCAAAAATGGATGGATGGAAACGGATGTGTTTTGCAATTGGTTCATCAATAACTTTCTGAAACACATTGGACCACATCGTCCCCAGCTGCTTCTGTATGATGGGCATACAACTCACATCGCATTAGAGTTAGTTGAGCTGGCGATTGAGGAGAAAATCATAATTCTAAAGTTATCCCCTCATTCTAGTCACGTCCTCCAACCTCTTGATTTATCCGTGTTCAAACCACTAAAGTCTAAGTGGGATTCTGACCTCGTTGCATGGCAAAGGAAAAATATTGGTAACAAGCTTTCAAAATCCAAATTCGCCAACATGGTTGGTTCTATTTGGAGAGAGTTGAACCCTATTGCCGTGGAATCAGGCTTCCGTAAAGGTGGAATCTATCCTTTCAACCGTAACGTGATAGCCGAATCGGCATACGACCCAGCAGCTTGGAACAGGTGGCAGCAAAGGAACACTACTGATGTTGCTGACAGTAGCACAGGATCTCTAACACGTTCAGTGCCCAGAGCGCACACTGTGCGTCGAGAGTAGTTGGGCCCTCTGTGCCCGGGACGCACGGTGTGCGTCCTTTTGTATACTCGGATAAAAAGCTTCTCTATTGCCTGGGCATTTTAAATAAGGTTCAAACAACTCATCTAACGCCTTTGGAACCATTCCATGAAAACTTTTCAACGGTTGGTTTCTGTTTTTTGCATTCTCCACCCCCCTCGTCGCCATCATATGTAAGCAGCCCCTTTTTGACTGACAACTCAGCATTTCTTCCTTTTTTTTCACTTGAAGTACGTTCTCCTACTGTCTTTTTAGTCTCATAATCTCGCTTGCAGTTGTTATTGTAGCTTCGTGAGTTTATGTCAGTTTGAGTTGTCCTTTTACGGTTTTGAAGTGTCGGGATGAGTAATAAAAGAAAGTTCAATTTCACTCAATTGAGTGACCAAGAAGTATTGGAGTTTCTTGAGTTCCATGATTCGGATGATGGAATGACTTTTAGTTCCGACAATGAAGAGAGCCTCAAGCCCCCTTCAAGAAACACCCCTGATCCAGGAATTATTGGTGACGTTCCGCTGGACATTTTGTCCCTCCCTATTGATTTCAATGACAATGTAGGTAGAGTATACTTTTTATTTCACTGCTCTTCCATATTCTGAATCCTTTATATGTATACATTCAGCTGCTAAGTGAAGTGGCTTCACCACCAGCATCTGGCAAGCAGATCATAGATGACCTGACCATTCCCAGAACTGCGTCTCCAGATTCGAACTCTGCTGCTTCTGTTTCTCGAATATCTCCTCCAAAAGTACCGCTCACGCAATCTCCTCTCGTTCTGCCTTCGCCATCTCTCCATAAGACGCCATCGCCAGTGCCCATTAGTTCACCTCATTCGCCTGTCCTAGAAACCGAGGAATCATCTTCCGAGTCCGACGGTGATGACACCCCTTGTGGAACTTGGTTCTCATCACCTTCTTCATCCTCCAAAATCTCCTTCACAGGGAGAAAGAAAATGAACGTGCTCCCACCGACCTCCCCTTTTGGTTTTTTTTCCCTTCTTTTCACCGATTCTTTTTTGGAAATATTAGTTAAAAAAATGAATGACTACGCAGTACTTGTACTGATCGATTCTGAGGGAAGTTCATCGCGAATATCGAGTTGGAAGGACGTCACTATCGACGAGTTGAAGATTTTCCTCGGGTTGCTGTTCCACATGGGCATGATACGCATGAACAAAGTCATTGACTATTGGAAGACCCACTACCTGTTCGCGACTAATATATTTTCTTCCTACATGAGTAGGAATCGTTTTTTACTCCTTTTGCGAGTTTTGAATTTTGACAATCAGAAAGAAGACGACAACCTGAGGAAAATTAGGTTTCTTATTGACCATTTCAATTCCTCGATGGACGAATTATTCAGTCCTGGAAAAGAACTTTCACTCGACGAGTCGATTGTTCATTGGCGAGGCAGGCTTCGTTTTCGTCAATATATAAAAAATAAGCGACACAAATACGGCTGCAAATTGTACGTTCTCAGTAGTCCCAACGGCCTGGTACAAAAAATACTCTTGTACCAAGGTTCGACGGATAAGGAGGTTGGCGGAGTTAACCACAGAGCGAAAGTTGTACACCACCTAATGGCCAATAGGAAAAATGTTGGACACAGCCTCTACATGGACAACTATTACATGAGTGTACCATTGGCAGAAGAGCTTCTCAAAAATGGTACACTATGCACGGGGACACTTCAAGCCAACAGAAAAGGAAACCCCGTCGAAGTCAGGGACAAAAAATTACGTAAAGGCGAAAGCATATCACGTTACAATAGAAGTGGCGTGTGCGTCACGAAGTGGAAGGACAAAAGGGACGTTTTAGCCCTTTCGACCGAGTTTTCCGGAGACATGGTCACAGTCGACGAGAGGACCAAAAAACCCCGTTTAATTCTTGAATATAATAAATATATGTCTGGGGTGGACCGGCATGATCAGCAGCTGTCGTACTACCCATCGACTCATAAAACTCTTAGGTGGTACAAAAAAATTGGCATCCACATTTTCCAGATGATGATTGTCAACGCCCACCTATTGCACTCTCTTTTTGGGCTTGGTGCCTTGAATGCCTATGACTTTCGTGTTTCAATTTGTGAAACCCTTTTACCAAAGCGGCTATTCCTCCAACAACCATTGGTTACAAATTTACACGTCCCCGAACAAATTGAAAAAACGGAAGGACAAAGTCGAAAAATTTGCAAACGAAAGAAATGCAGACAGTGTTCATTAGATGGAAAACGAAGGGATACCCAATACTTTTGCCCTGATTGCCCTGAAAACCCTGGCCTATGTCTGAAAGACTGCTTCAGAAAATACCACATGAACCTACAAAATTGTTAACCCACTTATTTTATTCTTTGTCTTTCAGTTTCAATCTTTTAATTTTTGGTCTTCTTGTGTTCAATTAAATTTAAAATGTTCAACAGCCTAAACTGTTTAGTATATTATTCATAATTTACGTAATCCAAACTTCATTACTTTATTTTATTTATAATTCCTGAACCGCCTTGTATTTATTTTTATTTTTTTTTTTAATAACAAAAACATAGGTTGTAGAAGATGTACCGGACGCATACGTGTGCGCCCGCGAGCATCTTAGGACCATAAAGCTGAAAAACGAGCAAAGAGTGTCCACGACGCACACTGTGCGTCCTCTAGTTCTAGACGCCTGAGAGAGGTTGGCTCCAACGGGTTTATCAGTGAACGGAGTAGGCAGTGAACGTGCTAACCAGTGGTGTTTCTCCTCATGGCTCAGTTGTCAATTCCGCAGGACCTTCCGCCAATGCTGTTTCTCTCCACATCTCAACAGCTCTCAGTGGTTCAGGACTTTCCACCCAACCTTCTCTTCATGGACCAGAAAATTATGTCATCATTGATGAGCCTGTAATAATCCCGGCACCTGATCTTCATGCTGATGGTTTGATTGAAGGAGCAGCAGTGCAAGTAATTGATGTGTCTGCAAGAGAAGCAATAACCCGCAGAGCCCAGCCAGCCCCAATCACGAAGCCCATCCCATCCCTTCCAACGGCAACAACGTTTGAGGAATGTCTCCTAAAGCTTGTTAAAAAGGGAGAAAAAGGATCCTTCGAACCAAAGCGTAAGGTGGCCACTGGTTGTGAAGTTTTGACTTCTGAAACTGCGTTAAAGCGACTACAGGAGGATGACAGACGAAGAAAACGCCCTCCTATAGGCCGAATCCCCTCCAGAGCTGCCAAAGCCGTCAGAATTTTACCGGTTGAACTGTCACCTCTGAAGCCAACGCCAGGAATAGGTAAACCAAAGAAGATGAAGACCATGAAACCTAAGGACGCAGCACCAACTCTTGCATTGCCCACACCTTCTACTTGGCCAGTCATGCCCACACCTTCTACTTGGCCAGTCATGCCCACACCTTCTACTTGCCCAGTCACCACACCTCACGATAGTGACGAAGATGAAGAAAAGAACGATATGGATTCTGAAGATTCATTAAATGATTTTATAAAAACGTTGAATGCCAACGGACTTAGAGTTTTATGAACTGTTACTAGGGCTCATTGAGGCATCCTACATTTTATTTACCTATTTACATAAAGTTAGGTTACCTTAATTTAAATGTCAAATTAAAAATCTGGAAGATTGAATGAATAATTTTTCTTTGAAAATAGGTAAAGTACGTCGAACGCACTTACCCCAGGGTGAAAGCGCACTTCCCCCATATGCCGGGGGAAGTGCGTTCCGGGAATGCTTCAGGGAAATGTTAATGTTTCATCACTTGCAATGAATAATAAAACAAAATTCATATACCATTGACTTCAGGATAAGCCAATGGTTCTCATGGATTTTTTTGGAGTGGAAAATATCAACTGTTTGTGATCGACACGCTGTCAAAGTGTAACTATGAGTTTTCAGGTACGCACTTACCCCACTTCACCCTATCTTCGGAGTTAAGGGGGGGGGACGGTCATTTTTTCGACATTTTTTGAAATTGCACACACAGCTTTTGGCTTTTAAATATAAACATATGTATATTTGAAGTCCTTGAGCTGTGCTCTTTCATATGATACCCCACTCGATGAAGTTCGAGCTACTTTTTTTTTCAAACAGTCACATTATGCGGCATCAGGAGTGGGGATGAAACAAAAGTGAATTTTTTATGTAGGATTTTATTTCGGCTTCACATTCTTGCAAAGTTTCATTCTGATATCATCAATACTGCCTGAGGTATTTGAGCGTTTCACTTCCACCTTTCCGAAACTTTGTCGGAACCCCCGTCTAGCCATTTTAAAGACGTTTACACGTCAAAAATCTTCAATGCTAAAAATACATTTCCTTTGACAGATTTAACCCTTCACTCCACGTAGAAAGGTTTTTAAACTAAGACTTCTTATTTATAGTTTCAGCTATATTATTAAATAGTTTTATTCCCAAGTAATTCATGGAGTCCTGTCTAATTTTAGTTCGACAAAATTCCAAATACAAGTCATTTCTGGCTCTGGTGCAATAATTATGGGAATTCCCATTTCGTTCAAAATCGTCTTTGTGTATACATATACACATACGTGTGTACGTGTATACTTGAGAGGGCTTCATCGGTGAAAAGTAACCGTCTAAAAAAATCTAAAAAAATGGTTATTTGGACTGGTAATCCAGAGGTTGCGGGTTCAAATCCCGCCGGGGAGCCATTTTTCTCGAAACTCGAATCGTGTTGGGCTATGTCCTTTCATCGTCGTCCCGATAACATCAGTTTTATTAATTTATTGTAAATAATGTTTTTAAAGTTTTGTTTTAGTTTTTAGGTGTCATAACTATAGTTAGTTTTAAGTTAATGAAGAAAATAGATTAAATTTAAGTCGTAAATCGAAAGAAAATTAGTAATAGCTGAGAAAGAAACTTCGCTCGCCCTCTATTGGAAAGACCCTGAATTCCTTCCTCAAATCCCATCCTTTTCACGCAAGCCCCTACCACCACGAGCCGGGGTATATAAGCCGAGGTAACAAGACACGACACAGAGAGAGTTGGTCTGAGCTAGTCTTGGCGCAATTGGAGACTAGAGTCGTGCGAAACCAACTGCCGCAAGTGACGAGTGCAAGTCGAGTACAAGCAGGGTAAGGAACCGAGCAGCAGAAAGCGCAAAAGGGTCAACGTCGCGAAACGTGCATAGTGTATTCTCCCAATCAAGAGCAAAGCCAAGTGTGGAGTCAGTCGGTTCTCAGTAGTGTCCGGGCTCGTGTATGCGCCACACCGTAAAAGTGCCTAACGCAAGTTGTCGGTCAGTGCAAGGTGGACTGTGCGCTAGAGTGTTGGTGCCGTACAAGCGACAGCCCGAAGGGAAACTCAACGCCGAGGCGCAGGCGCATTTTCCGACGCAACGGAGCACGTAGCGAACGCAGCACCCGCCCGACGCTGCACAACGATACCTAATTACGTCGAGCAACGTGCAAAGCAGCGATAACGCGCGGCTTATTGAACCAAGCGCGACACCCCAGACTCGAGCCGCTGCGCCCTGCGGCGCCCTTACTCGCATTCGACGGCCCAGGACAACCATTTCCCGACGCGGCTTACCCGGACGAGCTACCCGTCGCAGACATCGCCTATCGCACTCATCGTGACGCAGTCACGCGGATTTGCCAGTTACCCCGGTCGCCGTATCGGTGAGTCACTCTCCTTTTCCCCCTCGTCCTCCTGTTCACTCGCATAACCTAAAAAAATTCTTATAGCCAGCCCCGTATTTCCCCTCGCCTCCGAAGAGCGGCGAGCGAAGTTTCGAACCTAATTTCCGGACGAAGTCCATTCGCACGTGGATATAAGAATTAGAACAGTTTTTTTCTTTTATTACTATTATTCTATTGTCTTTTTTTTTTCTATTTTTTTTATTATTTTAGTGTTATTCGTGTTCAAGAACTCGTTCCCTGAGACAATTATTTCATTATTTTAGTGTAAAAAATATAATTTTGTTCAACCATTCGAATCGCAAATTTATCTCCATTCCTCCACCCTCCCCGATTCCTAGAGTAACAAAACGTACCACATTATTAATTATTTCCCAAGAAATGGTGCGCGCCTAGGTTTTTTTTTTTTTTTTTTTTTTTCCCCGGAATTTGGCTGTTCCCATCCTCTGAGCGGCGCAGTGCTGCTATTCTTTCAGTCCTCTGTAGTCAGATTAGTCGACTACAGTGCGATAAAAATGAACGGTTTCAGTTGTGAGACCAAACGCTGAAGATGGCGAGGAGCCGAAACCGGTCCGTCGATCAGCACCCCGACGAGGGAAGACTGACAGCGTAGGCTCACGGCTACGACTTTTTTCATAATTAGTATTATGTAGGTATTTTTATGTTATTTCCGTCTGGAGAGAAACCAAACAATTCATCATTGAGAGGTCTATTCTTGGTTTCGGTGAGCTCGGAGGGTACGTCTCTCTTGTCTTTCCTCATGGTCCTAACGTATGTCAATCATCGTTTCTTCAGCTCGAGTATTGCTTCCAACGAGCTCAATCAACTAGTTATCAGCAGTTAACCCTTTAAATGATCACCGCTCGGTCTGCGGCCGCGCCACTAGTACAGGGCACCCGTGGAACTCGTGAATCCTGTACTGGTTGCAATTGTTTCACATTGTGTTCCTCGGATAGGTGAGTTTGGGATCTTCACTGAATATGAGACTTCCGAGTAATAAATGGTTCAACCCTATTATTTGAAAATACAAATGTAATTTTCAATTAATGGTAATTAATTAATTATTGAATAATTAATCAAAAATCATAATTGCAGATTTGATTGAACTCAAATGTAATTAAGTAAAGAACGATCTGGCAACAAACGTAGACCATGGAATGCCCTTCATAATACACATACAATATGTATTTCATAACAATAATATAATGTTATGGGGTTAAAAAAAAAAACGTTTACAATGAAAAACTTTAAAACAGTCAACGGCAGGGGCGGCTCGTCCACTAGGGCATTTGGGCACACGCCCCACCAAAAATAGGACCCAAAAAATATGCAAAAAAAAAACAAAGAAAAAAGGGTAAAATGACTTCAGAAAAATTAGAAATTCCAGAAAAAATAAATAAAAAGTTAGCTTCTTTTTTGCAATTTTGAGGAATTACCTTCTTATTTTGCTTCCAACAGGCGGAGATTCAACCGTTCTTGGTGGAAGAGAAACCACCATATATTTCAAGGGACAAATGAATATTTCCAGTGTGGTCCTGTGCCCGGAACGCGCAGAAAATTAGGTGCGCAAAAGTCTCTTTTCCCTCCCCTTCGACGCTTCATCCGCAAATCCGGGCACCAACCCGGGGCTCCAATGCATTTCCATGTGGAACTGGGAATGAGCGTTCGACAACTTTTACTCTATGTAGAAGTGTTGGCGTTTCATTAAGCTGGGTTTAGTATGGGGAGTAGAAAAACGTTGTCTAGTAGTGATAGGAGGGAAAAGGAACCTCTCGGTCTTCTCTAGATTTCAGCCGGTTTTCAGTCGGTGTATTGTTTATTGTTGTCGTGTCGGTATTTTTTTCTTTCCTTCGAGGTGCGCTTTGTGATTTGTGCGAGGTGGTTCAGCCTTTTAATGTGCGCAGTTTCAAATTTCACATTTAAATAAAGGAGAACAAGTGTGTTAATTCAGCAATACAGGTACGCAGTTTCAAGTTAGTTTTAGCATGAATCGTGTCAAAATCTGCAAGCTCTCGGTATTTTCTCGAGAGTATTGTGATCAAAAATCTCGGTCGATTGACCGAGGTCTCAGTGATTGACCATCTCTAAACTTGACGCCGACAGCTAGTAAAGGAAAAGGCAACCCATCCGGAACTCGAAATGTAGACACCTATTCAAAAGCTGAGTGGTTCGACACGTCCAAGTGCTGTCGGGTTTGAGTTTTCTCAAAGGGCAATAAATGCCTATTGAAAGCTTGTGTATGCACGTTGTCCAACAACGAATTTATCCGAAGCCCGAACTTTTACCTCAAGGCATTCTGGCTTTTACCTACACAACGAATTCCTACTCGTGAACTACCTATTCAGCCTACGATTGAAAAGTAAAGCATAAACGAAATCCTCTATCTCGCCGAGATTTTTAATAAATGATATTTATGAATATGACGTGCCCCACCCCGTCAAGAGGCCACGAGCCGCCACTGGTCAACAGTGTTTTAGAAAAACTATTCGGTATGAAAATATATATGCTTATTGGCCATGACCAAACGACTTTCTGCATGTGGAAGGAAATGCACATTAAAATTTAAAACTGAAGAAACCAATCAACAACCTCATTAGAAGAAGGCCAGAGAAGACTTGAAATTGTTTTTTTCTTGAAATTGTTGTTAATTTTCCGGTGTCGTGTCAAATATTATTTTTTCTTCTCATTCTCATTTTTCTTCGGAAATGAAGGAATATTTGTTGGAAATATTTTTCTTAGAAAAGTCCCTTCTTGGAGAAAAAAATGATTTAAGAAATGATAATTTCACTCAACTGAGTTCATAGGAGAGGTAGGAGGTCTATTTTTCATGAACTGGGAGAATACTAGAGCGATCTATTGGGTCTTAACAGCGTAACAGATGCGCTAACTTTGGAGAATCCAATCTTCCTCCCTCCCGTTCCCGACCGCTCAATCATGTCTTCGTCAAGCTCAGTTTCCTCCTCTTTCTCGCGCATTAGAAAAACAGCTCTACTCATCGCTTCTTCGGTCGAATCCGGTTCCTCTCGGCTCATTGTGCGAACTGTCGTGGTCGGCAACGGCTCCTTTTCAAATATTTTCCTGGCGTTTATTTCATTTTAGTGCATTTCATTCTGAAAAGTTCCGACAGCAGCCTGTCGGGAAAAGTGCATTTCATTCATGCGACAATCGAGTCAAACCTCATAAGTTAGAACGATATCAATCAATTATGAATGACATTTAGGCCGTGGTATAGAAAGTCAAAATCATAAAATCGTGTTTCTTTTTACCGCAGGCCCCTTTTTTGGCACCAACTGAGGGGGAACAAAATGAGGAAAATGTAAATATAATAAATACACCATACCACGGTGAACAGAGTCGGTTGGGTTGCATATACGATATGGGAAGGGGGACTCTTGTCAGAGGAATTACATATTTGCAATTAAAATCTTTATCCCGGCCTAAATTTCATTCGATATCGTTCTAACTTATGAGGTTTGAGTCGATTGTCGCATGAATGAATTGCACTTTTCCCGACAGGCTGCTGTCGGAACAAAACTTTTTATTTAATTAAAAAAAATCACTTTGCCCGACCGGCTGCTGTCGGAACAAAACTCTTCAGATTATGTCAATTTTCTGATCAGTTACATTAGGTTAAATGGTATGTCACAATTTCGCCATTGCGGAGTGCTTGTGTTCGAATCCGAAACAATTTGTTTTAAATTTTTTGTTTGTTTCTCCCTTTTTGGCCCACCTCAGGATTTTTTACTCAAGATTTATTAGGCTGTAGGCAAATCAAACAAAAGAGACTGCTCAAAATACAATGTCAATGAAATTTTTTGGTAATTGGGTGGTCCATAAAGGCATAGCGTTAATTTAATAGCTCCCCTCCGCCGAGAACTCCCCTGCCATATCAACGGATTTGGTTCACTAAGGTCTCATACGAAAGCGCGTTCATTTCTCATTACTCGAGTCAATTTTGGGGGCAATTGCAGCAACAGCCGTGCGGTAGCGAATTTTCAACTAATTCAAACTCCTCTTTCACACCGTTCCCGTGGACCGATTCATCTGGATCACGAACTCGTCCGAGATATTCACGATATTGATTTTTAGGCCGAATTTGATTGACCTAAGTCAAAAATTGCGACCGTGATCGTGCTAACAAAAAAGGGCCATAAATATATAAATAAATATGTATATATATAGCAAATCGAACCGACCTCGGATTCTTGTTCTAGGGGTTCTGAAACGTGAAAAAAATGTATCACAACCCATATGTGCGACCATCAGGGCGAGACCAATAGTGCATTTTTTGAATGAAATGCACTAAAAATGCTCTATTGGTCTCGTCGTGATAGTGGCAAACATGGGTCATGTCATGTTTTTTTCACGTTTCAGAACCTCTAGAACACGAATTCAGTGGTCTCCAGGATTCATATATATATCTCTATATGTAAATGGTTGTCAATATTTTGCCCTGTGAATGTACGTCCAAAATGCGTCATAATTATCCGTAACCATAGTCCGATTCCTAATAGTTTCCGAGATATTAAGGAAATAAGCACTTTTGTAATGGGCCTCGTTTTTACGGATAAAATCATTCGTAGCTTGGCAACCAGAGCTCTCACGTCAAATTAAGTGGCACCATTGGAAAGGACAGACTTTTTTCCATTAGACTCCGTGTGGTTCAATTCGATTTTGTACGTACGCGCTGAGGAAATCAGCTGCGAACTGAAAATTATGTTCAAGTTCATCATCGTTGCCCATAATTTGAAGTCAGATTTCTGCTCAACAGGTGCTTTCCGAGATGACATTTTTTGAGAAAAGTTGGCGCACCATCGTTAAAGTGACATGTTCATCCCCACCCTTTACCCATAATTTTTCCAGAGTTTTTCTATTCATACTATAAAAAACGCTACATGCATCCTCATGTAGTCATTACATTAATGACCAGAGTAGCTCCAAATAATTGTAACTCTCATGTTTTATTATTCTTCTTCTTTGTGATAGGCGGATCATTTCTCTAGATAACCATTTCTAGAAAAATTTGAAAGTTCTGAGAAAATGATTTTTTCGAATTTCCACTTTTCGGTGATCCGGTAGGGTTTTCCGAAAGTGAACCCCTAGAAAAACACAATAAATTCATTACAAATTCTAAAATTAAGTTTTCCATAGAAGTTTTCGTACATAAAAGGGATTAAGTAATTTTTAATTTAAAGAAAAAATTCGAATTGCATCCCTTGTTAGCGGATACAAAGTTGTGCGCGTCTTTCCAACGACCGGTGGACCTTATCGAGCAATTCATCGCGGATACTATCGCGGATAGTATCTGCGTAGACTATAGTTTTGTTGTGTCCGCATGCGTAGAAGTCTAAAGGGTTCATGTCAGGTGAACGCGGTGGCCACAATGTTGGACCAGCTCTTCCGATCCATCGGTTCGGGAAAATTGTGTCCAGAATACGGCGAGCTAATCTACTAAAATGAGGAGTAGCTCCATCATACACGCAGATCCTATTCCAGACATCGAGACATTAAGACAAAAAATAATCATCGCGTGCAACAGTATCCGTGATGAAATGCTCGATAAGGTCCATCGGTCGTTGGAAAGACGCGCACAACTTTGTATCCCCTAACAAGGGATGCAATTCGAATTTTTTCTTTGAATTAAAAATTAATTAATAAATTAATTAGTCTGATATTATCCGGACGACGATGGAAGGGCATAGCCCAACACGATTCGAGTTTCGAGAAAAAATGGCTCCCCGGCGGGATTTGAACCCGCAACCTCTGGATTACCAGTCCAGCACGCTGCCATTTGCGCCACGGAGACGCCTATGGGAGTCGTACTCCGAGGGATAAGCTAAGCCGAACCCCACCCAGGTCCATTGTTTCTCGAAACTCTAGGCGCTTCTCCTGATCGGTAAACCACGCCGAATTTTATCTTATCTAGATGTTGTTAGATGGATATTAATGAATAAATCTGTCGCCGGTATTTTAATTAATAAATTAATTAGTCTGATTTTATCCGGACGACGATGGAAGGGCATAGCCCAACACGATTCGAGTTTCGAGAAAAAATGGCTCCCCGGCGGGATTTGAACCCGCAACCTCTGGATTACCAGTCCAGCACGCTGCCATTTGCGCCACGGAGACGCCTATGGGAGTCGTACTCCGAGGGATAAGCTAAGCCGAACCCCACCCAGGTCCATTGTTCCATTGAAATACCGGAGTCGGTATTTCATTTGGGCCAAATCGGTTGTGGTGGGGGGGGGGGGGGAATTAGGGGTTGAAATGGTCGAAAAATCACTATAAATCACCAGTTGATTCTAGAAGCATCATACTCGGTACGTATACTCCATGTTAGAGTAGCCTTTGATTCCCATTTTAATTTTTTGAAAAAGTCGAAGGGGAGGGGGTGTTGCCCCCGGAGTGGAAGTAAGCATGTGGTCTTGTTAGCACGATAACTCTCGAAGAAATCAATTTAGTGGAACGCGCTTTGGCACAAAACTCAGTTGTCATAAGACCCAGGTCGGTATTGCATTTGGGCGAAATCTGTCAAGGTGGAGGGGGGAAAATAGGGGTTAAATTGTCAATAAATCACTGTAATTCACCAGTTGATTCTAGAAGCATTAGATTCGGTACGTATACTCCATGTTAGAGTAGCCTTTGATTCCCATTTTAATTTTTCGAAAAATTCAAGGTGGTGGGGGTGGTCCTTCCGGTGTGGAAGTGTAAAAATAGCGTTGAACTTCACTAGTTCATCTTAGCGCTCTAAAATTCGACTCAATAATTTAATGTAACGAAAGCCCTGGGTCCCATTGAGATTTATCGAAAACTTTGATGGGGGAGGGTGAAATGGGGGATGAAATTTCAAAAAGAAAAAGCTTAAATTCACACGTTTAGGTATTATAAAATACGGCACAAAAATTTAATATTACAAAGCCCTTGGAAAACTACCGAAACTTTTCGACATTTTGAAGAGAGGGTGGTGAAAATAGAGGAAGAAGTTCGGCTTAATGAAACAAATAATGGTATCAAAATTATTACTTCTGGGACGGCTTAGGGTATCCGTATACATAATGAAATGCACTCTTTCCGATCGCCAGCTGCCGGAGCGAAATTTTTTTTTTATCTCTTTTCAGCGTTTGAATTTTGTTTCTCTTGAATTTGGTGCAGGATCTCCAGTATTTAAAATGGTATTTTACGTAAGATCGTTATTCGTTCCGTTTTTAGAGACGAAGCTCCGTATTTTTAAAAGGATCTTTTGTGTGAGTTGTGTGCTGAAAAATGTGAACTATTCCGACGGGAAACCGACGTGAATTTCTTTTAGAGACAATTAACTGAAACCCCTTAATAATTCGATTGAACAAATCAAATTGTATAATTCGAACGATGTATACAACAATGGATGAAAATTAGGTACAATAGAATTGTGCCCTAAGTAGAAATGTATCATACATAGCAAATTGAGCAAGGCCATATTTATTTTATGAATCATATTTGCCCTCATATCAGAAAAGGGTGTGAGAATGGGGGGGGGGGGGTACGCACGTGGAGATGACCGGCCAAAAAGTCCACGCGCCGCCCTTGAGAGGGATCGCATGAATTATAATTGAGAAAATAAAAAGTACGTTCCGTAAGTGACGTAAACCAGTTTATGAATTGAGGCAAATTCGACCAAATGACCACGCACGAGTGCACCCGAAGATTTGATCTCACTCCCCAACCTTTGCTCTGAAGACTCTAGTCATGGAAAAGGAAGCCTTGTCCTTCTCATCTGAGGTGTGGAAGAGAGTCCCTCACCTGTTGACAGAATAAAAAGTCTCCTGACAACCCCCTAGTCGACTTTAAAGGGCCAAGAAACTCCCCTCAACATCAGCTCAATGTCAAGTGCCACGAGAGTCAAAGTACCAAAAATCCTGAAAGCACTTGACATTCAGCTCATGGTGTTCACGTGGGGATTTTCAACGCCGTCCGATGTGGAGAGGGGGTTCAGCAGAGTTTCTGAGGTGCAATTCGCTAACTTGAACGGTAAGTCTCTTCAGATGTTTGCAGTACCTGAGTTTTGTTGTGAAATTACAACGTTGACTCAACTATTGATATGCTTTGATGACAACACTTAGGTCAAATTGTACAAAAAGGATTGGAGAATGGGCGTTTTTCTTCAAGTCCTGTGATGCATTTCGAAAACGAAACCGTTTTGGTCGTGAAGAGGGATAGGGAACCCGAGAAAGAAAGTTTGACGAACAGCCATGAGCAGTCGCCTGAAGGAATCGAAACAAAACGTGAGCAGTTTCTTTAGTTACACTTTTTTCCGTAATTCGCTGAAATTTACGTGTTGAACGTAGTTGGTCAAGAGAAAGGGAAGTTCCA
>JAWNBC010000095.1:97875-153859 GCA_038030265.1 Corythucha ciliata
TAAATTTTGTTGTCAATTATATTTGGCAATAACATTAATTCACCTTCCCAATGTTAAAAGGACATTTTCATATATGCATTTCTTTTTTTTGCATCATTATTCCTCTTTAATTTTTGGTTACCGCGAAAAAACTTTCACCATGTTCTGTACCTCCATGCCGAAAGTGTTTTTCTTTACATGAGGAGGGGCCAATGTAATGAATGAAACCATACGGCTTCAATTTCAAAATAATGAAGAAAAAGGGATAAATTGAACGATCAGACGGGATGATAAAAAATAAAAATAAAAAGGAGGGAGAAAGAAGTTTTTGGTGGGTCTGGTTCCGTCATCTCGATTCACAGTGATTTACTTCCGGTTTTTCTTGGACGTTGTAAAGAAAATAGCCAACGCTATCTCAGTCGGCGTATCGACGACTCCTTTTTCTTTCGTTCCCTGAAGAGTTTCACCACGACCTTTCGACGATTCATCGATTTGCCGAACCGTCGGCGGGATACATCTTCGACATTCGTCGGGTCTCGAACACCATCGGTATCCGCAGAGAACTTCAGTTTTTTCCTCAACCTCTAATTAAAGGGAATTATATTTTCGTTAATAGTTGTAAATCATATTATTGTGTCTTTTTCAACTTCCTTTTCTGGTTTGGATAGGTCTGTCAATAAAGAATCAATACACTAGGTCCAGCTGCGGGCTTGCCCCCCTATGACCAGCGATCTGGACGCCACGGTACCTCCCCACGAGAGCCCCCCCCCCACCCCACCCCATTAGGGTCACCCCCCCCCTGGTGTGGTACAACCAAGGAGCTGTTCTCGTGGCAGTCTACCCCGCATGATGGCCACCTGGGTCTTGTGTGACTGTGGTGTCCATACACCCCAGACACAAGTTAGGCAAGAACCCGCAGGACACAATAAAATAGGGGTAGAGACCCGCATAGCGTGTTCCAGACTAAAATTGAAGAGCACAAAATTTTACACAAGAAACTATCATACCACTATATTCCTTCCCTTCGTCTTTTGGTAGAAATAGGAGAAGGAAACTAAAAGCTGACGTAAAATTGGCCGAAGTCCGGAAACTGGAAAAACTGATAAATATTTGGTGTGATCTCCTTCGGACCCGCCTCCCTCCATTGTGTAAAAATTTCCCAAAAATTTCACGTCGGGTGTTGCCAGTGCTTAAGCTGGAGTTTGGATTTGAGGGTCATTTTGTTCGTTTTACTGAAATATCTCCAAAACCATCAGTGCTGACTAATCAATCTATTAGGCTCAATTTGAAGGCCACAAAAAAGCCACTTCAAGGTCCCATGCACGTTTTTCCTCGATCGTATCGTATAGCGGAAGCCGCGTGAACAACGATGCAAAATTGAACAGGCGTGCCTAACTTTTTCAATGTCAAAACGATTTCGTCGAAATCCGGGATGCCTATTAAAAAAATAGTAGGAGGGATTCTAAAAGCATCCATCTGGCGCCTTCCGTTATGAACTTATTCTGCCAGAAGAAAGATGGATGTAAAAGTCGTACTTGACAAGCTCCAAGGTGTGAACTGGCCGAGGTGGAAGAGGCAGATGGAATTACTTCTGAAGCATCATGAAGTATTCGAGATCATAGTTGGAACTTCTTTATGACCCGATGATGGTGAATCGGAATCGGCTTGATGTTTAACGAGACTTCAATAGCCGTGGATGATATTGACACGGTGACGCCAACAACTGAAGATTATAATTATCCAGGAGACGATTCCGTATCGGCTTCTCCTGGGGCCAACAAGCGGCACAAAATAAATGACGTTTATTTAAATGAAAGGAATTCTTAATAACAAAAACAGTTTCGAACAATTATTACATTAATCAGTGGGCCCGCACCCGGCCTTGCCGAGTCTGAGGGCGCCAAAGTCGTTATTGGCTCATACGCCATACTCAAGGGTGTTGGGGTCGGGCTCGGGAGACCTAATGCGGGTCAACAAACCTCGCCGCCCTCTTAACAAACTCCAAAACTCGAACACGGTTCTGGAGAATGCCAGGGCGGGTAGCCTGTCCGTTCCGAAAACCTGGAACCTGATCGCCGCGAACCTATCGCAGCTGCCAACAGAGTGTGCCGTCGCCTCCTCCTCCACTTTACACTCCCTACACATCGGGTCCGCCATTATGCTCATCTTGAATAGATGTCCGTAGATGCCAACGGACGGCATAGTGGCCCGTAAACATCCCCACTGCTGACAACTGCCAGACTGTTGCTCCGGTTCCAAGTTGCTAAGTGAAGCTCCTCTTTTAGCCAGCATGTCCGCCCTCTCGTTGACTTCAAAACCTCTATGGCCAAGAATCCGCGTAAATGGAGTCGCCACATCATGGTGCAACAACTCCTGCCTCGGCACGACATCGTTGAGCAGCCGGCTGCAGTCCACCGCGTCAGCATCAAGCTTCCTCCACTCTGGATGGAAAATCCACTCATTTGGTTCCGGCAAGTTGACGCACAATTTGAGCTCGCTGGAATCACCCAAGAGACGACCAATTTTTCGTACATAATTTCACAACTTGACGAGCACTTCATCAATGAAGTCGAGGACATCATCACTACGTCTCCCGCTCAAAACCCCTACAACGAGCTTAATGCCCTCGTTCAAGAACTCGGAGACCGTCATCTCAAGTCACTGGCAGGAGCAGTCACTCCCAACGATCTTTTTCTGCGCGCGCTGTGGATCCAATGTCTTCCTCCTCACGTACAAACCATCCTGCAAACATAAACTGACTTACCACTTGATCGGCTAGCTGTCACAGCCGATAACATAATGGAAGTCCAACGATTTTTCCGTTCCTCTCCTTTTAACTTCCATTCCACTAGTTGCTTCTCTTTTGCGCCTTTCGTGGAGTATTTGTGAACCCGTGTGTCGTTGACAGGCGTGCGGAAGAGAGATCCGGTGAAGGGGTAGTTGAAGGAGGATAGCCCGTCGCTAAATAATCAAGCAGGATTGTGTAAGCGTCCATTGCCGGCAATGACACTTAGGGGGCGGTGAAGCTAAAGAGCTATCCGCAGGTGAAGAATCTGTACAGGCAGGAAGCCGAGATCCTTTACCTTGGCGTCTGGTGGACTAACTGAGTTGCGCCCCCCAAATTTGTCATCATTTTGTCGAAACATTCCCACTTTACTCGTGACTGGCCTGAAGTTGACGCTTTGTCTTTGTTGACCCGAAAAGAGCTCATAAGATTGCGGAATTTTACTGAGCGATCATTTCCGCTTAGGTGACTCCCCAGGTAGCAGACGAACGTTCACGGAATGTTTGGGGAACGTTATAACATTACAAGAAATTAATGTTACACAAATGTGAAAATGTCGCTCCTACAAAATGTTCTAATAACGTTGTACGAACGTTTTGGTAACATTAGTTCTGATCATTCCCATAATGTTAATAGAACGTCACATGAACGTTTCGGATGTATTAGTTCAGATTATTCTCATAACGTTTCACAAAATGTTCAGCTCACGCACCCCCCCTCCCCCCAATTTCTGTAATATTTGCAGTATATAGTTAGGCTCGAAATAAAAAGAAATCGCATTCATAACTTTAATAAAATAATATAATAATTAATAGAGAAACTTGCGAGAACCAAGATAATCGCTTAATTTTTCCCCCTGAAAGGGGAGAACCTCAGGAAGTCCGCCACCTCCTTATCAATTTTTTGGCCGTCAGCCTTTTCATGGCAAACCAAAACAGCACCTTGATTGTAACGCAGATAAACATTAGTTAAGCAATCAGAATTTTGTAGAATAATTCATTTCAAATAGGTACCTCTGACTGCCTCGTACATTTTCGTACATACAAAAGGCCGCTTGGCTTCCTTGTCTTTTTTTTTTTCGACCCCTAAAACTGAACAATGACCCAAGCGGTCTTGTAATTAATCTCCTCATCACCCTGTCGCAGCATAGTTGCACGGTGCTCCCACCTTCATACGACAGTTTTTTGATCTGCACGTAACACATACAGATATTAGTTACCATATACTATTATATACAAGAGGGCAAAAAACTCATAGCTGAGAATACCAAGTAATCCATGTTTGACGGTATAATTAGGCATGATTCCATGATTTCAGCGTCGACAATTGTATTCAGTGGAATTTGCGGCATTTCCGATGGATGCGTTTGTGAGAGGCCTTTGTTCCTTAGCCGCTGTAAAATTTCTGAAAGAATTTCGGTATGGTTCTTTTGTACATCAACCAACGTCTGCAACGATCTGAATATCCGGCTAAGAGAATCTGTGTTTTGTGGCAAAAATATAATTTTACAGCGGTCGAACGCAGAAATATCAAGAGAAAAATTACTTTCGCCATCCGAGCCTGAACTGGCGAGTGATGTCGGCCCCGGCTCTCTACTTCGGTCCTCAGCAGCCTCAAAAGACGTGGGAGCCAACGTTCCTATGTGAAACATTGGTAATAGTTAATGCCGTGCATACTGCATAAATAATCATGAAGTGTCATATAGCACGAAAAACGGGCTAACCAAGCGAATGAGCTTCAGTTATCTCACGAGGGGTTAAATTAGTATTAACCACCACGCCTTCCTCGTCAGAACTGGTGGCTAACAGTGGAGAAACAGGGGGTGGTGTCCGGATTTTCTTATGTTTTGAAGACAGTTGTTCGTCATCACTTTCGGAGTCCGGTAATGTTCTCTTTTTTACCCGTCGCCCTGATTTTGATGTAAATATCTCTTCCGGACACGATTCCCAGTCTGAGGAAAGTTCAGCACGCTTCAGGCCCTCCATTGCTTTTTTATGATTGTCTGGGTAGCAATAAAAAGGAATCAATAAATGTAAAATAAGGCTAAAACACTAAACTAAAAAAAAAATTGTTCCAAGCTAGTTTTAGATTATTTTTCTTTTAATTACCGTATCTTTTAATAATTCTTCGGTACGCACAGACGCTGTAATGTGCATTAGGCTTTTCTTGGGAATATATTGCCTTTCTCATTCCGCCTTCCGATTTTATGTGTGATGGCCACCAACACGAATTGCTCCTTTCTATGAGCCATGACGAAGGGATCACGGCACATTCAGGTTGATGCCCAGGGGCGGAGGGAACGAATTCCACGATCGCAAAAGCCATCTTAATGCAGGGATATAATAATATCGGTCGAAAAAAATAAAAAAAAATTGAAAATAATATCTCCGTTCGTTTGTCAGTCCTGGGGCCGTAGTTAGAGTTGTTGAAAAAAACCCATATGAAGTGGTTTTATATAACATTAAGTAGTTAACCATTAGCAAAATTGTAAATGACTTCAATTTATCATTACAATTATTATTTTAGCAAAACAAATTTTCATCTGAATGGCAGGACTGGTTTTTAGTCCGGGAGTACTTCCGGGTCATTTGATCGCGTCTGGCATCTAATTAGAACGATTTTTATGATATAGGAGATATCACTTATGAGATCGCCATACATTTTCCGTGGGACAAAGGCTCACAGCAGAGCTTTTATAGCTGTTGGCCAACAAACCTTTGGGTGGTTTGAAAACGACTTGTGAGAATAAAAACTCGTTTCCCATGACCAATACGTTACGAAACCAACAATGCCATCAAATTTTCTTGTTGGTATGTGAAATTTCGAGGAAATTTCTAGTAGGAAGGGCTTCAGTCGAAATTGGATGGCGATGGTGGTTTTCTAGTTTATTGTTCGCGAATAACAAAGTTTTACTCTTGCCAATCGTTTTCAAGTAGCCCAAAGGTGCGTTTGGTAACAGTTAGATCTGTTGTGAGCCCCTGTCCCACGGAAAATGTCTGGCGATCTGAGAAGTGTCATCTCCTGGACCATAAAAAAACGTCCTGCGTGGGTGCCAGACGCGATGAAATGACCCGGATTTTTCATACGGTGGTGCTCCCGCACTACAGGGAACAATAAAGACATATACTAAAACTACAGTCTACAGTATAACAAATTCAAACTTTTTTTTTTTTTTTATACAACTTGAATTTTAAACTTGTGAGGAAATAATATTGTAGAACTACTTGGCGTCGTAGTGTAACAAAGAAAAACAAATTTTCTTGCCTTCAAAAGGCAATATCATTAATTTGCGCACAACTTGTGATGCGCATATTTGAATTGTCTGTAACTTTTCGCCTAGCACGAAAATTCCGACTTTCGAAGAACTAACAGGCTGCGTGAAAAAATCTTCTTTTTTCACGTAAAGATCAGCAACAATTTCCAATTCATTGTTCGATTTCACTATTGTTTTTACACAGCCTACATCTCCATCTGCAGTCAAGAAAAAAGAATTTTTTTGCTTCGAAGAAAGTTCAAAATCGCCATTCCTCATTTTCTTATATGTATTTGAAGTAGGATCGAGACCTACCCCTTCGAAATGTTTAAGAGGTACGTATTAAAGGCTGACTACACCGTATCAATGAAATAACACGTAATTGCCGTCAACGTGAAGCATGCAATATCCAGAAACATTAGTAAGTACAGAACTGCCGAAAAGAAATACGAATGAAATTAATGTATGCCTCCGCATAAGTTTTCATGAACTCAGCACAGTTTCAAGTGAAACGCAACAGAAAACCGTGATTAGTATACTCGAAAGAAGAGAGTCAACTCTTAGTCTGTCCACTCACTGATGGACTCCCGCCCGCCACTGAGTTTTAGTACAATTTAGCTTTTAGACTATTGGAGAGCGTCGGCGTCCTTTTTCTCAGGGGTGAGACAACTTCTGCGTCGGCGCGTAAATGTAAAAGTCTCCGTGTAGAGTTTTATTTTTCATTTTTACTGTAGAAGTCCGACGCTAAATTTAAAATACATAAATTCTAATTATTTACTGTATATACGTAACTATAGTGCCCGGATTCGACTTTTTTGTTTATTGACTGCAGCTGTATACAAAGTTTATCCATTATTCTAAAGACTCACCTTTGCTTATTAACAAGATCCACGCGAACAGAGAAATATAAACTATAAAATTCCACTTTTCACAAGCACTCTGTCACTCTGGAAGATGTGGAGTGTTTAGCGCGGGGCATTGATACAGGTGAGAGAGAACTCACAATCACAAACCAAGTGCTCAACTATAAAGAAGTGAGCATTAGCTTATATATGGTACATTTTCGTTTTATTTCGGTTAGTTCGTAACGTTCACCGAATGTTTTGTTCATGTTGTTGTTTGACATAACTTCAGGGATAAAGTTATGATTACATTTATGTTTACACCTAACGTTCCCGTAATGTTCTTATCATGTTGTGATGTAACGTTCGCCGAATGTTTTGTTCATGTTGTTGTTTGACATAACTTCAAGGATAAAGTTATGGTTTCATTTATGTGTACACCTAACGTTCCCAGAATGCTCAGATTATGCCTTAGCCTAAAAACATAAATCACCTAATTTTACAAATTTTGTAGGTGTTGGCCCCTGACGACTCAATTTGTCGCATACTTCAAAATTTAACAACATAAAATTATTGATGTGAGCGCGTAATTTAGATTGTTTATTCCGAATGTTTTCAGAATGTTGTAGATATGATCATGTACAACGTAACATGATCGTTTATTACCATGATATTAGATAATAACGTTCACAGAACATTTTTCCCAAACTAAACATTTTTAATTTTGTTAAATTTGTGTTAGAATCTAACAGAAAACATTTATAGCATGAAACGAATATTCCCCGAACGTTCGTCTGCTACCTGGGTCTTGGCTACTTCATTTATTTTGGCAACAATTTTGTTCCACACGGTGCTGTGCCGATTTGACTTCTTGAAGGCGTCCGTGAAATCTGCTCTCATATCTATTAGTAAATTCGTCAAATTCGATGACTGGAACTTCCCTTTCTCTTGACCAACTACGTTCAACACGTAAATTTCAGCGAATTACGGAAAAAAGTGTAACTAAAGAAACTGCTCACGTTTTGTTTCGATTCCTTCAGGCGACTGCTCATGGCTGTTCATCAAACTTTCTTTCTCGGGTTCCCTATCCCTCTTCACGACCAAAACGGTTTCGTTTTCGAAATGCATCACAGGACTTGAAGAAAAACGCCCATTCTCCAATCCTTTTTGTACAATTTGACCTAAGTGTTGTCATCTAAGCATATCAATAGTTGAGTCAACGTTGTAATTTCACAACAAAACTCAGGTACTGCAAACATCTGAAGAGACTTACCGTTCAAGTTAGCGAATTGCACCTCAGAAACTCTGCTGAACCCCCTCTCCACATCGGACGGCGTTGAAAATCCCCACGTGAACACCATGAGCTGAATGTCAAGTGCTTTCAGGATTTTTGGTACTTTGACCTCGTGGCACTTGACATTGAGCTGATGTTGTGGGGAGTTTCTTGGCCCTTTAAAGTCGACTAGGGGGTTGTCAGGAGACTTTTTATTCTGTCAACAGGTGAGGGACTCTCTTCCACACCTCAGATGAGAAGGACAAGGCTTCCTTTTCCATGACTAGAGTCTTCAGAGCAAAGGTTGGGGAGTGAGATCAAATCTTCGGGTGCACTCGTGCGTGGTCATTTGGTCGAATTTGCCTCAATTCATAAACTGGTTTACGTCACTTACGGAACGTACTTTTTATTTTCTCAATTATAATTCATGCGATCCCTCTCAAGGTCGGCGCGTGGACTTTTTGGCCGGTCATCTCCACGTGCGTACCCCCCCCCCCCCCATTCTCACACCCTTTTCTGATATGAGGGCAAATATGATTCATAAAATAAATATGGCCTTGCTCAATTTGCTATGTATGATACATTTCTACTTATGGCACAATTCTATTGTACCTAATTTTCATCCATTGTTGTATACATCGTTCGAATTATACAATTTGATTTGTTCAATCGAATTATTAAGGGGTTTCAGTTAATTGTCTCTAAAAGAAATTCACGTCGGTTTCCCGTCGGAATAGTTCACATTTTTCAGCACACAACTCACACAAAAGATCCTTTTAAAAATACGGAGCTTCGTCTCTAAAAACGGAACGAATAACGATCTTACGTAAAATACCATTTTAAATACTGGAGATCCTGCACCAAATTCAAGAGAAACAAAATTCAAACGCTGAAAAGAGATAAAAAAAAAATTTCGCTCCGGCAGCTGGCGGTCGGAAAGAGTGCATTTCATTATGTATACGGATACCCTAAGCCGTCCCAGAAGTAATAATTTTGATACCATTATTTGTTTCATTAAGCCGAACTTCTTCCTCTATTTTCACCACCCTCTCTTCAAAATGTCGAAAAGTTTCGGTAGTTTTCCAAGGGCTTTGTAATATTAAATTTTTGTGCCGTATTTTATAATACCTAAACGTGTGAATTTAAGCTTTTTCTTTTTGAAATTTCATCCCCCATTTCACCCTCCCCCATCAAAGTTTACGATAAATCTCAATGGGACCCAGGGCTTTCGTTACATTAAATTATTGAGTCGAATTTTAGAGCGCTAAGATGAACTAGTGAAGTTCAACGCTATTTTTACACTTCCACACCGGAAGGACCACCCCCACCACCTTGAATTTTTCGAAAAATTAAAATGGGAATCAAAGGCTACTCTAACATGGAGTATACGTACCGAATCTAATGCTTCTAGAATCAACTGGTGAATTACAGTGATTTATTGACAATTTAACCCCTATTTTCCCCCCCTCCACCTTGACAGATTTCGCCCAAATGCAATACCGACCTGGGTCTTATGACAACTGAGTTTTGTGCCAAAGCGCGTTCCACTAAATTGATTTCTTCGAGAGTTATCGTGCTAACAAGACCACATGCTTACTTCCACTCCGGGGGCAACACCCCCTCCCCTTCGACTTTTTCAAAAAATTAAAATGGGAATCAAAGGCTACTCTAACATGGAGTATACGTACCGAGTATGATGCTTCTAGAATCAACTGGTGATTTATAGTGATTTTTCGACCATTTCAACCCCTAATTTCCCCCCCCCCCCACCACAACCGATTTGGCCCAAATGAAATACCGACTCCGGTATTTCAATGGAACAATGGACCTGGGTGGGGTTCGGCTTAGCTTATCCCTCGGAGTACGACTCCCATAGGCGTCTCCGTGGCGCAAATGGCAGCGTGCTGGACTGGTAATCCAGAGGTTGCGGGTTCAAATCCCGCCGGGGAGCCATTTTTTCTCGAAACTCGAATCGTGTTGGGCTATGCCCTTCCATCGTCGTCCGGATAATATCAGACTAATTAATTTATTAATTAATTTTTAATTTAAAGAAAAAATTCGAATTGCATCCCTTGTTAAGGGATACCAAGTTGTGCGCGTCTTTCCAACGACCGATGGACCTTATCGAGCATTTCATCACGGATACTGTTGCACGCGATGATTATTTTTTGTCTTAATGTCTCGATGTCTGGAATAGGATCTGCGTGTATGATGGAGCTACTCCTCATTTTAGTAGATTAGCTCGCCGTATTCTGGACACAATTTTCCCGAACCGATGGATCGGAAGAGCTGGTCCAACATTATGGCCACCGCGTTCACCTGACATGAACCCTTTAGACTTCTACGCATGCGGACACAACAAAACTATAGTCTACGCAGATACTATCCGCGATAGTATCCGCGATGAATTGCTCGATAAGGTCCACCGGTCGTTGGAAAGACGCGCACAACTTTGTATCCGCTAACAAGGGATGCAATTCGAATTTTTTCTTTAAATTAAAAATTACTTAATACCTTTTATGTACGAAAACTTCTATGGAAACTTAATTTTAGAATTTGTAATGAATTTATTGTGTTTTTCTAGGGGTTCACTTTCGGAAAACCCTACCGGATCACCGAAAAGTGGAAATTCGAAAAAATCATTTTCTCAGAACTTTCAAATTTTTCTAGAAATGGTTATCTAGAGAAATGATCCGCCTATCACAAAGAAGAAGAATAATAAAACATGAGAGTTACAATTATTTGGAGCTACTCTGGTCATTAATGTAATGACTACATGAGGATGCATGTAGCGTTTTTTATAGTATGAATAGAAAAACTCTGGAAAAATTGTGGGTAAAGGGTGGGGATGAACATGTCACTTTAACGATGGTACCGTGCGCCAACTTTTCTCAAAAAATGTCATCTCGGAAAGCACCTGTTGAGCAGAAATCTGACTTCAAATTATGGGCAAAGATGATGAACTTGAACATAATTTTCAGTTCGCAGCTGATTTCCTCAGCGCGTACGTACAAAATCGAATTGAACCACACGAGTCTAATGGAAAAAAGTCTGTCCTTTCCAATGGTGCCACTTAATTTGACGTGAGAGCTCTGGTTGCCAAGCTACGAATGATTTTATCCGTAAAAACGAGGCCCATTACAAAAGTGCTTATTTCCTTAATATCTCGGAAACTATTAGGAATCGGACTATGGTTACGGATAATTATGACGCATTTTGGACGTACATTCACAGGGCAAAATATTGACATCCATTTACATATAGAGATATATATATGAATCCTGGAGACCACTGAATTCGTGTTCTAGAGGTTCTGAAACGTGAAAAAAACATGACATGACCCATGTTTGCCACTATCACGACGAGACCAATAGAGCATTTTTAGTGCATTTCATTCAAAAAATGCACTATTGGTCTCGCCCTGATGGTCGCACATATGGGTTGTGATACATTTTTTTCACGTTTCAGAACCCCTAGAACAAGAATCCGAGGTCGGTTCGATTTGCTATATATATACATATTTATTATATATTTATGGCCCTTTTTTGTTAGCACGATCACGGTCGCAATTTTTGACTTAGGTCAATCAAATTCGGCCTAAAAATCAATATCGTGAATATCTCGGACGAGTTCGTGATCCAGATGAATCGGTCCACGGGAACGGTGTGAAAGAGGAGTTTGAATTAGTTGAAAATTCGCTACCGCACGGCTGTTGCTGCAATTGCCCCCAAAATTGACTCGAGTAATGAGAAATGAACGCGCTTTCGTATGAGACCTTAGTGAACCAAATCCGTTGATATGGCAGGGGAGTTCTCGGCGGAGGGGAGCTATTAAATTAACGCTATGCCTTTATGGACCACCCAATTACCAAAAAATTTCATTGACATTGTATTTTGAGCAGTCTCTTTTGTTTGATTTGCCTACAGCCTAATAAATCTTGAGTAAAAAATCCTGAGGTGGGCCAAAAAGGGAGAAACAAACAAAAAATTTAAAACAAATTGTTTCGGATTCGAACACAAGCACTCCGCAATGGCGAAATTGTGACATACCATTTAACCTAATGTAACTGATCAGAAAATTGACATAATCTGAAGAGTTTTGTTCCGACAGCAGCCTGTCGGGCAAAGTGATTTTTTTTAATTAAATAAAAAGTTTTGTTCCGACAGCAGCCTGTCGGGAAAAGTGCAATTCATTCATGCGACAATCGACTCAAACCTCATAAGTTAGAACGATATCGAATGAAATTTAGGCCGGGATAAAGATTTTAATTGCAAATATGTAATTCCTCTGACAAGAGTCCCCCTTCCCATATCGTATATGCAACCCAACCGACTCTGTTCACCGTGGTATGGTGTATTTATTATATTTACATTTTCCTCATTTTGTTCCCCCTCAGTTGGTGCCAAAAAAGGGGCCTGCGGTAAAAAGAAACACGATTTTATGATTTTGACTTTCTATACCACGGCCTAAATGTCATTCATAATTGATTGATATCGTTCTAACTTATGAGGTTTGACTCGATTGTCGCATGAATGAAATGCACTTTTCCCGACAGGCTGCTGTCGGAACTTTTCAGAATGAAATGCACTAAAATGAAATAAACGCCAGGAAAATATTTGAAAAGGAGCCGTTGCCGACCACGACAGTTCGCACAATGAGCCGAGAGGAACCGGATTCGACCGAAGAAGCGATGAGTAGAGCTGTTTTTCTAATGCGCGAGAAAGAGGAGGAAACTGAGCTTGACGAAGACATGATTGAGCGGTCGGGAACGGGAGGGAGGAAGATTGGATTCTCCAAAGTTAGCGCATCTGTTACGCTGTTAAGACCCAATAGATCGCTCTAGTATTCTCCCAGTTCATGAAAAATAGACCTCCTACCTCTCCTATGAACTCAGTTGAGTGAAATTATCATTTTTTAAATAATTTTTTTCTCCAAGAAGGGACTTTTCTAAGAAAAATATTTCCAACAAATATTCCTTCATTTCCGAAGAAAAATGAGAATGAGAAGAAAAAATAATATTTGACACGACACCGGAAAATTAACAACAATTTCAAGAAAAAAACAATTTCAAGTCTTCTCTGGCCTTGTTCTAATGAGGTTGTTGATTGGTTTCTTCAGTTTTAAATTTTAATGTGCATTTCCTTCCACATGCGGAAAGTCGTTTGGTCATGGCCAATAAGCATATGTATTTTCATACCGAATAGTTTTTCTAAAACACTGTTGACCAGTGGCGGCTCGTGGCCTCTTGACGGGGTGGGGCACGTCATATTCATAAATATCATTTATTAAAAATCTCGGCGAGATAGAGGATTTCGTTTATGCTTTACTTTCCAATCATAGGCTGAATAGGTAGTTCACGAATAGGAATTCGTTGTGTAGGTAAAAGCCAGAATGCCTTGAGGTAAAAGTTCGGGCTTCGGATAAATTCGTTGTTGGACAACGTGCATACACAAGCGGCATTTATTGCCCTTTGAGAAAACTCAAACCCGACAGCACTTGGACGTGTCGAACCACTCAGCTTTTGAATAGGTGTCTACATTTCGAGTTCCGGATGGGTTGCCTTTTCCTTTACTAGCTGTCGGCGTCAAGTTTAGAGATGGTCAATCACTGAGACCTCGGTCAATCGACCGAGATTTTTGATCACAATACTCTCGAGAAAATACCGAGAGCTTGCAGATTTTGACACGATTCATGCTAAAACTAACTTGAAACTGCGTACCTGTATTGCTGAATTAACACACTTGTTCTCCTTTATTTAAATGTGAAATTTGAAACTGCGCACATTAAAAGGCTGAACCACCTCGCACAAATCACAAAGCGCACCTCGAAGGAAAGAAAAAAATACCGACACGACAACAATAAACAATACACCGACTGAAAACCGGCTGAAATCTAGAGAAGACCGAGAGGTTCCTTTTCCCTCCTATCACTACTAGACAACGTTTTTCTACTCCCCATACTAAACCCAGCTTAATGAAACGCCAACACTTCTACATAGAGTAAAAGTTGTCGAACGCTCATTCCCAGTTCCACATGGAAATGCATTGGAGCCCCGGGTTGGTGCCCGGATTTGCGGATGAAGCGTCGAAGGGGAGGGAAAAGAGACTTTTGCGCACCTAATTTTCTGCGCGTTCCGGGCACAGGACCACACTGGAAATATTCATTTGTCCCTTGAAATATATGGTGGTTTCTCTTCCACCAAGAACGGTTGAATCTCCGCCTGTTGGAAGCAAAATAAGAAGGTAATTCCTGAAAATTGCAAAAAAGAAGCTAACTTTTTATTTATTTTTTCTGGAATTTCTAATTTTTCTGAAGTCATTTTACCCTTTTTTCTTTGTTTTTTTTTTTGCATATTTTTTGGGTCCTATTTTTGGTGGGGCGTGTGCCCAAATGCCCTAGTGGACGAGCCGCCCCTGCCGTTGACTGTTTTAAAGTTTTTCATTGTAAACGTTTTTTTTTTAACCCCATAACATTATATTATTGTTATGAAATACATATTGTATGTGTATTATGAAGGGCATTCCATGGTCTACGTTTGTTGCCAGATCGTTCTTTACTTAATTACATTTGAGTTCATTCAAATCTGCAATTATGATTTTTGATTAATTATTCAATAATTAATTAATTACCATTAATTGAAAATTACATTTGTATTTTCAAATAATAGGGTTGAACCATTTATTACTCGGAAGTCTCATATTCAGTGAAGATCCCAAACTCACCTATCCGAGGAACACAATGTGAAACAATTGCAACCAGTACAGGATTCACGAGTTCCACGGGTGCCCTGTACTAGTGGCGCGGCCGCAGACCGAGCGGTCATCATTTAAAGGGTTAACTGTTGATAACTAGTTGATTGAGCTCGTTGGAAGAAATACTAGAGCTGAAGAAACGATGATTGACATACGTTAGGACCATGAGGAAAGACAAGAGAGACGTACCCTCCGAGCTCACCGAAACCAAGAATAGACCTCTCAATGATGAATTGTTTGGTTTCTCTCCAGACGGAAATAACATAAAAATACAATATACATATATACCTACATAATACTAATTATGAAAAAAGTCGTAGCCGTGAGCCTACGAAGCCAGTCTTCCCTCGTCGGGGTGCTGATCGACGGACCGGTTTCGGCTCCTCGCCATCTTCAGCGTTTGGTCTCACAACTGAAACCGGTCATTTTTATCGCACTTTAGTCGACTAATCTGACTACAGAGGACTGAGAGAATAGCAGCACTGCGCCGCTCAGAGGATGGGAACAGCCAAATTCCGGAAAAAAAAAAAAAAAAAAAAAACCTAGGCGCGCACCATTTCTTGGGAAATAATTAATAAATTAATCAAACTGATGTTATCGGGACGACGATGAAAGGGCATAGCCCAACACGATTCGAGTTTCGAGAAAAATGGCTCCCCGGCGGGATTTGAACCCGCAACCTCTGGATTACCAGTCCAAATAACCATTTTTTTAGATTTTTTTAGATGGTTACTTTTCACCGATGAAGCCCTCTCAAGTATACACGTACACACATATGTGTATATGTATACACAAAGACGATTTTGAACGAAATGGGAATTCCCATAATTATTGCACCAGAGCCAGAAATGACTTGTATTTGGAATTTTGTCGAACTAAAATTAGACAGGACTCCATGAATTACTTGGGAATAAAACTATTTAATAATATAGCTGAAACTATAAATAAGAAGTCTTAGTTTAAAAACCTTTCTACGTGGAGTGAAGGGTTAAATCTGTCAAAGGAAATGTATTTTTAGCATTGAAGATTTTTGACGTGTAAACGTCTTTAAAATGGCTAGACGGGGGTTCCGACAAAGTTTCGGAAAGGTGGAAGTGAAACGCTCAAATACCTCAGGCAGTATTGATGATATCAGAATGAAACTTTGCAAGAATGTGAAGCCGAAATAAAATCCTACATAAAAAATTCACTTTTGTTTCATCCCCACTCCTGATGCCGCATAATGTGACTGTTTGAAAAAAAAAGTAGCTCGAACTTCATCGAGTGGGGTATCATATGAAAGAGCACAGCTCAAGGACTTCAAATATACATATGTTTATATTTAAAAGCCAAAAGCTGTGTGTGCAATTTCAAAAAATGTCGAAAAAATGACCGTCCCCCCCCCTTAACTCCGAAGATAGGGTGAAGTGGGGTAAGTGCGTACCTGAAAACTCATAGTTACACTTTGACAGCGTGTCGATCACAAACAGTTGATATTTTCCACTCCAAAAAAATCCATGAGAACCATTGGCTTATCCTGAAGTCAATGGTATATGAATTTTGTTTTATTATTCATTGCAAGTGATGAAACATTAACATTTCCCTGAAGCATTCCCGGAACGCACTTCCCCCGGCATATGGGGGAAGTGCGCTTTCACCCTGGGGTAAGTGCGTTCGACGTACTTTACCTATTTTCAAAGAAAAATTATTCATTCAGTCTTCCAGATTTTTAATTTGACATTTAAATTAAGGTAACCTAACTTTTTGTAAATAGGTAAATAAAATGTAGGATGCCTCAATGAGCCCTAGTAACAGTTCATAAAACTCTAAGTCCGTTGGCATTCAACGTTTTTATAAAATCATTTAATGAATCTTCAGAATCCATATCGTTCTTTTCTTCATCTTCGTCACTATCGTGAGGTGTGGTGACTGGGCAAGTAGAAGGTGTGGGCATGACTGGCCAAGTAGAAGGTGTGGGCATGACTGGCCAAGTAGAAGGTGTGGGCAATGCAAGAGTTGGTGCTGCGTCCTTAGGTTTCATGGTCTTCATCTTCTTTGGTTTACCTATTCCTGGCGTTGGCTTCAGAGGTGACAGTTCAACCGGTAAAATTCTGACGCCTTTGGCAGCTCTGGAGGGGATTCGGCCTATAGGAGGGCGTTTTCTTCGTCTGTCATCCTCCTGTAGTCGCTTTAACGCAGTTTCAGAAGTCAAAACTTCACAACCAGTGGCCACCTTACGCTTTGGTTCGAAGGATCCTTTTTCTCCCTTTTTAACAAGCTTTAGGAGACATTCCTCAAACGTTGTTGCCGTTGGAAGGGATGGGATGGGCTTCGTGATTGGGGCTGGCTGGGCTCTGCGGGTTATTGCTTCTCTTGCAGACACATCAATTACTTGCACTGCTGCTCCTTCAATCAAACCATCAGCATGAAGATCAGGTGCCGGGATTATTACAGGCTCATCAATGATGACATAATTTTCTGGTCCATGAAGAGAAGGTTGGGTGGAAAGTCCTGAACCACTGAGAGCTGTTGAGATGTGGAGAGAAACAGCATTGGCGGAAGGTCCTGCGGAATTGACAACTGAGCCATGAGGAGAAACACCACTGGTTAGAGATCCTGTGCTACTGTCAGCAACATCAGTAGTGTTCCTTTGCTGCCACCTGTTCCAAGCTGCTGGGTCGTATGCCGATTCGGCTATCACGTTACGGTTGAAAGGATAGATTCCACCTTTACGGAAGCCTGATTCCACGGCAATAGGGTTCAACTCTCTCCAAATAGAACCAACCATGTTGGCGAATTTGGATTTTGAAAGCTTGTTACCAATATTTTTCCTTTGCCATGCAACGAGGTCAGAATCCCACTTAGACTTTAGTGGTTTGAACACGGATAAATCAAGAGGTTGGAGGACGTGACTAGAATGAGGGGATAACTTTAGAATTATGATTTTCTCCTCAATCGCCAGCTCAACTAACTCTAATGCGATGTGAGTTGTATGCCCATCATACAGAAGCAGCTGGGGACGATGTGGTCCAATGTGTTTCAGAAAGTTATTGATGAACCAATTGCGAAACACATCCGTTTCCATCCATCCATTTTTGGTGGAAGCATACGTGGTTCCTGGAAATGCTTCTTTCCCCATCCACTGGTCCCACACATTGACCCCTTTGAATACAATAAGAGGAGGAAGCTTGGCACCCGCAGCACTTGCTCCAAAGCAGACGGTGATATTTTCTTTACCACAACCGCTTGTTGTTCTGGTGGCCGGTTCTCCCTTCAAGCCAACCACCTTGGATTTGGATGGGTCAATGCAAAAGTACGTCTCATCAACGTTCCACACATGTTGTGGCTCAAGTTCTGGCAAAGCGGTCTCTAGTAGGTCGTAAAATCCGTTAATTATAAAAGGATCGAGTGCTTTGCGCCGAGCCATCTCGACATTTTCGGGTTTTTTAATGGACAGGTTATGTCTGGTTTTAAACAGTATAAACCAATCCTCGCCTGGGAGATTGTCCTTGAACCTTGTCACAATTTTATTTTTGAGAATCCATTCCTGAACGATTTGCATGACTTCTTATCTAGTTAGGCCGAATCCCCATTTTTGTAATATATTTATCCCATTGGCTAACCTGCTTTCCTCGATTGGGGAGATTTCTTGCGGTCTTCCAAGCGAGGTACTTTTCACTCCTCTTCTTCCTTTCAGGTGGTCCCTCAACGTCGTCACGGGGATTTTAAATACGTCAGATGCCACCTTGACGGAAATTTCGGAGAGCCGAATTTGGTTAAGGGCATACAGCAAGTCCTCCTTGCTGTAAGCCGTAGCCTTCATAGTTTTCCTGGTATAACTTCGCGGCATTCTGAAAAGACAAAGATCACACATGCTCATGCACCATGCAAAATGGGACTTTTCAATAGATAGATGAGTGGGAGAGATTTCTAAAATCCACGTGAAGGATTAGTCAGAAAAGACATGCTCATGTACGTACCATGCAAAATATAACTTCGATAGGAGAAAAGATTTCTAATGTTTATGAGAAGGACTAGCCATAAATGTCATGCTTATGCACCATACATAATGAAATTAGTACATGATGAACTTAGGTAGGTACTTAAAAGAAAATATTTTTCTAAAATTTACATGAAGGATTAGTCAGAAAATGCCAAGCGCACTTCCCCCATGTAAGAAAAACGCACTTCCCCCGACCCCCTGAAATCAAGGGGGAAGTGCGTTTTGTGAATTTAAAGAATAATTTTCACCTTTTAACCAATATTCCTACAAAAACATGAACTAGATAATAGGCATAAACCATCCTAAAATCAAATCTAAAGAAATTCTTGGGTTTTACCTATTTTATTCCACTCGAAATCACTCACCTTGAACTCGACTTCCGAGTGTAAACGACACGGCTGAAATAAACTCATCTGAACCGATTATCATATCATCTGATTTATCCAAACTATTTGTCAGCTGGTAGCGGACATCTGTAGTATTAACATGTGATTAATAATAATATTATAGAGTGACTTCAACAGTTTTAATTGAATAAAAACGCACTTACCCCACTTCACCCAAAGGATAAAATGATGGGAAAAATGTGTTGTTAGGTACAGGGGTCTAGTTTGAAGGAAAAATATAGCGAATATCGACGTGACCGTACATACATTGGATGGTAGTACAATAAAAGGATACAGTTCGAATCCCCCCACTAATCTGTTTTTTGACATGTAATAGTATATTACGATCCAAGGGCAATATGATGCTCATTACGGTCGAGGGCGACGGGAAGTGCCCGAGGTGAAGCCGAGGGCAGTTGTCGCCCGAGATCGTAATGAGGAATACCGCCCGAGTGTTGTACGCTATTTTTTGTACAGCCGAAGTCCTTAATCATTACAATAATAATCATAAAAACCAGTCTTTAAAGCCCTGTTCAGAAGCTTTGTGCTATGCATCTGTGGAGTGTACTAAGCAAAGAAAAATTAATTCCTTCGAAAAATGAAGCATTTTGATAGGTTGCACGGACTCTACAGACGCATATCATATGGTTTGCTTAATAAACTGAAGTGAACACACACTTTAGCCAGCGAATGGAAGGATGACGTAGCTGATACAGAGAGAACTTTAACTCTCAGCGTACTTTACAGTGCTTATTTTTGTTCTGGCCAAAGGGAAGCTCATTTTGATAGAATGATAAAATACTTTATGTTCAAGGCGATCGAAATGGACAATATTTCAACCACTCTTGAATTGCGTTTTTTAATGTGTCCTGGTTATCGTTTGGATACAGAATTCTTGCTGCTTCTGCAGACAATGAAATAAAATAACGTAAAATATTTAATAACATGAAAGCTCAACCGCAGCTACCAATAAAACCAACCAGTGACAGCTCTGCACGTTAGTGTATTTTTGAAAGGGAATTCATTACCCTTTCCGGCCCAATTGTAGAGACGTCCCACACCTCTCTTCATTATATTTTTCATCATTTCCTGAGTAGTAGCATTTGGGCGAAAGATTAGTCCTAAAAGATTAGGTATGCGGGTTCTGAAAAAATCTGAGCTCGGCAAAACGAAAAACAATCGTTTTTGTTCATCATCAACGAGAAAACAACTATAAAAATTTCGCTCCGGCAGCTGGCGGTCGGAAAGAGTGCATTTCATTTTGTATACGGATACCCTAAGCCGTCCCAGAAGTAGTAATGTTGAGACCATGATTTGTTTCGTTTATGTTTGACCCTCCCTCGTACTGTTTGCTGCCGGGTTTGTTTAAGCTGAACTTAATGGGAATCAAAGGCTATTTCAAAATGGAATCATCATACCGAATATGATGCTTCTAGAATCAACTGGTGATTTTTAGTGATTTTTTTACCATTTCAAGCCCTATTTTCCCCCCCACCACCTTGACCGATTTGGCCCAAATGCAATACCGACCGGGGTCTTATGACTACTGATTTTTTTGCCAAAGCGCGTTCCGCTAAATTAATTTCTACGAGAGTTATCGTGCTAACAAGACCACACACTTACTTCCACCACGGGGGCACCACCCCCTCCCCCTTGACTTTTTCAAAAAACTAAAATGGGAATCAAAGGCTAGTCTAACATGGAGTATACGTACCGAATATGATGCTTCTAGAATAAACTGGTGATTTTTAGTGATTTTTTTACCATTTCAACCCCTATTTTCCCCCCCTCCACCTTGACCGATTTGGCCCAAATGCAATACCGACCGGGATCTTATGACTACTGATTTTTTACATAAAGCGCGTTCCGCTAAATTAATTTCTACGAGAGTTATCGTGCTAACAAGACCACACACTTACTTCCACCCCGGGGGCACCGACCCCTCCACCTCGACTTTTTCAAAAAATTAAAATGGGAATCAAAGGCTAGTCTAACATGGAGTATACGTACCGAATACGATGCTTCTAGAATCAACTGGTGCTTTTTAGTGATTTTTTTACCATTTCAAGCCCTATTCCCCCCCCCCCCACCACCACCTTGACCGATTTGGCCCAAATGCAATACCGACCGGGGTCTTATGACTACTGATTTTTTTGCCAAAGCGCGTTCCGCTAAATTAATTTCTACGAGAGTTATCGTGCTAACAAGACCACACACTTACTTCCACCACGGGGGCACCACCCCCTCCCCCTTGACTTTTTCAAAAAATTAAAATGGGAATCAAAGGCTAGTCTAACATGGAGTATACGTACCGAATATGATGCTTCTAGAATAAACTGGTGATTTTTAGTGATTTTTTTACCATTTCAACCCCTATTTTCCCCCCCTCCACCTTGACCGATTTGGCCCAAATGCAATACCGACCGGGATCTTATGACTACTGATTTTTTAGATAAAGCGCGTTCTGCTAAATTAATTTCTACGAGAGTTATCGTGCTAACAAGACCACACACTTACTTCCACCCCGGGGGCACCACCCCCTCCCCCTTGACTTTTTCAAAAAATTAAAATGGGAATCAAAGGCTAGTCTAACATGGAGTATACGTACCGAACATGATGCTTCTAGAATCAACTGGTGATTTTTAGTGATTTTTTGACGATTTCAAGCCCGATTTTCCCCCCCTCCACCTTGACCGATTTGGCCCAAATGCAATACCGACCGGTGTCTTATGACTACTGATTTTTGTGCCAAAGCGCGTTCCGCTAAATTAATTTCTACGAGAGTTATCGTGCTAACAAGGAAACGGCCATATATATATATATACAGGGTGTTCACCGGTGGCGTTGACTATATTGCACACGGTGAAAGTACATGCCAAGAGCTGTAAAATTGTTCCTTTCACTTTTTTATTATCTCCAGCCGTTACCGAGATATGACGTTTTGAACACTTTTCATGAAGAAAAGCAGTTTTCATGAGAAAACCAGAATTTCTCGGGTTTTATGTGGTGCTTGTAGAAATTGAATGACAGATTCGGATTCTGCACAAAATTTACCCTAAGATGCAATGAGATTCGTTTCAGAATTACCTTGGCACACCCATCATTCTAGGCGTCAAAGTTTTTCTTTGTCCAAAAAAAGATTTCTTTCTAATTTGTCCCCTTGATTTTCTATAGTGGGAAAAAATCGCAGGTGACGCACCTGTACTCTAAAAACATCTCCAAGCAGTCAGCTTTCGAATGACGTATCCCAAAACCAGCTTCTGGCTTATTTTGGCCACCAAAATCAGCTTTCTTTAAAAAAAAAAACTACCCTCTGAGTCAAATACCAGAAGGCTCCAATGCCAATTAATTAAAAACCGCTCGTTAATCTCATAAGCTATGCCTCACAGCCATCCTGCAGCAATCTTGTATTCTTACTTCTTAGTGTGTGGGATCTTCATCAATAAAGTCCACGCTGTGGAGAGTGTTCATTGTTTCCCAAACGTAGGGATCCGGAGGCGTCAAGATCAGGCGGAAAGATCAGGTATCATGACTATGCATGAGCGGCACTCTTGTGTTCTTATTGCGAGAGATCTTCATCAAACAAGCCCACGATATGGACAGTATGGGCAGCGGCAATTTTCCTCGGACGATTCTCTTAACACCGACTGTGTTCACGGAGGAGGAGATGGGACTAATGAACAAAGGACTGAAATATGCGCCACCTCAGGCGCCAACCCGGGACGATATGCTGAACTTAATAGCTTCCATCGACGCGAACGTAAAAGAAAAAGAAGTGAAGGAGGAATGTACGGTATATCTCAGGAACCGCATACGCAGTGAACAGTTAAAGGAGAACTCCAGAAAAGAGAAGAAAACCGTGAAAAGAGTGAAAGAAAAACTTACAACGAATAATCTCCTGCTGTTAAAAGAAGATAAAGGACAAGCAACTGTTGTAGTAGATCGCACTCAATATCACCGACACAGTGAGAAGTTCCTAGATGACAACAATTTCACCAAGATCGAAGGCGACACTACATCTAAATGCCAAAAAGAAATTATTACTGCCCTGAATAACTCAAAATATTTGTTTACCGATCTCGATATCAAAACGCGCCGGTTCATTCACAAAAACCCTCAAGCCCCTCGACTTTACTGTCTTCCAAAGATACATAAGGAGCCGAAAACAGACTTTCCAGCGATTCGACCAATCGTGTCCTACACTTCTGCCCCATCGGAGCTGGTTAGCCGGAAAATCAAGAGGGTCTTCGAGGACATGGCGGACTTCGATAGTCCGTATTCTTTGAAAAATAGCTTCGACCTCATTGAAAAATTTAAAAATGTTGAATTATCGGAGAACTCAGTGTTGTGTTCATTCGACGTTGTTAATCTATTTACCTCGATTCCCCCCAGAAGAGTACTGAAGCAGATGGATGAACTACTGTTAAAAAGCTCGAGTAAAAACAAAATGGCGAGTCAAGAATTGATCGACCTCTTTAGAATATGTTTGAACCAAAGCTATCTAAGGTTCAATAATCAATTCTACAGACAGAGCAAGGGACTTGCCATGGGCTCACCAATATCTCCTTTGTGTGCGGAGATTTTCATGGCGGCGTTTGAGAAGAGGTTCGTCATGTCGTCGAGAAACCCGTTTAAAGACAAAATAGCTTACTGGGGAAGATACGTTGACGACACGATCGTGATATGGGAGGGAACCTCAGAAGAGCTCAACTCGTTCCTTGAGTACTTGAAAAAATGTGTTCATTACATTGATTTCACGTTAGAGGTCGAGGAGAGCGGAGTCCTCAACTTTCTTGATTTAAAACTAAAACGGTGTGGTAATTCTATCTCGTATGGAATTTACAGAAAGCCTTCCGCGACTGACATCATCATTCCAGCGGATTCTCATCACCTCCCTAAGTATAAAGTCGCAGCTCGTCCACAGATTGCTGGCCGTCCCAATGGATAGAAAAGAATACACGGCGGAGCTCCGCACAATTGAAGAAATCGCGGAAGCCAATGGCTATACGAGGGATATTGTGAGGCGACTTATTGTCAAGAAAAGGAAGCTCATGCTTAGACGAGAGATTTACCCAGCTCCTGCAAAGGAAACCCCGCTGAATGGCCGACTTTCAATTCCCTACATCGGAGGTGCCACCCAGGGAGTTCAAAAAATACTGCGGAAGTATGGTTATGATGCAGCATGCAGTAGCGCAGCGTCGTTGAGGTCTCTGCTCTCCAGACCAAAGGATGCGGTCGACGTGAGGGAGAAGAGCGGGGTATATCGACTGACTTGCGGAAGCTGTGAGACGGCAACATATTGCGGCAAAACGGAACGGGCGTTCAAAACGCGCTGGAAGGAGCATTTGGGGAGTGGTCATTCAAAATTCAAGGACCATGTTTCTGCTTGTGGGGGAAATGTCCGACATGTGGCAGAGGTCATACAGACCACTCATAAAAAGGGTCAATTTGTAAGTGCGTTAGAGGCTCTCCATATAAAAATGGAATTGTGCAGAGACGGGATAGCGTGTCTCAATGAAAGACAGGAGGGGAGCTCGTCACCACTAATCTCTCTTCTCCCTCTCATTCCCAGCTGTCGAAATAAAAATAAATCTTTCCCTATTTAAAATAGTAAAGGAAGTCAACGAGTGTGGAAGACACACGAAAGCTTATTTTAATAATGTAAGTAGTGCAAAATTTGATCCTATCTGTGATAATTAGGTTTCAATCTAGTTCAATCTTAGGTTTAATCTGTGATAATTAGGTTTCAATTTTAAATGTATTTATTCAAAGAGGGTTGCGTTTGTACTAAAGATGATGTGTTAATTAGGGTCCTGATGATGGCCTAGACAGGCCGAAAATCGATTTGACAAGAATAAAAACAATTAATGTGGAGAGACAACAACTATACCACCTGAAGATATGGACAGTGTTCATGGACCAGTCAGATCATGTTTCCTTATGCTGACCCCAAAATGAGTCCTTGAGATAATTATTCCACTATGAGCTGGACGCTGTACATTATCCACCCATTATTTCTGCTGACGGCTTACAATGTGAGGGGCATCTTCAATAAGTCGATTCAAATCGAAAAACACGTAGAGGATAAATTGGTGGGATAGGTATCCAATTTTCAATTATCCCTATATCCAGGTTTTAGCTATAGGCATATTATCCAGACCTAGGGTCAACTTCTGGATGCTAGAGGGAGACTCTGCTTCGTTAAGTGTATGGGAATTGGAAAGTCCTCAAAAAAGATAGTCGGCATCCATTTCACCTGAAAGAAGTCCAGCAGCTGCTACTCAATGCGGTGGCCAATGGGTGGGTGTCCTGATGCCCATAACTGCCCCCTCACATGGGATGATTCCCATAACGGAAGAAGCATCGTGGAATGGATGAACGAAAATTTTGAAGACCGGTGGATTGGGCGTCACGGTCCCGTCATGTGGCCAGCGAGGAGCCCTGGCCTAACGCTAACAGCTTTCTACGTTTGGGCAACTCTAAAATCCACGCTGTTCAGGGTTGGTACAACTGACCAGTACAACCTCGTCCAAAGAATTCAAGAGTGATGCCAAAATTGAGTGTCAATATTTTTAAAAGAAAGGTGATTTCGACGGCAAAAATAAGCCAGAAGCTGGTTTTGTGATACGTCATTCGAAAGCTGACAGCTTGGAGATGTTTTTACAGTACAAGTACTTCACCTGCGATTTCTTCTCACTAGTGAAAATCAAGAGAATAAATTAGCAAAAAATCTCACTTTGTGCAACGAAAAACTTTTGACGCCTAGAATGATGGGCGTGTCCAGGTAATTCCAAAACGAATCACATTGCATCTAATGGTAAATTTTGTGCAGAATCCGAATCAGTCATTCAATTTCTAAACGCACCACATAGAACCCGAGAAAACGTAGTTTTCTCATGAAAACTGATTTTCTTAATAAAAAGTGTTCAAAAAATCATATCTCGGTAACGGCTGGAGATTTTAAAAAAGTGAAAGGGGAAATTTTTCAGCTCTTGGCATGTACTTTCGCCGTGTGCAATTTAGTCAACGCCACCGGTGAACACCCTGTATATATATATATATATATAAAAAAAAGATATATATATATATGAATTCCGGAGACCACTGAATTCGTGTTCTAGAGGTTCTGAAACGTGAAAAAAACATGACATGACCCATGTTTGCCACCATCACGACGAGACCAATAGTGCATTTTTCAGAATGAAATGCACTAAAAATCAAATGAATGAAGACGTACCACAAGCCATCGTCAGACGTCGCCGGAGAATTATGGACAGAGTGACAAATTTGGATTGCATCGTGAATGTTAAAAGATTTAGGTAATTGATTATTTATTTGAGTAAAAACATTCTTTTATTCTATTTAAATATGCCGACTAGTTTCGGGGTTAATGCACCCCATTTTCAAGGCATCCGTAAATCTAAAAAAACGAATCACATGTCAAAAAAGCACACACATCCAACAATCCTGTTGATAGACAGGTATCCAGGAAACTTGTCTCTTCACTGAACCCTCTAAACACAGCGATAATCATTCAAGATTCTTACTTCAAGATCTCTTATAGTCGGCATATTTAAATAGAATAAAAGAATGTTTTTACTCAAATAAATAATCAATTACCTGTGGACAGAGTGCATCGCTGGAAGCTTTTTAGGATCAGGTTCTTCTTCAGACGACGATGACACAATTCTTTTTCTGAGATTAAGTTTCCTCGAGGCTTTGTATTTACGAAAGTCTTCATCGAACGATTCCAGGTCAGATCTAGCCAAAGCTTCAGGAAGTTTTTTTCTTGCCTCATGGTACGTGTCTGAATAAAATTGTTATTTCTAAATCTTACAATCACTATAGGTAATACATTTTAGGAACACACTGAAGAAGCATGCCCTAATTTTCTTATAATATGCCAAGACACCATGTTGCACTTGTTGAACACCTTATGAGTCTAAAAACTAATTCATAATGAAAATAGACATCCACTGTAGCCCTCCTCGCCAGCAATACAACGCGTAATATGCAAATGATATGTACCAAATATTTTGAAAACACAGCACGGAAATTCCGCGAATAGCTCGACGTTGACAGCAGCAGATTTTTTTACCAAAGTGTTGACATTTTTGGAATTTCGAGGCCAATAGCAGCTCTTTTGATTTTCGGTTAACCAATTAATGGGAGCCACTGCACATTCTCCTATCTCCCCCATCAACTCGGCGGGTGAATTCCGTAATAGCGAATTTCTTTCCTATGAGAATTTTAAAATAATGATAGAAAAACGTTGACATATGGCGTCATGCTCATTTGCTTAATCGAAGTTGCTTGCTTTAGCTCACCTTTGTAACAACGAGTCGTCCTTAAATGAAGGTAAGAAGGATGGAATGAAGGTATGGAGTGCAGCAAGTATTAATTGAGTATATAGATGAAGGAGAGGGTAAACGATCTTGTCGGAATTTGATAAGGTTAAAACCATAACTTTATTCAATATGGCACTAAAGGCCCGTTCACAAGCTCTATGTTTGTGTTGTGTGGTGTCTATGCAACTTATAAAAATGCTTCATTTTTCGAGGGAATAAATTTGTTTGGCTGAGTATACTCCACAGAACGTTAACATAGTGCTTGTGAACGGGCCTTAAGGCGGGGTTTCAGGCGGGTCTCCCCGACCCCTTCCCAGTCGCCCCTCGCCTAAACTTCGCACATAAATTTTGGCTCCATTTCTGCATCAATATTCGATTTCAACGTCTCATTTTAATCTTCAGAAAGTTCTACAGTGACGTTAGATCTTGCTTTTCCAGATTTCATCCCTAAAATTACCTTAAAACACATTCAAGTTGTAAAGTGATTTGGGGTTATTTTAGGGATAAAATTTGAAAAAGCAAGATCTAACGTCACTGTAGAACTTCCTGAAGATTAAAATGAGACGTTGAAATCGAATATTGACGCAGAAATGGAGCCAAAATTTATGTGCGAAGTTTAGGCGAGGGGTGACTGGGAAGGGGTCGAGGAAACCCGCCTGAAACCCCCCCTTAAACGATAAGAGGCAAAGTTACGTTTGTCATCGATTAGTTCACAAACTAGCAAATTCCCAACGGTTTCGAAGAACTGGTGCATCAAAGAAGTCACCGAGTTCACTACAAATGTCAGTCACGATAACAGGGGATACATCATCGTCTTTCTGGATTATTTTTCTTATAGCTCCAATAAAATTATCACCGGTAAAATAGCAATCTTTTAGATTAGGCTTCAGAACGAACTTGTCATTTTTCACAAATTTAAAAGTATTTTTCACATTGGGGTAACCACCGGCCTCAAGACTGCGAGATGAACTGGCTATGGCATCGTACACAAAGTTTCTTTCAGCTATTCGTTTGGCCATTTGTTGTAAAGGCATATTTGGGGATCTTATGAACCTTTTTAAAATACGAATAAAATTTTCAAAAATAAAGGCACTGTAATTATTTATCGAGCCAAATCTTCCAACATCCTCACGAATATGAAGCACAATATGTACATTTTAGGTAACAATGATGGAACGAAAACCGAAGTACTGGAACAGTAAGTTACGAAGTTCGAAAGCAACTTATTGGCCTGACATACAAATGACTCATTTGCTGCGAAGGTATCAAAAGAGAGGATTCGAAACGATACATGTAAATACAGAAATACTGTGTACAATTCAGCAGGTACTACATCTTTCAAAACGTGTGGTCTGGTATACAGAATGTTGAATGATCTTACAACCTGCGAGTCGGATTCGGAATCAGAAGAAAGCGTTTTGGAACAATTAACTTCTGACAGTGACTCTGACTCTGCAGATAACGATGTTTGACTTCTTATATACTTATTAAAACGTTTTCCTTATTATTTGTCACCATTTCATTAAAAATTGTTAAAAGTTTCCACTACATTTTTATTACCTCGTGTCCTTCGTCTCTATGCTGAAGGTTGATTGTATTATTATTTGTAGGTTTTAAATATGTCCACTCAATCATTCAAAAAGGGGTTTGCCATAATGTGGTACGTTGGATTATAGGAATCTACTCAAGATTCTGAGAAATATTTGTTTTCAAATGTAAAACTAGTGTTATTTAAAATGCGTTTTCTCGGGTTCTCTAGAGTACCCTTAAACGACGAATCCATTCATGTTGTACTGTATTCATCCAGTAAGACTCATAATTGAAGAATTCCAGTGCCAAATTAGTCGAATTACATCAATTACTTTTGAAAACATAAATTCCCGAAAAAATTGGATAAATTCCTATTTTCCCGGGAATTTTCTCGGAAATTTTCCGAAAAATAAATTCCCGGGAATTTGCCCATCTCTGCAACCCAGTTACTTCGTTGTTTTTTGGTCCAACTTCTCCGTTTCCAAGCACTGCATCCATCTGTTCAGCATTTATATAGCTAATACAATACAAAAGGCAGGATAGTTTTTTTTGCGGACCCGACTCTTAACAACCCCTCCCCAACCGTCCCTCAAAGTATGAATAATAGTGAAACGGGGAAGGGTTGTGGACGATTTTTTGTGTTGGAAATGTATTTATTAACTATTTATTTATTACAGAAATTATTTGGTATCACTTTGTTGAAAGGAAATCATTCACAGATGAAAAAGTTTCACATTTTCCAAAAATATTTTTTTTCGATGAGGCATATCAATCCTTCTGCGTAAATAAATAAATAAAAATTTCAACCCCTTCAGAAATATTTGTTATTCATTAACAAAAGTTGGCATATTTGAAATCCCGCCAAAACGACTAGACATTTTGGCAGTAAAATTTTAAATCCAGCAAGTCCCACTCCAAAATCATTGTCGAAACCACGCGGAGGGGAGAAAACATAAATTGATTGAATTATCGAATCAGAATCGAGACGTCTCTGCTCAGGCGAAGCATTTTTATCGCTGAGTCGATTGAGGGTGACCGCAATTCTGTAGGGCAAATAATTCCTTATAATTTGCTGGGTTTTATGCAAAAGAAGTGGCACTTACTCCTAACACACGGTGTAACTGATCAAGTAATGTAGGTACTATGCATTTTTATATTTCAGATAGACAAACATGGACCTAGCAAAATAAATAGGCTACTTCCCCGGTAAATCCAATCCTACGGGCTGAGCTTGGTGTAAAGTTTTATTATGTATTTTTATTATACCAATTCGCGGTTCGAGTGGATTCGCAATGGTGAATGAAGGATTCAAATTCCGATTATTGCCAAAATAGGTAATTAGTTAATTATTCGAGTAAAACATTCTTTTTTTAAATGTTTTACTCAAATAATTAATTACCTAAAGTTATTTAACATTCACGTTCGCGTAATAAAAAAAATTGCCAAAATATTTCAAAGCTCGAACACTGAAATTGATTTATTGCGACACTACAGAAGACGTAAAGCAATCCGAATCCAATCATTACAATAATCGCGAGGAAGAAAAAGGTGGGCGGACCAGCGGGTGCTGGTTTGTAAACCAAAAATAAGATGATGATGAAGAAGAAGAAGAAGAAAAAGAAAATAGTTTCGCCGGCGCTCTTTCCTTCTACGTTATCGACCGAAGCGTGACGGCCTCTCTAGCGGATTGCACTTGAACTATGAAGTCAGAAATAACCCGGTTTTTTGTATAAATTTAGGTGCCGATTCGCCCCTAAATTTCGGCGAGTTGGAGTATCCGATCGACTTCGGGTAAGCGTATATCAATTCAAGAAGATGTTTTGCAGTGACAAGAGATCTTTGTTTCTTGATAAACTCAAAATTGAAAAAAATAAAAATTTAAATTTTTCAAAAAAGAAGATCTCTCGTCATTAGTACTAGTCTTCATAAAAAAATAGAAAAAAGAATGACCGAAAAATTCCCAAAACTGACTGAGAAAAATGTGGGCCAATTTTCAAGCGTCCTGAAACCCCCCTTTAACCCGAGGCCACTCAGAGCGATTTGATATTTGGAAATATCAGCGACTCTAAAGGCCTAAAAACCACTAGGGTGTAGCATTAAAGTTACACGATTTCTCAAAATTTAAGCACGCAGCGACACTTTTTTAGCGAATGCCCACCGATCTCCAAATATGAGAAAAGCCCAAACTTTACGCGAAATAATAGAAAAACAGCAATACCGGCTATGCATTTCCATTACGATACCACTGTCAGTGGCCCACAAAGTTAGAATTTGGAGGTAATATAACCCAACTCTTATCTCGTGTCCGTTCCCGATGCCAATTGCCTACCTCGGTCCTAATCCATTCCTAATGGAACAGAAAACCCACTCCTTTAATAGTAAACAGTTTCCTTGATACCATTAAATTTCATCCTGTTATTTCCCGCACTGAAAAACTTCCGGTGTATCAAGTGAATAAATACCATGTACAACCTTTGTACAACCATGTAAAACCATTGTACAACTTACGGTGTACAAATGAAAATGAATTTCAAGTAGCTTACATGACCCATTATAAAGATAGTTCATCATCACAAGTACTCCTAACTTTCCACGAAGAAATTAAACCTCACATATCGAGCAGCCAAGAAATCTATGCAGACGGCTCTAAGACCGTACATTCGGTAGGAGCTGCCTTTTACAAACGACAAAACGAACAGTATTATAAAAGATATTTCAAATTACCAAGTAATTTTTGAAGCTTTTGAGCTGAGTGTGTAGCCATTCTCGAAGCACTGCTTTACATAGTGAAATCAGATAAACGGTCCTTTGCTATTTTAACCAATAGCATGAGTGCAGCCCAATGTATTGCAAACTTTAGTAACACTTCCAAATATACGTACCTCATAGTGGAAATAACAGGACTCATACAGCACATCACACTCTAACAAAACAAAGAACTTTAAATAATTTGGCTTAGATCACATTCGCAAATCCCCGGAAACGAAGAAGTCGATCGGTTAGCAAATTTAGGCAGGGCTTCTCATATTTCTCTACAGCATAAAATTCCGTACATCGATATTATATCCCCCATCTTCAAAGACATAATGTACCAAAAATGGCAGTTAGAGTACGAGAAAGTGCAAAAGGGGGTATTCTATAAAACATTACATCCTACAATAAAATCAAAACCATGGTTTGATAAATTCTACATTAGTTGGAGAAATATCAGAATTATAAATAGACTTCGAGCTAATCACGGCATTTGTAATGCATACCTGAAAAAAATTGGTCAACATCCCAGTGGCATGTGTAGCACCTGTGGTGTTACGGAGGATCTCGAACACAAAGTCATGGAATGCTCCAAATACAGCGCACTACGCAACATATTTTTAGACTCATTGTACAAGAAACGAATATTAAGCGCCCCCTTCAATTACAAACTGATCCTCCAAAACATTGAAAATACAAACAGTGATTTTATCATTTTCATAAATAACGCATCAATAGAAGTTTGAAATGAAAGATGAAATGCTAGTAATATTAAAAATGAATCAATAAACTATTCCATATAAACCCTCAAATCAACTCATTTACTCAATTTTCACAATAAATTGCTAATTTAAACTTCGGCTTTATTCACTACCTACGATTAATTCTCACTAATTACGAGTAATTATAATTATTTCATATACTTAATTCCTTCGAACAATAATTATCCGCCTAACTTTGCCATTTAAATTTATATATAAAAAATACAACCGGCTAATGGCTCTCGTAAGCTTAAGCCTTTAAAAAAAAAGAGAGAACTCCGACAATGCAAGAGAAGCGAAGCGTCACTCAGAAGGCTCAGGAGATGACAGGCACCACCGCCGGTGTCTCTCTCTTTTGGCAAAATTGAATACTAAATTAATTTCTCAGTTTCCCTTATGTTTCATGCATCTCGTACGGGGAGGAGTTCTAAAACGGTTTCTACGTTTTTTATTGAAAGGGAGGCCCGGAAGGTTCAAGTTACGCACTTCTCAATTGGAAGTATTTTCTAATAATTTAGTCCGTTTAGTTCCCTGAATTCCGAATGAATTTTCAAGAGTTCCACGTGCATAGGATCAGCTCGGAAAATGGAAAGCCACAAAATTTAGGCTTTTTCTTCTGTATACCAGACCACACGTTTTGAAAGATGTAGTACCTGCTGAATTGTACACAGTATTTCTGTATTTACATGTATCGTTTCGAATCCTCTCTTTTGATACCTTCGCAGCAAATGAGTCATTTGTATGTCAGGCCAATAAGTTGCTTTCGAACTTCGTAACTTACTGTTTGGCGAGGGGGACTGGGAAGGGGTCGAGGAAACCCGCCTGAAACCCCCCCTTAAACGATAAGAGGCAAAGTTACGTTTGTCATCGATTAGTTCACAAACTAGCAAATTCCCAACGGTTTCGAAGAACTGGTGCATCAAAGAAGTCACCGAGTTCACTACAAATGTCAGTCACGATAACAGGGGATACATCATCGTCTTTCTGGATTATTTTTCTTATAGCTCCAATAAAATTATCACCGGTAAAATAGCAATCTTTTAGATTAGGCTTCAGAACGAACTTGTCATTTTTCACAAATTTAAAAGTATTTTTCACATTGGGGTAACCACCGGCCTCAAGACTGCGAGATGAACTGGCTATGGCATCGTACACAAAGTTTCTTTCAGCTATTCGTTTGGCCATTTGTTGTAAAGGCATATTTGGGGATCTTATGAACCTTTTTAAAATACGAATAAAATTTTCAAAAATAAAGGCACTGTAATTATTTATCGAGCCAAATCTTCCAACATCCTCACGAATATGAAGCACAATATGTACATTTTAGGTAACAATGATGGAACGAAAACCGAAGTACTGGAACAGTAAGTTACGAAGTTCGAAAGCAACTTATTGGCCTGACATACAAATGACTCATTTGCTGCGAAGGTATCAAAAGAGAGGATTCGAAACGATACATGTAAATACAGAAATACTGTGTACAATTCAGCAGGTACTACATCTTTCAAAACGTGTGGTCTGGTATACAGAAGAAAAAGCCTAAATTTTGTGGCTTTCCATTTTCCGAGCTGATCCTATGCACGTGGAACTCTTGAAAATTCATTCGGAATTCAGGGAACTAAACGGACTAAATTATTAGAAAATACTTCCAATTGAGAAGTGCGTAACTTGAACCTTCCGGGCCTCCCTTTCAATAAAAAACGTAGAAACCGTTTTAGAACTCCTCCCCGTACGAGATGCATGAAACATAAGGGAAACTGAGAAATTAATTTAGTATTCAATTTTGCCAAAAGAGAGAGACACCGGCGGTGGTGCCTGTCATCTCCTGAGCCTTCTGAGTGACGCTTCGCTTCTCTTGCATTGTCGGAGTTCTCTCTTTTTTTTTAAAGGCTTAAGCTTACGAGAGCCATTAGCCGGTTGTATTTTTTATATATAAATTTAAATGGCAAAGTTAGGCGGATAATTATTGTTCGAAGGAATTAAGTATATGAAATAATTATAATTACTCGTAATTAGTGAGAATTAATCGTAGGTAGTGAATAAAGCCGAAGTTTAAATTAGCAATTTATTGTGAAAATTGAGTAAATGAGTTGATTTGAGGGTTTATATGGAATAGTTTATTGATTCATTTTTAATATTACTAGCATTTCATCTTTCATTTCAAACTTCTATTGATGCGTTATTTATGAAAATGATAAAATCACTGTTTGTATTTTCAATGTTTTGGAGGATCAGTTTGTAATTGAAGGGGGCGCTTAATATTCGTTTCTTGTACAATGAGTCTAAAAATATGTTGCGTAGTGCGCTGTATTTGGAGCATTCCATGACTTTGTGTTCGAGATCCTCCGTAACACCACAGGTGCTACACATGCCACTGGGATGTTGACCAATTTTTTTCAGGTATGCATTACAAATGCCGTGATTAGCTCGAAGTCTATTTATAATTCTGATATTTCTCCAACTAATGTAGAATTTATCAAACCATGGTTTTGATTTTATTGTAGGATGTAATGTTTTATAGAATACCCCCTTTTGCACTTTCTCGTACTCTAACTGCCATTTTTGGTACATTATGTCTTTGAAGATGGGGGATATAATATCGATGTACGGAATTTTATGCTGTAGAGAAATATGAGAAGCCCTGCCTAAATTTGCTAACCGATCGACTTCTTCGTTTCCGGGGATTTGCGAATGTGATCTAAGCCAAATTATTTAAAGTTCTTTGTTTTGTTAGAGTGTGATGTGCTGTATGAGTCCTGTTATTTCCACTATGAGGTACGTATATTTGGAAGTGTTACTAAAGTTTGCAATACATTGGGCTGCACTCATGCTATTGGTTAAAATAGCAAAGGACCGTTTATCTGATTTCACTATGTAAAGCAGTGCTTCGAGAATGGCTACACACTCAGCTCAAAAGCTTCAAAAATTACTTGGTAATTTGAAATATCTTTTATAATACTGTTCGTTTTGTCGTTTGTAAAAGGCAGCTCCTACCGAATGTACGGTCTTAGAGCCGTCTGCATAGATTTCTTGGCTGCTCGATATGTGAGGTTTAATTTCTTCGTGGAAAGTTAGGAGTACTTGTGATGATGAACTATCTTTATAATGGGTCATGTAAGCTACTTGAAATTCATTTTCATTTGTACACCGTAAGTTGTACAATGGTTTTACATGGTTGTACAAAGGTTGTACATGGTATTTATTCACTTGATACACCGGAAGTTTTTCAGTGCGGGAAATAACAGGATGAAATTTAATGGTATCAAGGAAACTGTTTACTATTAAAGGAGTGGGTTTTCTGTTCCATTAGGAATGGATTAGGACCGAGGTAGGCAATTGGCATCGGGAACGGACACGAGATAAGAGTTGGGTTATATTACCTCCAAATTCTAACTTTGTGGGCCACTGACAGTGGTATCGTAATGGAAATGCATAGCCGGTATTGCTGTTTTTCTATTATTTCGCGTAAAGTTTGGGCTTTTCTCATATTTGGAGATCGGTGGGCATTCGCTAAAAAAGTGTCGCTGCGTGCTTAAATTTTGAGAAATCGTGTAACTTTAATGCTACACCCTAGTGGTTTTTAGGCCTTTAGAGTCGCTGATATTTCCAAATATCAAATCGCTCTGAGTGGCCTCGGGTTAAAGGGGGGTTTCAGGACGCTTGAAAATTGGCCCACATTTTTCTCAGTCAGTTTTGGGAATTTTTCGGTCATTCTTTTTTCTATTTTTTTATGAAGACTAGTACTAATGACGAGAGATCTTCTTTTTTGAAAAATTTAAATTTTTATTTTTTTCAATTTTGAGTTTATCAAGAAACAAAGATCTCTTGTCACTGCAAAACATCTTCTTGAATTGATATACGCTTACCCGAAGTCGATCGGATACTCCAACTCGCCGAAATTTAGGGGCGAATCGGCACCTAAATTTATACAAAAAACCGGGTTATTTCTGACTTCATAGTTCAAGTGCAATCCGCTAGAGAGGCCGTCACGCTTCGGTCGATAACGTAGAAGGAAAGAGCGCCGGCGAAACTATTTTCTTTTTCTTCTTCTTCTTCTTCATCATCATCTTATTTTTGGTTTACAAACCAGCACCCGCTGGTCCGCCCACCTTTTTCTTCCTCGCGATTATTGTAATGATTGGATTCGGATTGCTTTACGTCTTCTGTAGTGTCGCAATAAATCAATTTCAGTGTTCGAGCTTTGAAATATTTTGGCAATTTTTTTTATTACGCGAACGTGAATGTTAAATAACTTTAGGTAATTAATTATTTGAGTAAAACATTTAAAAAAAGAATGTTTTACTCGAATAATTAACTAATTACCTATTTTGGCAATAATCGGAATTTGAATCCTTCATTCACCATTGCGAATCCACTCGAACCGCGAATTGGTATAATAAAAATACATAATAAAACTTTACACCAAGCTCAGCCCGTAGGATTGGATTTACCGGGGAAGTAGCCTATTTATTTTGCTAGGTCCATGTTTGTCTATCTGAAATATAAAAATGCATAGTACCTACATTACTTGATCAGTTACACCGTGTGTTAGGAGTAAGTGCCACTTCTTTTGCATAAAACCCAGCAAATTATAAGGAATTATTTGCCCTACAGAATTGCGGTCACCCTCAATCGACTCAGCGATAAAAATGCTTCGCCTGAGCAGAGACGTCTCGATTCTGATTCGATAATTCAATCAATTTATGTTTTCTCCCCTCCGCGTGGTTTCGACAATGATTTTGGAGTGGGACTTGCTGGATTTAAAATTTTACTGCCAAAATGTCTAGTCGTTTTGGCGGGATTTCAAATATGCCAACTTTTGTTAATGAATAACAAATATTTCTGAAGGGGTTGAAATTTTTATTTATTTATTTACGCAGAAGGATTGATATGCCTCATCGAAAAAAAATATTTTTGGAAAATGTGAAACTTTTTCATCTGTGAATGATTTCCTTTCAACAAAGTGATACCAAATAATTTCTGTAATAAATAAATAGTTAATAAATACATTTCCAACACAAAAAATCGTCCACAACCCTTCCCCGTTTCACTATTATTCATACTTTGAGGGACGGTTGGGGAGGGGTTGTTAAGAGTCGGGTCCGCAAAAAAAACTATCCTGCCTTTTGTATTGTATTAGCTATATAAATGCTGAACAGATGGATGCAGTGCTTGGAAACGGAGAAGTTGGACCAAAAAACAACGAAGTAACTGGGTTTACGTCGATAGCATAATTATTTAAAGAAGTTTAACTTCTGAGGATGAATACGCTTTATGTGTGTACAGTACGATTATAATTATTTTGTGTTTGAAAAAGAGCACTTCTTTTTCCGAGTCTTGCGTTGCAAGCCTAATTACGTGAAATGCACTGAAAAGGGTGGCCTTCAGAATTGAGCGTTGCAGGATTTTTTTTTTTCGTGATGATAAAGGATATATCCTTTATCCCAGCGGGTGGAACTTTTCGCGCCTCCTTCATGACAAAAAAAAAAGTAGGCGGAGAGAAGAGAGCCCCTTCGACCCCTTTCCGAAGTCACCGTTTCCCAACATTACCCACTTACTTCAAGGGAATTCCGCAGTGCGCCACCGTCAACTACGGCCTCTCGATTTTTTGAAACCCTTATTAACTCTTAGGCAAAGTCATGTAGAAAAACAAGTTGTCTCACTGAAAGAAAAAAGTGACTCGAAACGTGAGTTTGAAATTTTTATCCCGTCAGAGTGCACCACTGGTCCTATTTGACGGGCTAGCACACCGGAAATTCATGGGACAACTTATACTTTTCTCACATTAAAAATTTGTGTAATTGCATTTTGAGCTATTTATTTGCGCAAATAAGCTTCTGTCATCGAGACTGCAAAGGAATAATTTGTTTACTCATGTTTATACTAATTTATTTCAATTATAAAAGCCAGCCAGAGGCCAGATTTACGTTGGTTTCGAACGAAACTGCATTTGGTCGGCAAATAAATGTATTGAGTAAATAATTATGAATGAATTGAGGCTATCAAAGCAATTAATAAGCCATTTTATTTCATCCCGGGTGGAACCAATTTTCGGACTGCATGCCCTCTATTTACTATTTACTAGTTACTATTTACCAGCTTTAGGCCCGAGTCTTCCTAATTGGAAACTTGCACATTTTAAAAAATGGGTTTTCAAAAACGGCAAAAAAGGGCTCTCTTACAATACTATTGTACACAGTCGGATTTTATTCAGCGAATTTTGAAAATTTTTGAGTGGGGTTTGACAAGTCGCAAATTATACTCACGGTGCGGGGCGAGGGGTGTAAGACGAGTTTTCTGGAAGGCAATTTTTCTTGCTACAGTAAACGAATAATTCCTTTAATTAATTAATTATTTATTAATAACACCACTAATCACACAACTCAAAACACAGCTACAAAATGGATAAGCTATGTCAAATAGGGACCACCGCGCTGCTAACGGGAGCAAAAATGATAACTCAGGTTTAGCTTCAGTCCGCTTTCTAGTAAGTGAGACAACTTGTTTTTCTACATGACTTTGCTCTTAGGTTAGTAACATCGTTATATATACAAGGTGTACAATAATACAAATTAGATAAGTAGCCGTAGTTGCCTGCGTTGTCAGTCATACCTTGTTGAGGTGTGTCCAAGACAGAACGGTTTCGCCTGTTCGGCATCTTCAGTGTTTGAACGTCTAGTGAAAACTGAGTTACCGTCGTGTGTGTATCCCCTTATGTACCCTCCCCCCCCCTGGGTTTTACACCTGTTCCCTTCACTTTGCAGGTGTTTGGACAAAAAAGTCCGTTATTTTCTTATTCTTGATTGGTGGCTGTGTTGAGTTTTGTGGTGGTATCCTGTGTGTGGTGTGCGTGTTAATTTTGTGTCTTTTTGCTTCGGATGAGATGGTGGTACGTTAGTATTGTTGCTGACGGCTATGTTAAGTCCCTTATTTTTGAAGAAGTTTGTGATTCGGTAAATTTCTTTACCTGTGTACGTGAATGAGGTCCATCTTTTTATGTCGGTACTGTTTGTTGGTTCGTTACTGTGATTGTTCTGTCTTCGTGATCTGAGTCTATCTATTGTTGCTTTGCTGTATCCGTTATTTGTGGCGACCTGGTAGATTATGTTGAGTTCGTTTGTCTGATCCTGCTGTGTCATTGGTATGGTGTGTAAACGGTGTATCATGTGCCTAAATACTGATAGTTTGTGTTGAATAGGATGGTTAGATGTGGCGTGAATAACTGAGTAGGATGAAGTGGATTTTCTGTAGATTTTAAATTGTAAGTTACCTGAGTTTATATATTTCGTCACAGTGATGTCGAGGATATTAATAGAGTTGTTTTGTTCTGTTTCAGGTGTAAATGTTAATTTGGGGTGTATAGTATAGAGGAATTGTAGTATTTGTGTTGAGTTGTCCTGAGATAGTATGCAGATAACGTCGTCTACATATCGTGCGTAAAATGTTATGTAAAAGTCGTCGTAGAGTTGTTGGACGAACTTACTTTCTAAGTGGTTTAGAAAGGTCTCGGCCAAGACTCCAGAAGTGGGGTTTCCCATTCCTAGTCCGTCCAACTGTCGATAAACTTGCGTTGGTTTTTGGTCATTCCCTCATGACTTCACTCTTCACTCTGTTAAAGCATCCTAGTAATTAGAATCAAGGCTGGCATTTGAACTAGGCAATTTGTACCCCAGAAACTTTGCCAATATGAACATTGTGGTGTTGGTTTATGAGCCTATGAATAGGAGAAATTAAGGTTTTCAGCACACCTAAACTTAAAATACCCTGTCCCCCAATTGAAATTAGATTAATGATAAATGTCTGGTATGTAGTGATGAGCCGAATTTAACTTAACTGTTATTTTATAACAGTTATTTCAAATTAGCTGTTATAACCGTTAAGAGATCTTCGATTTAACTGCTACTGCTAAACTGTTATTTTCCCGCTTCCTGTGAAATATCTGCAGAGGAGAGGGTGTCTACTCTTCCAACAAACCACCACCCACTCACGGTTCTTGTGGGAGAAACAAGAAACAACTCTTCTCCTACGTCTCTTTTCTCCTACCGCCGCGGCGGTCGACGGGAAAAAGTTATTCTTCAAGCCAGAGGGAATAGATATGTGGGTTAAGTTAAAACGTTATCAAGTTATCAAAATAACGATTGCAATAATCTTTGTCCTTGCGTCTGCCTGTCTGTTAACCTGTTATTTTATCAAAAGCGTTATTACGTTATTTGAACATTATGTAGTTATTCGAATATTGGATGAACTTTGTGTTCGTGCTCTTCTCCTCAACTACGTAGACTGAGACTGCTCTACATTCTCATCGACGCGCATTATTCGGGGCGTCATTATTTTCTGACTTTTTTAGATAGGAAGCCAATAACAGTAACAAAAGGTATAATTGTCAACGTTTATTTTACGGCACTATTTTGGTGCAAAAATATTAACATATTTAATTTTTCCCCTGACAGCCGGTTTCGACGGTCCGTCAATATCTGTCCTGCCTTTGAAAATATTCTTTCACAAGGGACCGACGTTCCCATTGTACAAAAATATTTCCTAAATACTTTTGACAATGATGGGTAGTTTGACGCGTTGTTCCTCCACCAAGAAAACGGATCGGTTTTCCTGTGCGGCACTTCTTCGTCCAGGTACCGGTTCACTTCAACTGTCGCCATTGAAGATGGAGTGCCTCCTTTTCTTGGGACCGTCGTCATCAAAGTAGCAAATGTGTGCCAAGGGGACAGCTCATTTTCTTCTTCTTGGTCTTCCATTGACGAATTCACCGTTCCCAGTACGTCTTGGCTAGGGTGAGTTTGGCAAAGCGGAATGTTTTCCTCAGTGGCTAGCTCAATCAATTTCTGTTTTGCCTCTTCCAGGACTTCGTCGCTTGAGAAAGCGTGGCGTTGGAACCTTGGATCAAGGATAGTGCTGAGAAGAAGGGCTTCCTTGGATTCGACGGATCCAAACCGTTCACGAATGCCGTCAATGAGCTTTTCGAGCATCGTTGAGCACACGTTATGAAGCTGTTTGGCCTGCAGTCTCGAACAAACGTCGGAGAGACCGCGAGTGAGAGGAATGAGAATTGATGACGTGCAGTACTTCTCACCACTCACGCTTTTTGTTACTGATTCGAATGGTTTCAAAATTGTAACCAAGTCCGTCACAATCTCCCACTCATCCGGCGTCAAGTTTTCAAGTCTTTGGTTTTGGAGTACAGCAACGGTTGCGCAAACCGATTCTTTTAACGTGACGAAACGTTCCAGCATGAAGTATGTACTGTTCCATCGAGTGGCCACGTCAATAATTAATTTCAAAGGCTGCGGTGACCCATTAGCAACTTGGTAGTTCTTCAGCTTCTCGGTCGCCGTCGAACTTCTCTTAAAATGGGAGACGATGTTCCGAATTTTTTTGAGGATCTCGGATAATTCGGCATCCTGCAGCCCACTCTGTAGTATCAAGTTGATTCCATGGGCAAAACAGCCCCAATGAGGAAGTTTTAGGTAATTTATAACGGCACTTTTCATGTTCGCAGCGTTGTCGGTCACTACGAGTAGAATTTTTCCTTGCAGGCCCCAGTCGTCAATTATATCCTGCATGGCTGATGCCAAGTTCTGACCCGTATGGCTACCAGATAGAGGGGTGCAACTGAGGAGCAGTGATTGCAGTTCAAATTTGTCGTTCACGAAATGACTAGTGACGGCCAGGTATGACTCCATGTTCACCGAAGACCATGTGTCAGACAGATTTTAGAACTATTTTTAATAATCTCCTTGCAAAGTGTTTTGCACTCCTCGTATCTTGCGGGTAGGAGCGTTTTCGACACATAGTGCCTCGACGGAAGCTTGTAACCCGGAGCCAGAACCTTAACAAAGTTCACGAACCCCTCATCTTCCATGATCGAAAAAGGCTGATAATCTTTCACGAATAAATTGAGAAGGTGGCCGTGCAATTTCTTAGTCTCTGATTCCGAGTATTTCTTCACCGAAAATGAACGAATGGTCGACTGCCGCTTCTTAACACCAGCAGCAGCGGTCCGAGCCGGAAGATCTCTTTCGAGCTCGTTTTCCTACAACAAACCATGGGTCAGGAAATAATTGCACCCGAGTGGTACACCCAAACCTACGAGTGTTTCTCTTTCGGCATTGCATGGAGGGGCCGGAACCGTTAACGCCACAACAGAAGGTGTCGATGTCGAGGGACCAGAAATAGCTCCCGCCTCTCTGAAGCTTTCCATAGCATCGGTATCGGATGCGAGGGAGGTTGACAGCGGGGGCTCGATAGCTCGCTTAACAAGAGCACAATATTTTTCATTATGATGTTATATGCGAAATGCGATGTATCTCTAGAGCTATTACTGAGTGAACTACTTACTCTCTTTGAAACTTCATCGAGTGATACTGTGGGGTGTCTATTTTTTAAATGAGTTTTCAAATTGGTTACTGTTGATTTGAATGAGTACTTCTGCCGGCATAAATTGCAAATGGCGATGAATTTCCCATGGTCAGGCGTGAAGAACTGCCATAAATTGCTGGTCAGTTGTCGTGACCGCTGTCTTTCACTCATTTTTTTTTTTTTTTAATTCACAATACACACACAATATGTGAAATCCCACGAACTACGAATATACGAGAGCTCAAGAATTAAGAAACCGAGACTAGAACTGCGATCAACTGAAATAAAAGTTAAAGTTGGGGTTCCATAGGCGGTGCCCTTTGTTGATCGAATCGAAAATGCGAAGTGCAGAATAGAGGATAGTAGAAAAAACGAAGCTGAAAGCCGGTGCTCTTGTGTTCCTTCAAGAAGACCACCTCAGCTATTTTTCATCTTTCGGTTTTACGGGTAAAGAAGGGATAGAAAGTGTTTTAATTCTTCGAATTTCTTTTGTTTCTCTGTATTTGAACCAAAGTGACTAAATTTTTCGTACTGTGCATGGTGAATCGGCTTATTTGTTATTTCATTCTATAATTTCCCAATAATTTTCGACCAGAAGACAAAATTAATTAGAGGAATGATCTGTAAAATACCAATGGAAAATAAAATAGAATTTTTGTCATTATACAACGCCTCACGCGATATAAATTATTCCAAGTTTTTATGAACAAATAACGACAATTAATTACTTTGTTCCACACCTGAAATAATCTCAATTAAAAATTAATCTTATGTTTTGATTAACAGCAATTAACGAAGGCCGGTAATGTTGTGGGTGTTAAATATAAAGATCTGGGGTCGGTCCCCCTGAAGACAGATGCGCCATCTACGGGTTAGTAAGGCAAAGCTCTTAGCATTTTAACAGAAATAACGAAATAACGATAACGGTTTAAAATAACTGTTATTGGGAAGTAGCAGTAACTGTTATAACCGTTATTGAGAAATAGCGTTTTATCTCATCACTACTGGTATGTAAGGCCCTTGTATACGGTCTTGTCTTCCTGAGCTTTATTGCATTCCTAAATAAGTCGTCGAAAGAGCGTGCATTTTCATTGTAAAAGTTTATGTGGGCTTTACAGTTATTTCAGGGGTGGAATATGAAATAGTACATTTCATAACAAGTGCGGAAAGTAAGAAATATCGTGCGAGTGTTGTTAGACGAACGAGACGCAGTCGAGTGAGTCTATTACACGAGCACATGATATTTCACTTTCCGACGAGTAATGAACGACGTTTTTCGCACGACGATGGGGAATTTATAGGCAGGTACTCATTCTGGAAATGTTATGGTATTTACGTGTGAGAAACCCAAACACAGTGAACAAACCAACAGGCACAGACAGAAAGAGGAACAAAAAAAAAACAAAACAAAACAATAACGTCATATCACAGAATACAAGTTGAGACCTTCAAGAGAACATAATCTGTGGACAGCAAACATTGGTTAACTGTAAAAAAAAAAAAAAAAAGCCAAATCAGATGTTCTCCTAACACACACCCGTGCCTTTTTCGTTTTTTCCGCACGGGTTGACGAAAACAGACACTTTCGAGGGAGGTTTTCAGTGCGGTTCTCATCACTTCCCGTGCAAGTCGTGCGAAAAAAGAAGAACGTACGCGCGTGCAGAATTTCCGGGAGATTTAATAAATGAGACCGTGAAATCCAGGATCGGTTCAGAAATACGGCGACAATTTACGTAACGTCGAGTTGGCAAGGTATGATTGGAGGGGAGTCGTAGAAGCACATGTTGAACTCCACCTTAAAAAAGAAATACGTCATTTGCTACGAGCTAATAAGCCCGTGAGGAAAAGGATAATATTGTAATAAACTTTGAAGTCAAGCAAGCAACTTCCCGCCGTTCTTTTGATCAGATTGGCATAGCTTCTATGGATCCAAAAATAACAACTATTATTTACCGCTACTAGAATTTATGTTCTCCATGCCCCACAACGATGGACGGTTGAATAGGAGTGCTTCTGCCAAAATACACGAGCTGTCGCTTGCGTACACAGCTAATAAATTGGACACACTACACACTGCTCGCTTTGCTTATGGAGAATAACAAATTAAGCCTTGACCCAAATAAGGGTGAATGCGTATAAGTGTAACAAAAAAAATTGGGTGAAACTACACCTGGTTTGCAATCGAAAACACCAAATACACCTTGGTCCGAAAGTCAATGGTTTCTGAGATATGGTTTTTCAAGCCTTTTTAAAGGTATACCTCGTTTTTCTCGACTAAATGCGACTTTGTTGCTTGTTGAAATAGCCGTGTTTGACCAAATTGATCGTTTTGTGCGGTCTCTGCCGCGGCTCAAAGTTACGCACACCGGGGATTTTAATAATAATAATAAAAAAAAAAAAAAAAAAAATAATAATAATAATAATAAAAAAATTAAAAAAAAAAAAACAATCCTCATTTTTCCACTCTAAATCTCGTCGCATCGACTACCGACCGTTCAGAAAAACTTCTTCAATGTGTCCTCTTCTAAATTACTCATTGGGTTTTTTAAAGGTGATTATGTAATATTCCGCAGAAATTACACTTTTCGTAGAAAAAGTGGTGGTTTGTCTCTTCATTATCTCAAGGTTTGAATACTTATACCTATTGCAGCGTTGGAAGAATTCTGAGGGCTTATTCTCTAACTCCGAAGCAATAGCTTTTTCGAAGTCATATGTTTATTTCATTGATTTTCTTCAAACAAATGAATGAAATAAACACATGGCTGGCGAAAAAAATATTGCTTGTTGTTAGAGAATAGGCCCCCTGGTGTGATTCATCTTTTTTCATTCTGGGCATGATTAGAAACTTCATCTGCTGTATTTCAAATTCAAATTGAATATTTCGGAGGATAGTTCAAGTTCAACTTCAAGCAAATTTATTTGTTCCCGGGCAATCGCCCATACAAAAATGAGCTCATTCGGTGAATAAACAGTACCATACAATACAATGAAACCTACATTAGTATAAATTAATCTAAAACTAATGAATTTATAAAATCCTTATACGTAAGTGCGGAAGAAACGTAAAAATGTAAATCTTCCAATTGTTTCTTGGAGTGAATCCTTAATAGTAGTCTATTATTGTCAATATCCGAATTAGCTACATCTATATAACTACTAATAAATCGATTCCTATACGGACTCAACAGAGGGCAGTGAAATAAAAAGTGATACATATCGTCTTGCTCGTGAAATATATAAATATATGTATATTTCGGAGGATAATTAGACGCGAAATTGCATTTTCCCCGGGAGCAATAGCCGCAATCTTCTGGATTTGATTATTCACCGGCGGTAAAATTGCGAGTTTGGATCGATAAACAGCCTTGAAATTGTAAGTTACTGAAGAAATTTGCTGCAAATTACAGTTGGAAGGGGGGAGGTGGCAAGAAAATTGCCACTAAATTGAGGTTTTAGGGTTGCATTGCAAGTGCATAATTGTGCGAGATTTAGCTCTTTCTAACCCCAAATTTCGCGAATCTAAGGAACCATGAATTTCGCGTGGTTACCTTCCATAAATTACTAAACGTTTCGGGGTTTGCTCCCTGCGCCCCAGCAGTAGCGTACCGAGGTAGTGGCGAGTATTGGGCGGAACGCCGCCCCCGAATAGCTTGAAGATGGAAAAATTAGGATTTTTGGTTTTATGTTCACTGACGAAGGTACGTGGAAAGGAGTCTTGGTATCCGGTTGGACGGGAATTTTGCTCCTTTCAACGAATTTCAGTCCATCCGACTGGGAGGATAGAGCGTTGAAAGATGCTCACCAAATTTTTCGCTGAATATTCGATTAAGCCCACGCAAGCGCTATTCTGGAAACTGAAATTGAGAAATGTACTAATTCGCGCCTCACGGAGGCAACTTCGTGGCTAAAATAGACAAAATACGCTGATCCCTACAGTTCGTGTAGGCACTTAGATGGCTGAAATTGCGAAGGGGCACTGAAATATTTTTCTTTGGACAATTACGCGCCATGAAGGCTGGAAAGAGCGCAAATATTCGTTGCTAATACTGCGAGAACAAAAAACGCTCATTCGCTGTTTCGCGATGCAACTTCCAGACCAAAATTGTGAAAAAATCGCAGAATGGCGGACTGTAGTGTCATTTTATATCTAAATTTTAGAATAAAACAACACAATGTTCTGTTCTTGAACCAGCAGCTTCACGGATTTTCTGAAAATGCATCAAATCGGGGCTGAAATTGAGTAAAAGCTGTAATTAGCGGCTAAAATTGCTCAATTTTAGACGTGATCAAGCGCTTTTTATCTATTTTTTAACGCTGATTAGTGCGTTAGTGCGTTTTCTCACTAATATTTGCGAATTAGCGATTCACCTCCATTCTAGACGCGCACTTGGTTCACGAACAGCACATTATGGCGTTTTACTTTATTTTAGCTATAAAATGGCTCTACACTCCGTGATGACACTCTAGCTCACTGCATTGCAGACATTTTTAAAAAGAGCTGATTCGCGGATTTTATTTGGGAAAACACAAATTCACCCAAGTAAAATAATATTGTAACAACATTGAAGTTTTATTTACTTTAATATTTTCACAATATTATTCTATGTTGTGTCAAAATTTCCACAAGGTTTTGAAAGTATTTGAAGTACCCGGATATTCTTGAAAATGCAATATGTCAGCAATATTGTCATCGTATATTTTCTTTATTGTTCATCATAAGTCTGCAATATTTCCAAACTATCGAGGCTTTATTATAATTATGTTGCATGTAAATGATGTTGCAATATCAATCCACGCGAGAAAAAGAAGCAGTATTTTCAATCAAATTATTTATTTAAAGTAAATAAATGAAATAAATAAAAATACAAATAACTAATAGATTTATGACTCGATTAAAATGGAAGATTTAGGTAGCACTGTAGCAGCAATTTTCATTCACAGATACTGCGTGGGTATTAGGTATTGTGTATACCTTTTTCGATCTTTTCTTGCTAGCGCCTGTGTCAGCCAGGAACCAACTAATAAATCAATTTTTTATTCTACACGAGGTTAAAACTGAATTTTACAGCCGCATTTGAGTCTCAAAAGTGTCTCTTTTCTTGCCTAGGATCTCAACATTTTCAAGCCTAGGAGCTAAAGCACTTTTTAGCTCCGAGGCTCTAAAAGTACTTTCACGGACTGTGCTTCACCCGCTCACCGGTAGGGCGCCCCGAACGATGCCCTGGATTCGGGTCACGGTCCAAGCACGACCATATCGACTGAAGTCCGTCAAGACCAGTTATCCAAGCACGGGTGAACTTTTTTAAATTGCCAAATGGCCAATCCTGTGTTCCATATAAATATAAAAAATTAGTAATTTCTTTGAACTGTGATTTTGCGTGCATTTATTCGTTACCTTCGAATTGAATAAATAATTACCTATTAACATCAATAGTCGTGCAGAATAAAAAATAGTATATACACCACGAAGCTAAAAGTGCCTTTTCAAGCCTCGAGGAGTGGCAAGCCTCGGTTTCACCTCGGCTGGCCATCTCTCCTCTCGTCTTGAAAAGGACCACTTTAGCTCCTAGGTATATAATATACTATTGTCGACAGTCGCCTCTTTCCAAGTTTTTTGAGGTACTCCTTTGTGCATTCAAAAATTAAATCGTGGCCATACTGTTCGAAATATCGACTACTTACTTAACAGTATTTTGTACATCACTGATATCATGAAAGTTTTTTCATGTCGTGCTCCGCCACGAGTCTGCCCATTTAACGTGTAGCCCAGCCCAAAGCGAGATCGTCTGTCTCAGTCCCCCAGTCCTGTGGGATGAGGAATTCCAACTCTCGCGGAAATTCGTCGAGTACTCGTCGTGGGATCTTCATCAACCGCATCTAATATCTCCTCCACCACATTATGCTGTTCTCGTTCACTAGTTAGTTGAGTTGGGAACGCACCAGTTTCCCTTAGGCATCTTAAAGTACCGGAGAAGACACTTCTGTGAGGCACGCGGCGGTTTGGAAACGCCTGGCGATAAGCTTCTCTTGCAGCATGATCACTCCCCCCGTACGCACCATAAAAATACACGATATCGGCGTACTCTTCATTGGTGAAAAGTCGAGGCATTTTCCATTTCATTACACAGACAAATAAAAAGTTGAAGTAGTGATGAAAAAGGAAAGATTAAAAAGGTTTCGGAATAAAATAATGACCTTAAATCTCATAAGAAAAAATGGTAGACCAACGATAAAAAATGTTGAAGACTTAGGCCCATTTTCACCAACAAAATTGATCTCGTTTAAAGTTGATCGTGATTAGTTGCCAATAGCGACCCATATGAATTTTGATACAAGTGTTTACATTGTAATCGTGATTAGTTGTTGATCTTGGTTTAAGAAGTTGGTGAAATCGGGCCTTAGGCCCGTATTTATGAACGTTCCTTCAACAGCTCCTCGACTTGAAGTCAAGGCGTCCTCGAGAAAGGCGCCCTTTGCTGAGAAGGACGCCTTGACCATTTTTCGTATTTAGAAACGTTCCTTCACTTGGCTCAAGGCTTCCTTTACCAAGGTCGCCTTCAAGGCACTAAAAAGGAACGATTTACTACCGAGTTTTCCCTAGACGCTGATTCAACCTATGAAAAGTGCCGTTTCATTTAGTGCGCCAGTACAGTTGTGAAATAAATCATCTGGTTTGAATATAAAATCATTTTATGAATAAAAATTTCACCAAAAGATGCCCGGCAAAAGAGTTGTGTTTTCTCAAATCGAAAAATACTTTTTAAAATCGTTGGTCGGTAAATACAAAGACCGCTTTCTCCGGTCATCTCAGGAGAAAGCCTCCGGGTGGCTCAAAATTGAACAAGAGTTCAATGAAGTCCCGGAGCATGCCCCGGTAAGTTGAACTTTTAAAATATTAATTTTTCTCCTTGAACTGGGTGATTGCGGTTTATCATTTTGTGAAATATTCTCCTAGAGAAACGCAAAACAGTTAAAAAAATTGTGGGACAACATGAAAACGGTAAGAAAGAAGGAGCTGGCTGACCACAAGAAAGAAATTATGAAAACAGGTCAGATTTCCTCATAAAATACCATCTTTTATGTTACTAAATAGCATAATAAAGTAGTTCATTTTAACAAATTGGCGGACAAAGCCGACAATTGAAAGTACGTAATTTTCAATTCATTCGTAGGGGGAGAGAGAGCCCCACCATCTCCGGGCCATGAGGAGGCAGACGACTTCCTGCTCGAATGTGTCGCCAGCGAAATTCAGGGAGCAGTCGACAATGACACAGCAGCCATGGCCGAGGCTGTGAATTTTGTTCTCCAAGATGACGGAGTACTTGTCCCTATGGAAAGTGAGTGTGAGGCAGGGGCGCTCCTCATTTTCTTCATTCTTCTTACGGTTCGTGTTGTTGTTTTGCAGGTCCTTCTGAGAGTATTCCAGCCCAAGAGGGCCAATCGAGCTCCAATTACAACTCCCGTATGCACCCTAACAATCATTTAAGCCGCCTTCATGTGCAAGCTTTAAAAAGCTGAGCTGTGGGCTTCAACCAATCAGAGTGCTCTGCGCTGTGGACTCGGAATGCTCTGATTGGCTGAAGCCCTAAGCTCAGCTTTTTAAAACTTGCATGTAAAGGCTGCTTTACTTCTCAAGTTTGCACGTGTAATTTATTTTCATTAAATTTTAAAAAATAATGTTTCAATGTGAGCCGGAGCCAGAGTTTCAAAGTTTCAGGAACCCAGAAAAACAAACAAAAAAATCTCAGTGAAAAGTTTATCAACAAAAATAGGTCATCAAATACCAGTCTGAAATATTTGTCTTTTATTTAGAAACCAACCAGGAATTCGAAAGGCCATGTGGTAGTGGACGCCCAACAACCCAGCGCTCTCGGTCAGAACGCGTTGTACAGGTCTGGTGGGCAAGGGTGCTTATATTGTACGCAGTTGTAGTAGAAACTAAATTGAAGGCAACATTGATTTGTTTTACCATACTCATTAGCGTGTTACAATAAATTGATACAGGTAGAAGCGCGTGAAAGAACGCTTAGGGTGCGGCAACAAATGGAGTTCGACCGTGAACTCCACCTTCTAGCTCTTGAAGAGCAAAAAGAGCGTGTCGAGCTGATGAAAATGAAAAGAAGATATGAGGAAGAAGAGATGGAGCACAAACGAAGAAAGAGGGCTCTCGAACTGGAGGCTCTAAAAAAACAAAATGCATTGTTATAGGTTTTTACAAGTTTTCTAGAATTCTGACAAACCTAGAACTCTGAAATAAAATGATATTTCAACTTTTTTATAAATGAAGTCGTAGTATTTTATTGTTTTTTTAAGAAAATATTTTTACAAAGGAATTGAGGGTGGACAATTTATTACCTAATTATTTCAACATTAATTGAAGTGCTGTTCAATAAATCGCCTTCGAATTAGCGATCCTAACTCATTAGCGGGCTGATTTAGTGGTGCAGGGGGCAAGGTATAATTTTCGATTTCATTCTCGTATTCATCATCAGCATCAGGAACCATTTGACGGCAGCTTACTGCTATGTTGTGGAGAACAGCGCACGCAGATATGATGTGGAGAACCGTCGTTGTATTGTTTGCCAATTTTCTGCGTAAGCAGGCGAATCTCCTCTTCCATACGCCAAACATTCTCTCTACGGTATTTCTTGTGAGAATATGACTCGTGTTATACCTCTCTTCGACCGGGGTTTGGGGGTTCAGAATAGGTGTGAAGAGGTAACGCGTTTGTGCGTATCCGCTGTCTTCCAACATGATGCCATGAATTTCTCTTCGCTCAAATTTTAATTTGAGGGAGCTGTTATTGAAAATTCGTGAGTCATGGGCGGAACCAGGCCATCGAGCTACAACATCGAAAATTTCGCCATTGGGACCGCTAACCGCTTGCACGTTTATGCTAAAGTATCCTTTTCTATTGCGGAAGCTTTCACCCCCTTCTCTGCTGGGACATTGAATTGGCATGTGCGTGCAATCTATACACCCAACCACTCCCGGAAAATTCGCCTTCGATCTGAACTCTTGGACCACTCTCCCTAGATCATGCGGAAATCTCACAAAACGGGGAAGATGGAGGGCTAAAGTGAAGGACATTTTTTTAACCAACTGGCAAATGGTTGGTTGGCTCATGCCATGGAGGTCACCAGCATCAATCTGCAAAATAAAAAGGTATAAAAGTGCTGCCACCGTCACAAGAAGAGCTCACCTGTCATCTGGATATTCACCTGAAATTTACCAGTCGCATAGAAGCGAATAACTGCGAGGGCCTTCACAATAGCTGGCTTTGGGCTTCCTCTCATCCATGTAGATTCGAGTTCGTCCTTCACCAAAGGAAAAATATGCCTTAAAAAAGCATCTTTCGAAAATCTGGAAAAATATTGCGTTGGAATGAATCACGTAGGCTAAAACATTTCCTGATTTGGCCATAGATGTACGTGCGGTTTAGTATTAACAATTTTCACTTACCGGTACCTATTGAAGAAATGGTGTTCTTCAAACATCTCCAATGGGTTTTCCATGTCTCGCAATGGTCTTCTTGGACCCCGAAAATTTATTTCTCGCAAGTGGAGCAAATATTCTACGAAGTCATCATTTCCTTCCATCATTTTTTTTTATATTTCCACTTGAACTTGACTTTCGCTACGCGAAACCAAATTGGAGATAGTAGATAATGGAGTGAAGGAAGCCTCAAGGCAGATCACAAGCTACCTTGGTTCAAGGAACGATTTTTTCCAAGGCTTCCTTTGAAGTCAAGGTAGCCTTCAACTCGAGGAAGTTTCATAAATACGAAAACTTGTCAAGGAAGGCTTCTCAAGGAGGCCTTGACTCAAGGAAGCTTCAAGGAACCCTTGAAGTTCATTAAAACAGATGTTTTTATTGTGATCAAAACTGTTCTCAACGGTTCCTTGACTCAAGGAAGCTTCAAGGAACGTTCATAAATACGGACCTTAGTTTCATAGTTTCCTTAGTGTGTATGGGGGGGGGGGATGCCGATGATTGACATGGAACATTGATCATTGATTTTTCTGAAATTATTCGACTTCAAGAACCTCAGCGAGGTGATTATGACGTTTGAAAATAAATTTCCCGGATGTTTTCCTAGCAGGTGCAATATGGCTTATTTTGACGATTTTCACTGGTTTTCCGTACCTTTAGAGTGATATCTCCAGAAAAATCCAACCAATTTCAAATTTTCTTGCGTCATTTGAAAGCTTACAAAATGGGCATGTTTTTACAATAGCATAACAATACCCGACCCACTATGGATTATGCGAAATTCACCTCTGAAAGAAACACAAAAATTCAATGTCACACTTTTTCGTTTTTTCAAAAAAAACTAAACGTACTTAAAGTCGATTATGGCGTGTTATTCTTAGGTTTTCTAATGTGAAATTTTGCTCTCTTTTCAGAAATATAATTCATTTCGTTCTATCTTGAACAGCTCGTTCGCTAAGACCGCTTTTTGTGGAAAAGAGGAGGTTTGGCTTAAAAAACACGAAATTATCTATAACTCTGAAACGAAGCGTTTACGACCCTATGTCCACATAGTAATTTTGGTTCGTCCTACTTAGTAGTACACCATGTGTAAGTATTGCCGGATCACCCTGTATACAGGGTGATTCAGGAGGAAATGCATATACTGAAGTATGTTGTAGTACTAAGTATTTGCGACCAAAATGACCCTGTGAACATAGGGTCGCAAATGCTTTCCTTCTGAGATATGTGTACAATTGTGTTTTTTCATCGACTGCCTACTTTTTCTCCAAAAACTCGATTTTACGGCCCAATCGCTGGGCTTAGAAAAAAACTGTTGACGGTTTTGAAAAGTCCACAAAATTTCACTTCAGAAAACAGTGTTTTGAACCGCTGTAAACGAACTCAGTATTTTTTATGGTTTTCCACAAATGGCGAAAGTGACTTCTTTTAAATTTCTCCTATAATTCAGCGACGATTTCTGCTTCCGATATGGTCCCAATATCAGAAAAACATGCCCGTTCTGTGGGCTTTCCAATGACCTCCTCAAAATTGATGGTGGTCCATTTTTGAGAGAGATATCACAGACAATATCCGAAAAAACTAGGTATAAACGTGCAAAATCAGTAAGTTTGTCCCAGTAAAAGTAAGCGTATTTGTGTGCCTTAAACTTGTTATTGTGCCTCATGAAAGGCAATTATTGCTTGGAATTCAGTCCAAAAATATCACTTTAACGCAATAAATGGCAAATCATCCCCCTCTCCCACCGGGGGCTTAAAAATGGTGGGGCGTGGGATTTTTTTTTTAGGCCTTAATCAAGGTTAGCGATGCAAAATAAAAACTTCTCGTAGTGTATTTGAACTTTATTCAGAACGATTTGCAAAATCTGGGGGAAGATGTTCGTCGAAGCCTTATTCTTAACATGATCGCCCCACCCCCCAATATATGAGCGAATTTATCCAGCATTTGGATAGAAGTTATGATATGTGGATATGACGAGGGGGTTCAATTCCACTACCACTTTGATCGCGGGACATGGCGCCCATGGATTTCCACGTCTGGGGCTTGGTAAAAGACCGTGTTTGCTGCATCAGAAGGAGCTTCGAAGAATGATTACAGGAGCTTTTGAGGCCCTTCGAGCCGACATTTCTCCTCGCGTGACCAGTGGGTGCCACGAGAAAAAGGGCAAGAGCCTCTGCCTTCGGAACAGAGGAGGACATTTGGAAAGTGTATTGTAAAAAAAGAAGTTTTAGGTAATTTATTTGTTCTTGTATTTACTAATTGTTATGAATTGGAGCAATAAACGCTACGAAATGTTTTTATTTTGCATCGCTGACCACGATTAGACCTACGAGAAGCTTTATTATCATTTTAGGAGAAATAATAGTGTGCTTGATTCAATTTTTCACTTTCATCTATTCGCAAGGGCCTATTGCAAGGAACACCCAAAAAAGCACTTTTTGCTCGAAATAGGTTCATTTTTCCAAACTTTTACGAAGGGGTGCAATGATCTGGGATTGGTATTTTGATCCTCACTAATCAGGCAAGTTTTTGTGAAATTTGCCAGAGCTGCATAGCATTTCAAGATTCTCTATCATGCATTCAAGTTACGGCTAAACTGCCTAAAATCGGTACAAATCTCCACAATCTGGCTGGTCACTGGAAAAGTGCGAGTACTTTCGAGGATAACTGGACCAATTCCCACTGAAAAAAGTCTGCTCTTTTCGTTAGTGCCCTCAGATTTAATCTACGTGTAACTGTTCTCGACTTATAAGCGCTGAATTTAATAAAACCAACGTTATGGCTAAAAATACTAAAATATCGATTACTTCGAAAACGGTTGGAAATCGGACCTATGTTTATATGGACTTTTTTGGTCCATTTTGGACCTAGAAAAACCCCCTGCATTATTGCCGTCGACTTACCAAACACCCTGTATATATATTCCCGGAACTGAAATTCCCGGTGCGCATAACTTTGAGCTGCGGCAGAGACCACACAAAACTATCAATTTGGTCAAACACCCTGACCAAAAAAAATGTGCTCTTTTTGAATCCGGCGTCAAAAGTTGCCTAAAGTTCACTTGGAAGCAACAAAGTCGCATTTAGTTGAGAAAAACGAGGTATACGATTGTAGCTATCACTAGCGGCGCTAGTGTCGTGTGATAATGAAACCGGTACTCCCCAAGGTAAATAGACTAAAGAGGTATGCTCTTAATTTTCAACCAATGATAATTATTCGCGCCATGACGTCATGGGATGACAATATTTTTAAAAAAATTAACAGGTGGGAGTTATGTAATAAAACTTAAAATAAGTATTTATTTCTGCGTCACGGAGTTTCCCCTCAAGTGACGTTGATTGTTGTTTTAAACGAAATCCTCAAAATGGCCACTATAGCTCGTCAATTTAAACATGGAACTCGCCACCCCTGAATGAGACGGTGAGCACTTCTGGCTACGGGGCCTAAAGTTATCTGTCTTGATTGCGGGTGTACCC
>JAWNBC010000095.1:154359-246711 GCA_038030265.1 Corythucha ciliata
CTAAGTAGCGCGAACCAAAATGACTATATGGACATAGGGTCGGAAACGCTTTGTTTCAGAGTTACAGGGAATTTAGTGTTTTTTAAGCCAAATCACCTCTTTTCCACAAAAAGCGGTCTTAACGGACTAACCGTTCAACATAGAACAAAATAAACTTCATTTCTAAAAAGAGCACAAAATTTAACTTTGGAAAAATCGGGAATAACACATTAAAATCGTCTTTATGTACGTTTAGTTATTTTTGGAAAAATCGAAGAAGTGTTACGTTGAATTTTCGTGTTTATTTCAGAGGCGAATTTCGCTCAATCTTCAGTTGGTCGGGCATTGACCAAGTATTGTAAAAACATGCCCATTATGTGAGCTTTCAATTGACGTAAGAAAATTGAAAATCGGTTGAATTTTTACTGAGATATGATACGAAAGGTTTGGAAAAACAGTGTAAAATCGTCAAAATAAGCCATATTGCAACTGTCAGGTAAAATCCCCAAAAATTGTTTTCGACGTCAAAATAACCCCAAAATTCAAAGAAACAATTTATTTAAGAACAATCAGTGCACCATGTCCATCATCATTATCATCTCCCTACCACTTTCACTAGCAAATAATCAATTATTAAACAAATTAACTGGTCTGATTCCTTCTAGTTTTCGTCTGGTGCTATTTTTCAGACGTTTTTGTATGATAATTGTAGTGATTCACGCGCATGATATGATTTGTACCAGAAAAATAAATTTTGAACTAAAATAATCACGGAAGGATACCTGAAAAAAAAAACTAATTAAACGAGTATTTACTAGTGAAAGTGGTGGGAGATGATGATGATGATGATGATGGACATGGTGCATTGATTTTTCTTAAATAAACTGTTTCTTTGAATTTTGGGGTTATTTTGACGTCGAAAACAATTTTTGGGGATTTTACCTGACAGTTGCAATATGGCTTATTTTGACGATTTTACACTGTTTTTCCGAACCTTTCGTGCCATATCTCAGTAAAAATTCAACCGATTTTCAATTTTCTTACGTCAATTGAAAGCTCACATAATGGGCATGTTTTTACAACAATTGGTCAATGCCCATCTTCAGGTCGTCTCTGACTCTTTGACGATATCTCACTCTTTTCTCGAAATGAGTTGACTCAATTGCGTCACAATCTGGAAGTCCACTCTGTGTTAAATCCCGTAGGAACATCATAGGACTGATTGGTATAGTCTCGTTCGGATCTTCGGAATAGTAGGTGATCGGCCTCGAATTGACGAGTGCTTCACAATCAGCCAGAACTGTGTAGAGTTCCTCTCGAGTCAGAGAGCTGTTCCCCAGTGTTTTACGAAGCAGGGTTTTCAAGAGGCCCACCATCCTTTCCCAGAATGGAGCGGATGGTGGCGAAAATCTCCATTCAATTCTTTCGACGCAGGTGTGACGCGCAACTTCTTCCCAGTCAACAGTTCCCAACGAGGTACTCATACCCCTGAAGTTGGTTCTATTGTCACTGTACATAATTTTCGGACGACCACGACGTGCTACAGAACCTCCTGAACGCCATCATGAAACCATCAGTTGACAGTGACGTTACTATGTCGAAATGAACAGCTCTGTAGACTGCACAAGTGAAAACCACAATCCACACTTTGCCTTCACGGCAATGTAACGGTCCAGCAATTCACATCCGTGAGCTTTCTTATTTCGTTCACGCGGTTCATGACGAATACTCCCCACGTAGTGTCACGCTTGATCCAACCAAGCGACGTAGTTGAGTCACTCCAGAACCAAGTTTCAACACCTGAGCCGAATTCTGGTGTGACATGAGAAGCAAGTCGAGCTCCGATTCCCGCAGCCAGCAGCTCCAACCTAGGGATCGTCATTTTGTTCACCGGTGATACCCGGGATTTAGCCGCCATTAAATGAATGTAAATTTCTCCGTTGTGTACGGCCCTTAGATAAACAACGGCAGCATAAGCGTTCTGCGAGGCGTCACAAAACGTGTGTATCGATATTTGTGAATCTTTAAGGTCTACGTATCGCGGGATCCTTATTCCTTTGAGTGCCGGGAGTTGTTTTATCCAGCTTATGAATTTGTGACTGACTTTACCGCCAACTTCTTTATCCCCCCATCTCCCGATGCCCAAGTCTCCTGAATGAGCATTTTAGGCATTTTAGAACATAAATTATGATTTTCCCAAATCATGAGAAAAATGGCTAATAACTAGCTGCTAAAATTGGGACGGACGGTAATCCACGTCAAAAATTTAGAAACATAGCTAATTCGCTAATGAAATTGACCTAAAGCTCTACTTAGCGGCTAAACTTGGAACAATTCCATTTCGCGCACTCAACTGAAAAGAATCCCTAATTAATTCGCGGCTAAAGTAGTGAAGGATCAGTAAATTAATTAAACTGATATTATCCGGACGACGATGGAAGGGCATAGCCCAACACGATTCGAGTTTCGAGAAAAAATGGCTCTCCGGCGGGATTTGAACCCGCAACCTCTGGATTACCAGTCCAGCACGCTGCCATTTGCGCCACGGAGGCGCCTATGGGAGTCGTACTCCGAGGGATAAGCTAAGCCGAACCCCACCTAGGTCCATTGTTTCTCGAAACTCTAGGCGCTTCTCCTGATCGGTAAACCACGCCGAATTTAATCTTATCTAGATGTTGTTAGATTGATATAATGAATAAATCTGTCGCCGGCATTTTAATTAGTAAATTAATTAAACTGATATTATCCGGACGACGATGGAAGGGCATAGCCCAACACGATTCGAGTTTCGAGAAAAAATGGCTCTCCGGCGGGATTTGAACCCGCAACCTCTGGATTACCAGTCCAGCACGCTGCCATTTGCGCCACGGAGGCGCCTATGGGAGTCGTACTCCGAGGGATAAGCTAAGCCGAACCCCGGAGAGCCATTTTTTCTCGAAACTCGAATCGTGTTGGGCTATGCCCTTCCATCGTCGTCCGGATAATATCAGTTTAATTAATTTACTAATTAAAATGCCGGCGACAGATTTATTCATTATATCAATCTAACAACATCTAGATAAGATTAAATTCGGCGTGGTTTACCGATCAGGAGAAGCGCCTAGAGTTTCGAGAAACAATGGACCTAGGTGGGGTTCGGCTTAGCTTATCCCTCGGAGTACGACTCCCATAGGCGCCTCCGTGGCGCAAATGGCAGCGTGCTGGACTGGTAATCCAGAGGTTGCGGGTTCAAATCCCGCCGGAGAGCCATTTTTTCTCGAAACTCGAATCGTGTTGGGCTATGCCCTTCCATCGTCGTCCGGATAATATCAGTTTAATTAATTTACTAATTAAAATGCCGGCGACAGATTTATTCATTATATCAATCTAGTGAAGGATCTGTTAATCTGCGGATAAAGTATAGGAAAAACGCTAATTCGCTGATTCAAATGAAAAAAATCAACTAATTCACTTCTAAAAAGTGAAAAAAACGCTAATTCACGACTAAAATTTAAGCTCGGTGCACACGATGCATTTTTCGAAGCATGTTTACTTGCATGGTGAAAAAAAACATATGATCCCCAGCAGTGACCGCACGTTTTTTAGAACAGGCAGGCCATCATGCTTCAAAAAAAATGCATCGTGTGCACCGAGCTTTAGTAATAACGCTGACTCGAGGTTAAAATTTAGGAAAAAACAAATCCATGGCTTCTGAAGGCAACATCGGGCCGAAAACTGGGAAAAAGCGCTAGTCCATAGCTGAAAGTTGGAAAAAAATTGTTAATGCGTGACAAAAATATTTCATGCATCACTAATTTGCGGCCAATGTTGACAAAAATCACTTCACCGCGGCTGAGATTAACCCGTTAACGCCCAAGTTTCCTATACTAGTTTTTTCTCAATTATTTCTGTATATTCTGTTTCCTATTGCCCTATTGTTATTAAAAAATATTTTTTCGAATCTGAACCCCCTCCCCTCCACACGTAATGGCCTGTCTTATCCATAGGACGCTGGGCGTTTATGTAGTTTCGATTGGTCTCCCTAAAGGCCTATGGAATATTCAAAAAAATGTACTGGAAACTTGATTAATTTTTACCAGAGCCACTCAAAGGCAGTAAAATTGGGGGAAACAGTCAATGGATAGAGTAAAATCCCATTTTGAACATAAAGTAAGGGTTTTTGGGAACAATCGTCTCCTTGACATCTCGTTTGTTGACCCCTTTTCGTAATAATATGACTTAGGTGGTCGCCCTAACGCTGTCTACATGACGTGGCTTCTTGAATTTTGTGGTTGACACCACCGTACACACCGTTGACCGTTCACACCGTTGACACAACCGTAATAGAAGAGCTGGAACTGACAGAAAATCCATCGTTCCAACAATGATCACATAGCTAATGTCCAAACCGGATGTATGTTTGGTGACAATCAGTTGATTATTCCGTGTCACCCGAAGCACCTGACGATCATCCATCCATATTTGTTGACCATTTCCCATTTACAAAATTCTGGGTTTAGTAGCGCAGCAGCGCGTCTTGATCAGCGAAGCTGTAGGATAGATGACACGATTCCGATTGCACTGAGCAGATTTTTTCCTCTCTTCTTTTCGATCGATGCCTTCCTCTTCCTCTGTCTACCGCCCGGGAGTTCTTGGCTTTCAGCGTCATCTTCCGATCTTATAACTTCCAGCAATCCCACAACGTCGACGACTTTTGACTTTCCTGTCGTATCACCAACACCATCAATGACATCTTCGTCGGTCAGCTCACCAGGGTCCGGTGGTAGAGCAAGATCTCGGCTGCTATTCGCTCGGCAAGTGAATACTGTTGTACTTCTTCAAGGAATTTGAAAATACGAGTTGAATTTGACAGAAAATTGTAATTAGCAAACCAACGTCGAATAGCCCAGTGTCATATTTATAGGACACAAAATTGAGTCCTCATTAGCTCGTGGAGAATCTAAAAATTTGACGAAGTGGCTGAATACCAGTTTTCCTTTAGCCCTACACAATCTTCGAAAGCAAAATCCACATGCCTTGTCATCGTGAATTTTCTAGAGAAACTTGAACGATTGAAAAAATAACTGAAACCTAAAATCGCACGAAAAACGTCAGACTATTTCGATACGTTTTTCCTATTGGAAACGATAATACAGTTTTTTGAATAGTGAGACAGGGGTATAGAAGAGATTGGGCACGCTGGAACATGATTAGGTTGATCCCCATCATTGTCGCATGCATGTTTTGACAATAAAAACAGCGTCCTATGAACAGGACACTGGGCGTTAATGGGTTAATGAAAAACGCTATACTTGCAGCTTAAAGTGAGAAAAAAAGCTAATTCACTGCTGAAAAGGTAAAAAATCGCTAATTTGCTACAAAAATGGAGGAGATCTTCAATTCATGGCAAAAATTGAGACTCCCAGGTGAGGTTCATTATTTACACCCCTTTTGTCAGAATAAAGGAGACTCCTCTTTCCATCATTCATTGGCTATCGAAGCCGCCTTTGAAGTCCATTGGGTAAGGAAGTTCGACACATTTGAGTAAAACACAAGATACTGTTCTGTTGGTGTTGCCGGTGTTTTTCAAGAGAGGGAATTCCCTCCGAGGCATTTCTTTTTGGAAGCTTGGATTTTTCCATCATAATGGCCACTCGCAAAATTGACTTGTGTTGGCCCGCAATACAGTATTCCAACCAGGAAACATAAATTCATTCATTTCGAGCTCTCAATCAACATTTAAAACCACGAATGTAATTAAGAAACCCGGCACTGTCATTGAAATCAGTAGGAATTCTACCAAGGAGTACTCTTTTCATTATCAGACGGCAGCGCTCCAAGTGATAGCTTGAATTCCCAATAGGCTTTGCCTTTCCGAGTCTTCCGGGTAACATCAGCTTAATTAATCCCTTTTAATTGAAATACCGGCGACAGAATTGTCCCTCGTATTTACCCATAAAATTTTGTTTTCGAAGAATAAAACTGCGTGACATCAGGCTAACCTGTGGCACCAATTTTATAAAGAACTAAAGGAACGAAATTCGGTTTAAGAAAAATTGATAATAATGTGAAATTGGGATTTAGAAAGAGGTAGAGCCATACAATTTGGTTCTCGACAAAGAAGAAGCTCTGAAATTACGTTTTACCAGGGACCAGGCGCGCATAACTCTGATAAGACCGTGAGGCAACATTTTGATTTTTTCGTCGAATGTTCTGGATTTCGGTGCCGAATTCCCAGATTTTTGCGTATGGGAGTGAGAGTGAATCTGTTGGGGAATTCCCTGTATTGTTCTCCGACTGAACCTGCGCAGCTGGTAATTTCCATCACCGCCTCACAATGGAAGAGAAAAAAACACTGTTTTGGATCACGATAAGTAGGTAGGTTTTGGATGTTGCAATGCATCCTCCTCCCATGCACCGGGCATCGATACCCGGGCCGATCACCAAGCCCATCAGTTACTCAGTGATATGAAGCCGCCAAAATTTTACATTTAAGAGGAGCTCGCCCCCCCCCCCCAATCAATAAAATAGTATTTAAAGGATTGAATTGAAATCCACAAAAGGTCTCAAAAGATAATACCTGCAACATTTTGCTTTTTGATAGAGCCGTTACTAACAAGTGCGGCTGTCCTGCGGTGTGTGCGGTTGTGTCCTGGGTACAATACGCCTTGGGAAATGTTTCCCCCCTGAGTCTCGACGCCAAAACACCTCAGCACACTTTTTTCAACCCTAGCCTTTTCGCCATTACAGAGTATCCTGTCAAACTAATGATTTTTTTTTTTTTTTTTTCAATGCGCAGGAAAATCTGGAAACCTTTACAAAGGAACTGGCTATCCAGTCGATCTGTACTGGTCATTTGCCAATGCAACGTGGAAAGTCACTGACCTAGTGGCCGACGTTTGGATCGACAATCGTACTCGATCCGTCTTTTTCGAAATCAATCTCTACAACGTAAATTCTAATCTGTTCACGTCCATGAGCGTTGTCGTTGAGGCACTTCCTAGCGGACTTTTTACCGCCAAACTTTCCGTATGAATTTCGCACTGTCTGCAGCGTGCAAATGATGAATGTTGTCACTTTTTCCCCCAGATTGAAACAGCGTCGATTCAATTTTCATCTAGCCTAGTGAACTGGGAATCCTTGTTTTGACTGTTGTCGTCGTTTTAATTCTTCTGATTAACGTCATCAACACCATTTATTATCTGTCGAGAAAAGGATTTTCTGATTATATCGCCAATTGGAGTGGACTCAATAATCTGGCTCTCATCGTAGTCGGACTGTGGTTCATTTCCGTGTTTTTCACTCGTTTTCTGTACTTTGTCCTGTTCTCCGACAAATTAGCCGCGGCGCCAAGAGACGTGTACACCAGTTTGTATCCGGCTTTTAATTATAACTTTTTTGCGCACTGCGTGACTGGGTAAACTAACGGATTCTGCGTTGGTGGTGACGTTTTAATTTTTGGTTCGTTCCGCAGATGTTTCGTTATCGTCATCACGTCCATTGCTGTAACGCGAATCCACGGCCTCATCGGTTATGTCAAGTTCAGAAAAGCTATAGACATGGCGAAATACACTCTCATAGTTCTCTTTCTTATTATCATACTGTTCTCGTATTTGATATCGGCCCTTTGTTTCTTCTTTGGAACGCTATACATAGAACGCCTCGCCATATTATTCATCTTGAAAGCTATGCCTCTGTACTTGATCGAAGAAATGTACACTATTAGGTATAGGTCAAAATGGTGTTAATAGATCAAAACAGGGCGAATTCATTTTTTCCTCATTTTATTGCTAGAGTCAATAAAATCATCCTGTACGTTGGACTCGTTATTTTCATTTTGACTCTATTCAACAAAGCGTCTCAAATTTACTACTATCGTCGTGCGGCGAAACTCTTCAAAAAGGAGAAAGTCATCCTCGCGACGATCATGACAGGAAAGCCGGCTGTGAAAGAACGACCGGAGGAAAAGGTGAACCAACGCTTCGACAATCGATTAGGCGACTGGAAAAATCGTCGTGATGCGGAGACAAGACGTAACAAGGAACGACGCGGTGGTGCGAGCGACCTGGACGAATGGTCACTTCAACTACGAAGGCATATGTTGAGATTCGACGCCGTTCAAGTGGAACTAGACAGTGCGGAATCACAATTTGGCGATCGTTTCAATACATTCAAATTACTTTGATTCAACGCTTTTTTTTAAGTGCATTTCATTCAAAAAATGCACTATTGGTCTCGCCCTGATGGTCGCACATAGTATGGGTTGTGATACTTTTTTTTCACGTTTCAGAACCCCTAGAACACGAATCCGAGGTCGGTTCGATTTGATATATATATATATCGCATCCACTTGGCGAAATTGTCCACTTCATGAAATGAATGTCCATTTCACGAAGTGGCTCCACTTGCCGTAATTTTAAAAAATTACGACATCTGGACAAAAAAATCCATTTCTTGAAAAGGAAATCGCGTTTGTCCAGTTGCTGAAATTAAGCTTCCTTACTACAAGAGGATGCACAACGTCATTTTTTAGCGGGTTTTTGAGTGCTCAATAAAATAACCTTTTTAAATAAAACAAAACTTGTTTCAGCATCAGAGATTCCTCACTCATCCATTTCACGAAAAGGATAATATTGTTTATCCACTTGCAGTAACGAAGCTTGATTTCAGCACTTGGACAAACACGAATTCCTTTTCAAGAAATGGACAATTTTTTTGTCCAGATGTCGTAATTTTTTGACGTTACGGCAAGTGGAGCCACTTCGTGAAATGGACATCCATTTCATGAAGTGGACAATTTCGCCAAGTGGATTCGACATAATTCAATTTTTGGAATTGACTTTGGATTTTGGAATTCAATTTGGAAACGACAAAATCAATATTCCATAATCAATTGAAAGAAAGGTGCTGCATCATTGTTCGAAGGCAGGACAAGAAGAAGTTTCCAGAAAGAAACTCTAGGTCATTCATTCAAGGTTTGTGTGGCAATACTGAACCACGTGATGAATTAGTTCATTTAGCATCGATTTCACGAAATACACTACTATCGTTAGTCAATTTGTTTTCGAGATATCGAATAAAAACTGATGTTTTCATGATTAGCTCTTTTTTATCAAATTTGACTTGATGTGTCACCGCACGAGGTTAATTTGAACAAAGTGAATAGTGCGTTGGAAACAGGACAAAATTGCCTACAAAATGAGCCCAAAAGAATTGGTGATTGTCCGATTTTGATTGGCATATCAGTCGATCAAAATCTCCCAAAATGCGTTTTGCGTTTTTCTCCTGCCTACTCTTCCGCTTCTAATTCGTCTAACCTCAGTGGCATCAAACGTTCAGATAAATGGAAAAACATCTACAATTTGTCAGCTTTCCAACGATGTGCTACAATTGCCATCTACTGCTTTTAGTTCCACAGAAATCAGCAAACGATGTGAAAAACATAGAGAGCCTAGGTTAAACTTCCATATTAAATTATCCAACATTTTTTGCTCTTTCTGCATCAATTGTGTCAATAATGCCACTTTTTATCAATCGGAGATTATTGTTAGCAATGGTCATATTCTGCTACATTGAGAAACAACAGAATTATTAATTAAACTCAAGAGAAAGGCGCATTCTTCTATTTTTTTTTTTAAACCTTTACTTCAAGTGTTCAAAATGGCCTCCATTTCACCTTAAGCACATCCTGATCACCTCTAAATTCAGTTGTAGTAATGCGCAGGCTCCTCTCTCTGCCCAGAATTTGGTGAGCCATGTTCATTCTTTCTGAGTACCTCTCGCATTTCGATCTCTTGAGCATGGACCAGTTCTTTCAACCGTCCTGACACATAAAAATCTAATGGTGTTAGAACAGAGGACCTGGGGGGCCACTGAATTGGCACTCTCTTGCTTATCCACTTGTCGACGAACCTTTTTCAAGAAATTCCCAGACTGATCACCGGAGTGAGCGGGAGAAACATCGTTCTCGAAAGTCATGCAGGATCGAATGTCCTAACTGGGTATTTTCCGGCAAGATGGTATTCCCGCTCACTTCCTGCCATCGGTCAGGAAATTACTTGAAGAAAGGCTCGCCGGCCAGTGGATAAGCAGGAGAGGGCCAATTCCGTGGCCACCCAGGTCCTCTGTCCTAAAGCCATTAGATGTTTATTTGTGAGGATGGTTGAAAGAACTGGAATATGCTCAGGAGATCGAAACGCTCTTAGCACGAACGGACATGGCCACCCAAAGTCTGTGATGAGAGAGGAACCTGCGCATTACTACAACTGTATTTAGAGGCGACCAGGATGTGCTTAAGGTGAAATGGAGGCCATTTTGAACACTTGAAGTAAAGGTTTTTGAAAAAATAGAAGAATGCGCCTTTCTCTTGAGTTTAATTAATAATTCTGTTGTTTCTCAATGTAGCAGACAATGACCATTGCTAACAATAATCTCCAATTGATAAAAAGTGGCATTATTGACACAATTGATACAGAAAGAGCAAAAAAAGTTGGATAATTAATATCGAAGTTTAACCTAGGCTCTCTATGTTTTTGACATTGTTTGCTGATTTCTGTGGAAGTAAAAGCAGTAGATGGTAATTGTAGCACATCGTTGGAAAGCTGACAAATTGCAGATGTTTTTCCATTTATCTGAACGTTTGATGCCACTGAGGTTAGGCGAATTAGAAGCGGAAGAGTATGCAAGGAGAAAAACGCAAAACGCATTTTGGGAGATTTTGATCGACTGATATGCCAATCAAAATTGGACAATCACCAATTCTTTTGGGCTCATTTTGTAGGCAATTTTGTCCTGTTTCCAACGCACTATTCACTTTGTTCAAATTAACCTCGTGCGGTGACACATCAAGTCAAATTTGATAAAAAAGAGCTAATCATGAAAACATCAGTTTTTATTCGATATCTCGAAAACAAATTGACTATCGATAATAGTGTATTTCGTGAAATCGATGCTAAATGACCTAATTCATCACGTGGTTCAGTATTGCCACACAAACGTCAAACACCCTGTATATCTTTATGGCCGTTTTCTTGTTAGCACGATAACTCTCGAAGAAATTAATTTAGCGGAACGCGCTTTGGCACAAAAATCAGTAGTCATAAGACCCCGGTCGGTATTGCATTTGGGCCAAATCGGTCAAGGTGGAGGGGGGGAAAATAGGGGTTGAAATGGTCAAAAAATCACTATAAATCACCAGTTGATTCTAGAAGTATCATATTCGGTACGTATACTCCATGTTAGAGTAGCCTTTGATTCCCATTTTAATTTGTTGAAAAAGTCGACGGGGAGGGGGTGTTTCCCTCGGGGTGGAAGTAAGTGTGTGGTCTTGTTAGCACGATAACTCTCGGAGAAATCAATTTAGCGGAACGCGCTTTGGCACAAAAATCAGTAGTCATAAAACCCCGGTCGGTATTGCATTTGGGCCAAATCGGTCAAGGTGGAGGGGGGAAAAATAGGGGTTGAAATGGTCAAAAAATCACTATAAATCACCAGTTGATTCTAGAAGCATCATATTCGGAACGTATACTCCATGTTAGAGTAGCCTTTGATTCCCATTTTAATTTTTCGAAAAAGTCAAGGTGGTGGGGGTGGTCCTTCCGGTATGGAAGTGTAAAAATAGCGTTGAACTTCACTAGTTCATCTTAGCGCTCTAAAATTCGACTCAATAATTTAATGTGACGAAAGCCCTGGGTTCCATTGAGATTTATCGAAAACCTTGGTGGGGGAGGGTGAAATGGGGGATGAAATTTCAAAAAAAATCGCTTAAATTCACACGTTTAGGTATTATGAAATACGGGTATTATAAAATTTAATATAACAAAGCCCTTCGTAAACCACCGAAACTTTTCGACATTTTGAAGAGAGGGTGGTGAAAATAGAGGAAGAAGTTCGGCTTAATGAAACAAATAATGGTATCAAAATTATTACTTCTGGGACGGCTTAGGGTATCCGTATACATGATGAAATGCACTCTTTCCGACCGCCAGCTGCCGGAGCAAAATTTTATTTTTTTAATTTATTTTTTTTTATTAGCAAAACGTTATGAAAATTAAAGAAACCAGACTGCATATAATTATCCTGTTTGTTAACGGGTGCATTACGAATTATACGAAATGAATTAAAATCGTCAGACGGTGAACGAAACTAAATTGTATTTCGTGAAACTTATCAACCCTGTTCACTTGTGATTTTTTTTTTTTTTTTTTTCATTTGCCAGATTATTCTAGGTTTTATATAATAAGGGCGGGTTTTCTGGCTCTCAGTGTTCTTTTCTTGGGGGCGATGTTGTACTGTGCACAGGTAAAAATTCCACTATGATTACCTCTGTCCGAAACGCATTGCACGTGGAAGCCACTTCCACATCCCTTGCACGTTATCCACGTACCAGTTCTGTCTACTATCGAACAACTTTCTTCATTGCATTTAAAATATTTGCCTTCTCCCCAGCTTTCATTTATCATGAGACGTAGGACGTCGAGCGTAGCTATCGCTGAGTTTTGGAATGTCCGTGAGACGGTTACGTCAAAATCTGGTGGTAGAGGCAGACTCTCTAGTCCACGGCCATCGAACTGAAATTCGTAAGGCGGTGGAACTGAGTGGCCAGGCTTGAAGTACTCAAAAATTTTGTCATGAATCTCGTGACGAGATAAGTTCATTGCAGACGTATCCAGTGATATGGGTTCTGGCGTAAGCACATATTCAGCGAACTTAATTACGTAGATTTCACAGTCGTAATTATTATTTTCTTGGGGCAAGTCGGAGGGCGCAACAATTCTGTACGTGTCCGTACCTAACTGAATCCCGCGCAACGCGTAGTACGTTCTTAATATTTTCAGAACCTTTCGGATAGCACACTGTCCCTTTGAGCTCCCCAAACTGTCCAAATACACTATAGTCTTATATCTTTGTACCATGACTACAAGGACGCAGTGACCATTGCTTACAATGGGGAAGAATATAACGTCATGATCGGGAATATCGTATCGCTTTTGTCGTTCTTTCAAGCGAATCCTCGTGGAAAAGAACTAGTACTTTTTGGTTACCCGACATAACTGTCAGCAAATAATCAGCCAAACTATGTCAGAAGTAACTGTGAGTGGTTTGAGCGTCCTACAATATTTTTACATATCGTTTCCGCAAGCTTTTATGGTTTCCGCAAATGACTCTTCAGGGAGAAGTACTAGTACTTTTTCGTAACTTGAGATTACTGTCAGCAAATATTCTTCCAAACTGTGTCAAAAGTAACTGTGAGTGGTTTGAGCGTCCTACAATATTTTTATATATCGTTTCCGCAAGCTTTTATGGTTTCCGCAAATGACTCTTCGGGGAGATGTACTAGTACTTTTTCGTTACCTGAGATAACTGCCAGCAAATATTCTTCCAAACTGTGTCAGAAGTAGCTGTAAGTGGTTTGAGCGTCCTCCAACTTTTTTACATAACGTTTCCGCAAGCTTTTATGGTTTCCGCAAATGACTCTGAGGGGAGAAGTACTAGTATTTTTCGGTAACTCGGAGTAACTGTGAACAATTATTCTTGAGACCAGTGCAAGTAGGATCTGTGTGCTTTTACATCGTCCTCGGATAATTTTTTATGTCGTTTCCGCAAGCATTACTGATTTTCCGCAAATTAGGACGTCCCGATTGAGCACGCCCTTTATTTTCCTTTCGCTGGCAACTTCACGAAATGGCTTCCACGTCCACTCGAAAAAAAGGTAAAACCATGCACAGTGAAGCAAGGAACGTGATTGCAAAGGTTATTAAAGAGTGCGACAATGAGAAAACGTCAAAAGAAACCGCATTTCCTTTAAACAAATCAGTTGAAAGGGCTACTCACTATTGCGGTGTACCGTTAAGGACGATTCATAATATCCGAAAGGAGATGAAATCAAGTGATAGTGGAATTCTGGCGACACCTGGGAAGATTCGTCCCCATTCGTCGCCTCTTTTCACTGATTCTGTCGATGCCTTTGATCGCCAGGTGATTAGAGATACAATTTTGTATTTCTATGACCAAGAAAAAATTGTTCCGACTGTGTCCAAACTACTGCCTGTCCTGAAAAGTAAAATCGATTTCCCTTTTGGGCCTGACTCGTTAAGGAAAATACTGCGCGAGATGGGCTTCAAATGGAAAAAAACTGTACAAAAAAGGAAAATACTGATCGAAAGGCCGGACATTGTAAATTGGAGACATAAATACTTACGAACTATCAGATCTCTGAGAAAAGAAGGAAGACGATTTATTATTTAGACGAGACTTGGGTTGACACCAACTTAACATTTAAAAAATGTTGGCAAGCCGAAGGAGTGATTGGCGTTACATCAAACCCAAGTTCTTCAAATCGGGTGATTGTCGTGAACATAGGCTCCGATGAGGGTTTCGTTCCGAATGTGGGCTTGCGATTTTCAAAGCAGGAACTGTTTCAGGAGATTACCACGGACAAATGAACGGGGCTGATTTCGAAAAGTGGATCACTGAAAGAGTTATTCCCAATTGTCGTCATGGACAATGCGACGTACCATGGCGTACAAGTTGACAAGCCACCGACCAAATACGCAACGAAGCCAGAAATGATTAACTGGCTCACAAAACACAGCATAAAGTGTGACTTGTCGATGAGAAAAACCGATTTGTCCGATCTCATTGCGGTCAACATGCCAGCAGAAAAAACGTTCGTTATAGACGAAATTTTCAATGGTGAGGGGCACAAGGTCGTTCGACTCCCTCCGTATATGTGTGAATTTAATCCTATCGAACTGGCATGGGCTCAAATGAAGAGATACATTCGAGACAGAAACACATCCGGAGATATGTCGATGAAACGTCTGGATGAGCTAACCAAGGAAGCGTTGAACTCTGTAACACCTTCAGACTGGAAAGGGTTCATCAGTCACACCGAACGCCTAGAGGAAGAATTCTGGGTAAACGATGGTGTTCAAGAAGACGCTATTGACAGAATAGTCATATCTTTAGGAGCCGATGTAGAAGATTCGGAAGAAGACTTCAGTCAAGACGAACTTACTGACGACGGTGATTTGGCCGTACCACTCTCTGGATGAGATATATTTTAGAAAATAAAAGGCAACGAAGTGTCATCGTGTGCCAAAGACCATTTTTACCAACTAGATGCTTACTATACATATTACTTAAATAGGTTTGAGTTGTTTCACCGTGCAGTTTTGGCCGATTGGCGGACACTCCCATGCCTTGGACCACTTCACTATCACCATTCCGACCAAAAAGTTGCCAACCTCAATGGTATTCCCTCTCTTCATTCAACTTTTTTTTGTCACGACAAAAAAAAATCGCACCGGCAGCTGACGGTTGGAAAGAGTGCATTTCATTTTGTGTTCTAGTATTTGTTACATTAAGGCGGGGTTTCAGGCGGGTTTTCTCGACCCCTTCCCAGTCACTCTCGCCTAAACTTCGCACATAAATTTTGGCCCCATTTCTGCACAAATATTCGATTTCAAAGTATAATTTTAATCTTCAGGAAGTTCTACAGTGACGTTAGATCTTGCTTTTCCAAATTTCATCCCTGAAATAACCCCAAAACACTTTAAAATTCGAATGTGTTTTAAGGTAATTTCAGGGATGAAATTTGGAAGAGCAAGATCTAACGTCTCTGTAGAACTTTCAAGCACCGAATTCAGCACCGCAAGAAACCACAATGTACAAATTTTAATCGAAAACGGACACCGCTTTCAATTACCGTCTCAATGACCCTCAAAAATTCGCCTCAAATCCTCTTTTCTGGCGAGAAAAAATTAATATATTGTGTCACAGTGCACCTTCAAGTTTTAAATATTCCGGGTTTTCCTTAACCAACTCTCCGGGAGGTGCTGCTCCCAAACTTTCAACTTCTTAACTATATTTTCTTTTTTCAGTCCTACCAGAATAAAACTCTTCATTAACACGCTCTGTCTATCATTTCCCATACTTTCCTACCGAACTTTTCTTTAAAGCTTTTCCGCTTTTCTTCCTCTTAAACTTTCAACAACAAATTCATTCCCAAAACTTCTATATTCTTTAATTATTCTTCCTATTGCCTTAATCCTTCCTACAAAACATTTCTTTAATGGTCAGTTTTCTCAGTGGATGTTTAGGATTCAGCTCAGAAATTACAGGGGCCCAGTTAATTAAATTCGGAGGACCAGATCCTTATGTAGGATCACAAACAGAATTTGGCAAGACAAATTGGTGAGAGCAGGTGAATAAAAGTTCGGGTACTCACAGTCGTTACGGCTCAGGGTCAGCCGGTCAAATTCAACAAATCAAGGTTTAGCCGTCACAGAATCGCAGTCAGAAAGGCACTCCGGCCTCGGATACAGAAATATGGCTTGGAATCGCCACTTGTACACGAACCAGCAAAAAGGACGTCCGCACAGTTCGACGTTTTTACAGTAACAGCCCAGAGTACAGTTAGCGGCGCGCGCGAGAAACAGACACAGAAAAAACTCTCGACGCGCAGGCCTGAACGGCACAGCCCGCTCTTTTTCACCAGTCATTGCCATTTAAAGGGACAAATCAATTTACAAACAGAAAAAACCCAGACCAGCTAAACAACGGCAGGCAATGATCAATTCAGATAAAATAATATTTCAAAGCCATCTAAGTGGCCCGAACATTTCCCCCCCCCCAGAACGGTTCTCGTTCTCAACCGGGTGAGGGCACAGAACAGCAAAAATTGAGGAAACAGTAGGGAACAGAAAAGGAATTCAAATAGCTGCACCTTCCATCGTTAAGCTAAGCACTAAAACACAGTTTAAGCTAGTAAAAATAAGGACAAACCCAGTCACTAATTAATCAAAAAAGATAAAAAATCAGAAAGGCGAGCAACAAACAGGAGTATTTACAAATATACATGTGAATTGAGTGGTTCAGCCAACTCAATCAGTCCAGCAGTGGTGGAAACGCGCAGAGTTTCACCACTGGTCTAACATACGTGCCCTTTGCAGTACGCAAGGTCACCACCCGAATCACACCATCTCGACCAGGATGCACAGCCTCCACCCGGGCCACAGGCCAGCGCTGAGGGGGCAATTGCTCATCCCTCAAAAGAACCAGGTCGCCCACCAAGGGGCCGGCACAGGGCTGACTCCACTTGTGGCGCTTCTGCAGAGAACCCAAATATTCGGACGACCAGCGATCCCAAAATGTCTGTCGCTGACGCTGAACCACAGCCCAGCGATCACGAACATTACGGGTGTCCGATAAAACATCTCTTTCAGGGGGGGGGCGATCAGCGGCCCTCCAATCAGGAAATGACCAGGAGTCAACACGTCATAGACAGTCGGATCCGCAGACAGCGGCGCAAGGGGCCTAGAATTCAGCACAGCTTCGATCGAGGATAGCAAGGTAGCCCATTCCTCGTAAGTAAGGACCTCAGATACAACGGTTCGACGCAAGTGAGTCTTCATAGACTTCACAGCACTCTCGAACAAACCACCCATATGTGGAGAGGCAGGGGGATTGAACCTCCACGTAATTCCCTTTTCCGCGCAGAATCCAGCCACAGAAGGCTCAGCACCCACTCGACGGAGTCAACCCACACCCTCATCCAAACGCTTGGAAGCAGCCTGAAAGTTGGTGCCGCAGTCAGAATACACAATCTCAGGAAGACCTCGGCGTCCCACAAATCTCTGAAACGCTCCCAGAAACCCAGACTCAGACAAAGATGTAACCGGCTCCAAATGAACCGCACGCGCAGCAAAACAAATAAATACGGCGACCCAGCATTTCAACGCCTTGGCCGATCTCAGGACCGAGGCCTTATATTGAAAAGGCCCGGCATAATCTACCCCAGTATGCGTAAAGGGTCGTGAAACAGTAACCCGAGCCGCCGGCAAATCAGCCATCAGGGGCGCCAAAGGTTTAGCTCGGGAGCGGTAACACCGCAAACACCCAAAAATGCGCTGGCGGACCACACCTCTCGCCGACAGCACCCAGAATTCGCGTCCCAGGAGCGACAGAACCACCGAAGCACCACCATGATACGTTGACCGGTGTAAATGGTCAACATAAACTTGAGTCAGGTGACAGTGTTTAGGCAAAATCACAGGATGCTTATTATCCTCAGACAGGTCCGCATTACGGAGGCGACCTCCCACCCGGAGTACGCCCTCAGCATCCAGAAACGGACTCAGCCTTTGCACAGTATTGGAACAGAGCTCTCCACGCCGACAGGCGTCCAGATCCCCAGGGAAAAAGGATTCCTGAGTGTACTTCACCCAGCAGGTTTTCATCTCAGTGATATCCCGATGACTCAGGGGCTCCACGTCAAGGGGGCGGCGGGCTCCAGGATTCCTAAAGTTATAAACAGCCCGCCTCACAGTGGCTCCCACCCTAACAGCCTTCAAATAGGAGGAAAACTTTTCCAGATATACACAGAGCAAGGAACAGGGCAGAAACTCAGACTTTTCCTCGCGAACTACAAAAACCGGAACCGAACGCACCTCAGGCAACGGTTCCCCAATGGACGAGGGAGGAACAGTGGGCCACAACTCTGGCGCATCACTCAGCCAACTCAGCCCACAAAACCAGATTGAATTGTTCACCAACTCTGGTGAACTACAGCCCCTCGATGCCACATCAGCCGGATTCTCAGACCCAGGAACAAACCGCCAACGCTCAGTAGGGATAGAGTCCGTGACAGCCACGACCCTATTTGCCACAAACGGCTTCAAATCATATGGCGCAGTCGCCAACCACGCCAAAGTTACACGCGAGTCGGACCAGGCCCAGACACAGTCCAAGGGTAAATCTAATTTCCACTCGCTCTTCAGAGCCCGATACAAACGGACGGCCAAATGGGCGGCCTCTAACTCGAGACGATTGATGGTCATGGTCTTCAGCGGCGCGACTTTAGTCTTGGCCATGACCAAATGAACATTCACCCCACCAGAAGGAGAAACAGAGCGCAAGTACGCCACTGCGGCGTATGCCGCAGAACTCGCGTCGCAGAATAAATGGAGCTCATGGGATATTGAACCCCCAGGAGCCAAACACCGAGGAATTCTCAGCTCAGACAAGCGTGGCAACTCCTCCACAAACCGCGTCCACCGATCCAATACAGCCTCCGACGGACGAGCATCCCAATCCAGTCCCAGTCGCCACAACTCCTGCATAAACAGCTTGAAACGCACTACCACAGGCGCCAACCAGCCCGCCGGGTCGTAAATCCGGGCAATTTCGGACAACAGTTGTCGCTTCGTGCAGGCATTCTCAGAAAAGGCCACAGAATAGGAAAAGCAATCAGTCATTGGATCCCAACGGACTCCCAAGACCTTAACAACACCAGGATCCCCGTCACTCAACACGAGCCCACAGCCACAGTGCTCATCGGGAATTCCCTCCAAGAGCCCACGCTCATTGGAAGTCCACTTTCTCAGCTCGAAACCCCCCAATCCCAGCAACTTAATTAAGGAGTCCCGAAGATACTTTGCCTCCTCCACAGTCCCAGCCCCAGTCAAAATGTCATCGACAAATGTCGACGAACGCAGCACAGCAGCTGCCTCAGGGAAATCCTTCTCATACGTCGCAGCCAGCTCACGCAGAGTCCTAATAGCAAGATAAGGAGAGGAGGAGACGCCGAAAGTCACCCGAGTCAGCTCGTACTCCAGTACGGGTTCAGAGGAATCAGTCCTCCACAGAACACGCTGATAGCGACGATCTTCAGGTCGCACAAAAATCATGCGGAACATTTGCCGTATGTCCGCCGTAAAAACCACAGTTGGTAACCGAAAATTCAGTATGACCGCCACGATGTCCGCTTGTAAGGCGGGTCCAGCGTGCAGTATGTCATTGAGGGAAGGGCCAGACGACGTAGGGGCGGACGAGTCGAAAACGGCTCTCAGCTTTCTCTCCCCCCCCAGTTCCCCTAATCACAGCATGGTGCGGGATATAATATCCCGGCACCTCAGTATCAGTCACAGGTTCCATGTGTCCCAATTCAAGATATTCCGCCATACAGGCAGTATACATAAGACGCAGCTCGGGGTCCCGAGAAAATCTTCTCTCCAGGGCCAACAACCGCTTCTCAGCCTGAACGCGGGAGTCCCCCAGACAGCCAGGATCCCGCTTAAAAGGCAGGGCCACAGAAAATTGCCCAGTCGGCAAGCGGGCAACAGATTCACGGAATAGCTCCTCGCATTTCTCCTCATCTTCGATAACAGGGGTAGCAAAAAACAATGGAGCAGGCGCGGACTCCGGCGCAGAAAAATCTCCCCCCATGATGACCCATCCAAACAGCGACTCCCACGCCATGAGAGACGACGTGGAGCTCCGCACAGTCCGACCGGTGAACACCTGGGAAAACACGGCCACGCCCAAAATTATATCCACAGGACGGGGCTCATAAAAGCGAGGATCCGCCCAGTCCAGAGCACAGAATTCATCGGCCACAGAAGGAGAAACCGCTACGACCGGAAGGTCACCAGTCAAGGAAGGGTGAGGGACAACATGAAGGGCCACAGAAATGCCAGGGGACATAATCTGCCTACGATCAGAAATCGTCGCAGACACCTTTCCCCTCGCCACAGCCAGAGGGGCGTTGGCAACGCCGGTAAAGGCCATGCCAGAACGCTCTCTCGGTAGTCCAAGGCGCTGAGCACACGCTAAGGAGATTAAAGAATATTCAGAGCCCGAATCAATCAACGCTCTGACCAAATGCGGCCTACCGTCTCCCCCATAAACAGTCAGCTCAGCTGTAGCCAGCAACGCCACAGAGCGAGCCCTCCCAGCCAGCGCCGCCTGGGCAGGACTCTCGTCCACAATCGCTGGGGGAGACCCAGCACGCGCAGAAAATCCGGGAGGGGGTGGGGCGATCCCCTGACCCCTCCCCACAGGGGGTTCACAGAAAACGACCTCATGACCAGTAGACGGAGCGGCCCCCACAGCAGGGGAAGCCATCACAGGTCTCCGCGAAACGACGTGGTGAGACGGAGCAGAAACAGATGGCACCGGACTCGGCGCAGGATAAACCGGCGTGCGGGGTGGGCCCCCCCCCCAGAACGCCCAACGGAAGGTCTCGGCACAGTAGATCCACCACTCCCGCCCGAAGGCTTGTGCAGCAGGGTGTGGTGCATTCCGGGACACCTAGAACACGCAGAACGAATGACACAGCTCCGCACGGGATGAACGCCAAAACACTTAAAACAAAGACCCAAGGCCCTAGCGCGGTCCAGCCGCGCCTCCACAGACGATGATCTAAACATCCCACAGTCGACTATCCCATGGTCCGAGGAATTACAAACGGGGCAACGCCCCGAAGGCCCAGCAGAGGAGGTGTGGCCAGTCAATCGTTGCTGGGAGTAACGTCGAGTCCCAGCAGACGACGAAGACTTCTCAGTAGTCACCCCCACCTGAAAGGAAGAACTCGCTTCCAGCACGCTACACTGCGAGTCAACGAAGCGCAGAAATCGCTTCAGCGTGAAGTCCCCTGCGTCCCGATGCTCCTTCTCAAACTGCTTCTGGAGGGACGCAGGCAGCTTCCTCAACAACCAATACGTTAGGAGGTAATCCGCGGACATCGGGAATACCAGATCTTCGAGCAGCCGCAGGTTCTCAGTGGTCGTCGCCACAAAACTGCGCAACTCAGAAATTTTCTCAGCAGGAGGGCGCTGATTCAGCAACTCCTGCAGGAATTTATCAGCCAGCAACACAGGTTTATTGTAGGCTGTGTCAAGGATCTCCAATGCAACCTGCAGACTGTCGGATATTGTCCGAATCAGCTGCAGTGGTTCCCCAGACAGGCAATTCTTTAAATACCGCAGTTTTTCCTGACTAGTCAGAGTAGGGTTCTTTTCCACAGTTTCAGCAAAGCAGCGCCTAAAGGACGACCACGTCCTCAGGTCTCCAGAAAACCTAACCAGGTCCAGTGCGGGGAGCTTAATCCCAGTAGCAGCCCCTCCCCCCCCAGCAGCCAGGTCGGCCTCACAGGAGGCGGGACGCTCAGATTTAATCACTTGCAAGTCCTCTCTAGCACAGACAATGTCAACGAGGATCTCGTCAAGCGCGAGAACCCTCCCCCCGAAGTCTTCCGATCCACGGTCGTCCGCGTCATCGTCGTCAATATACGACGCCACGTCAGCGGCCAACTGGGCGATCTGCGAGCGCCACTCAGCGACCACAGAGGTGGCCGACAAAAATCGGCGAGCCGTGGGGGTTCCGGGTCCAGCCTCACGAGCCGTCAGTATTTGGCCCCCAGCAGTTTTTATTCGAAGTTCCATCATGTCGAACAGCGCGATGGCCCCCTTAAGGGTTCTTCGTTTTTCCGCAGAAAGTGACATAATTCCCCAAAAAGATAAAAATACAAGAGAACACGCAGAATAATAACCTCAGCACAGAGGGAATTGCTAAAAATTCAAAACAGAGATACCCAGATATTTAACAAGAAATACCAAACCCGCAACGCAGTAAAGCTATGTGAGCTTTGACAGTAAGAATACTACAACCCGCAACACAGGGAAGCTATGCGAGCCTCAACAGTCAGAATACTACGACCCGCAACACAGAGAAGATGCGCTGGTCCTAGAAACCTTTTCCCCTTTACCCCTCTTCCTCAGTTAAGAGTAAGTCTCTTTTCTTAAGTGGATCCCCAAAAATACAGGAAAGCCCGACAAAAGAAAAGCGAAAGAAATAATACGAATCCAAAAAAAAATGAAACTAAACACACAGCTCAGGACAAACGACGATCAGGTCAAAAAGTTTAACAGAAAAGTTGTTTGAAATACTTTTTTACAGCAGGGGGTAATAATATTTTATGGCCGACGGTACTTTATCTCTCAGTTCTCAACTTCCAGATGTGATGGTCAGCAAATTCCACAGGAAAGGAACATGGGTACAGCGGGGTGCGGGCGAGGTAAGACACAGATGGCGTCAATAGGCAAGCGGGAGGGGTACACAGAGAAATTGAACCGCTCTTTGCCGCTAAAGTGAAAGAAATCCCAGATAATGAATAAAAAAGAATGAATTTTTTTCTTTCACTACAAATTGACGCAAATTAACGAATTGAACACCTAATTAGTCAATTGCCAGCCGTTTTACAAACAGAAAAATCAAATGTAATAACTGTTATTTCATAGGTCTCAGGTTCAGAATTTACGTTATTCGGCCCAAGAGGATCACTTTAATGGTCAGTTTTCTCAGTGGATGTTTAGGATTCAGCTCAGAAATTACAGGGGCCCAGTTAATTAAATTCGGAGGACCAGATCCTTATGTAGGATCACAAACAGAATTTGGCAAGACAAATTGGTGAGAGCAGGTGAATAAAAGTTCGGGTACTCACAGTCGTTACGGCTCAGGGTCAGCCGGTCAAATTCAACAAATCAAGGTTTAGCCGTCACAGAATCGCAGTCAGAAAGGCACTCCGGCCTCGGATACAGAAATATGGCTTGGAATCGCCACTTGTACACGAACCAGCAAAAAGGACGTCCGCACAGTTCGACGTTTTTACAGTAACAGCCCAGAGTACAGTTAGCGGCGCGCGCGAGAAACAGACACAGAAAAAACTCTCGACGCGCAGGCCTGAACGGCACAGCCCGCTCTTTTTCACCAGTCATTGCCATTTAAAGGGACAAATCAATTTACAAACAGAAAAAACCCAGACCAGCTAAACAACGGCAGGCAATGATCAATTCAGATAAAATAATATTTCAAAGCCATCTAAGTGGCCCGAACACTTTTTATTCTGTCCACTGTTAACTTCGCACCCAATCAAACCCCTGCTTTCCTAAAGACCAACCCTTACGTCCCAAATCTCATTTAAGGCTAACGAGGACGACAAGTGAGCAAGAGAGAGGGAAGATGACCAAATCAATTTAACCTTTCACGGCTGCAAAAATTGACTGATTTTGTTTTTGCAAAAGGATTTTTACTCGTTGATGGCACAGAATTTGCGGAAATTGGGTCGCTGATTTTTCAAATCAGCGTAACCCGGAAATTTCAAATTCAAAATTCATTTTTTTTTTTTTTTTTTTAGAAAAACGCCTTGTAGCATGAAGCAGCGTAAAATCTTGAATACTAAGGGTGCGTTTATCAATGCACTTATTCTTCGGATAAAGCTGGGATAAGTCTGGTTGCCATGGGCCCTTTTGCAAACAATAATGTAGTTATTCGACGGATTCTTATTCCATGAGATATCCTGTGATTGATAAACCCACCCTAAATGCATTTTGTTTTTTATTTTTCTCCAAAAACTTCGCCCTAAAGTAAGAAATGCGACATCAAAAAGAGTTGCCGCCTCAAGGGTATATTCATGGCAGTGTGTACGGGAGGGGTCAGAAGGTCTCAGCTTAGATCCTTCCTTTGCACTCACTTCCATGCACCGTATTTATTTCTCCGAGAACAATAATATCATGCCAGGCTCTGGAAATGACTTTTTTCTTTACCAAGTATTGAGCTTCCGCAGTTACTTAGATTTACGAAAAGACAAAACAAGGGGGGGGGGGGTAGTGATTTTGTTATCTCGAGTTAATCTAATTAGTTGTTTTTCCCGATCATTCTAATATCGTTCACTGCGTACCGACACTAAAACTGTTCTTTAATTTTTATTTACATGGTTGGCATACTAGAGCACTCGTAATGTAATACTAATAACTATTTCTTATCTTCTTCACATTAAAAGGAGGGTATGTATGGTAGGGATAAAATCGGGCTCGGCTTTGAGGTAGGCTAAAAAAAATATAATAATAAATAAAAAAATCAAACATGTAGTACACGTCACTCATAATTATTTGGTATTTATTTCTGAATATGTAAACGGTTCCTCTCGAATAGGCATGGATCGACACATTCTTGGATCTATTATTTCAATCAACATTCGTTCCTTATAAAAACTTATCAACTTTTCCTCCATGCTCTCTTTCCAAAATTGATCATCCTTATATATTCGGTTGATCTTTAGATCCTTTCTGGTCCACACAATAAAATCACAAAATTCTTTCTGAGTAACATGCAGTTGGCCTTGCACCTGGTAAAAATAGTTATGATTTTTTTTTTAATTCCAAGTTTTTGTCCAAGCAAAACTGTTTCAAATTAGAGGCAGCATCTTTCAAAATCATGTTTTCCGCGGTTTTCGGACACTTAATTTCGATTATGCCTTCTCCATTCTTCAGTACACCGTCAGGTGAGGCACCCAAGAATCCGTGTTTGATGTCCACGAAAAAACCGCAAGAAAGAACTTTTTCGCCTGTGACATCTTCATATTGTTTGATTGCCCGAGCCTCGTTCACTTTACCATAAAGAGTAGCTTCGTTTTCGAAGTGGGAACTGTACAGGAGATTTTTTATCACAGGTCCCCATTTGGACGTACGTCGACGTTTAATAATTAGTCCAAAATTTGACGAACTCAGTCTATTTTTCCGCTCTTTAAACCACGTAGGATTTTCGGCCTGTCCTCTTGTTTTCTTTTCGATTTCCTCCTGGGTGCTCGTTGTAACCTGAAGTCCTTCCAGGTACTTACAGCATTCCTCTTTCAGCTGATGTTGGTCCATGTCAATTTGTTGGCAAAGTTCCCCGTAATCCTCTTCTCCTTTTTGACTACTTTGCAAGTTAACCTTCGGAGGTTTTTTGTTGAAGTCGAGGGGTTTTTTGTTGAAGTCGAGGGGTTTTTTATTGAAGTCGAGGGATTTTCTGGTAGACTGCAGTCTTTTATTTTTCTTTAGAGCCAGTTTTTTCAGTAACGACGATGGACTTTTTCCTACAAGTCTTTTGTACGTTTGGCAGTGCCATGAAGGTCCGTATTGAAAATCAAGCCCCGCTGCATTTACTCTGTATAAATACGACCCCCTTTTTCCCCTGTTGATTTGTTTTCCCCCACAAAATTTTGCCACTAGTGACATGTAGTTCTCTGCTAAATTTGTGGTGTCTCCAGAAATTAAATTATCTGCTTTTCGGATTATATACTGAAGGCAGGTCTCGGCGTATCTCAATGCATCTAATTTATAATCCTCGATAGGAGTTTTATCGCCAACATTTTTGCAATAATATGATTTGCAGTTTGTATGGTCCCCAAAAACATGATAAGGGCCATTTTTTAGGTCGCTTTTTAAAGAATTTACACTCATTCCGTTTTTTGAATTATGAGATATGGCTCCCCTTGCCGCTTTTTTTAACCGAAGGATTGTGTTTTTCGTCATAACCTTTCTGGTCTCTCGTGACAAGCCCTTTTCCCTGAATAAGGACTTCGTGTAGCACTTAACCACACGGTTACTACATTCAACTTTTGTAACGTTTCTACCGTAACTGACGTTTTCTCGAATTTTCTTGAATGTACTCGAATCTCCGTCACCAACAAGTTTGAGGCACCGAACTCCGTGAACTTACATGCTGTTCTTGAAAGCTGTAACAATCATGTCCTGTTCCATTGACGAGGATGGGCCATCCCAATTCCTGTAGCATCCGCTATGCTCAGTATCCAACCCACGTTTTTGTCGAAAAGCGCATAGGGAGCAATATTTGTTGCGAACATCCAGGCTCAACAGTTTCTTTGTCCTGTAACCAATGACGCAGCCAACGCCAGAATTTGCAGCAAACCTGTGGCCGTGGCTTCGATGAGACCAGCCACCGTCGGCTATCACCGTTATGAAAGGAAGGCCATCATCACCCACATCTCCGTTGTCGATAGCCATTTGTTTTTCCTCTCGGCCCGCTTTCAGCATTTGTTCTGTTAATACGTCTTTCCATCTCTGGAAGAAGAAAGAAAAACCATAACATACCAGTGGTAAACCAAGTAATATCAAATCGTAAAAAGCATACCAGACCCAATTTCGATTCTATTTTTCGGAACGTTGTAGCATCAATTGTTTTGATGTTCATGACGGATAATAATTCCTCTAAGTTCGTATGCCCCCCTCCAATCGACATCCTTCCCCATACGGCACTCTCGGCAGTTGTCAAACTTGTTTGTGATTGTTCTCTCTCAGACTCCTCCGGTTCACTTGAAACTTGCCTTTCTTCACCACACGAGTAGCATTTGAATTTGAGTGTAACTTTCATGCACACACATTTTGACGAGACAAATGCGAAGTAACCGTTTCTGCTTTTCGTACAAGTTACTCTGTGGTGTTCAAGGGCTCGTAACTCTTTAACGAAGTGAAACCCATCGACTACGAAACGTCCTTTTATGTTACGTAAGGCCTGATCAAGCGCAGGATTTGGTGTCTCTGGCTCAACGATGAAGTCATCCAATTCACTGCAAAACGAAAAGTTGCTTGCTTGCTTTTTCATCGCAAAGCACTTGGATTTTGGAGCTACCTGTCACCGTTAGTTGTTACGACATCACCAGACTCAGGGTCGTCGTGAAACGTATAAACGTCATCAACTTCCATGTTTTCATCTTTTCTGTGTGGTACAACCAAATACGAGTGAACTAACACCATTGTTGCTGCTGAAAATTTACCTGTCGAGAGATGTCCGATAAGTTTCTTCTTTGATTTCTAATGAATCGCTTGGGCACTTATCAATCATGCATTTTGTTTCCTTCTCTACCACTCGGCTGAAATGTGAAATTAAAATACGCATCATGGAAAAATAACGCTTGCGTTCTATATCCTATTTACTCTTTCTTTGAGATCCTCCATTTCAAGAGTCCAGAATTAATGATTCTCTTCTTCCTTCTCTTTGAGAGTGTTAAATGTCGTTTCGAAGCACTCCTGTAGAAAAATATTATTTAAAAATAATAAAATGGCACAGAATATTGTGTAGTACGTACGTTGACGCTAATTGTTCGTCAGTACGTTGACCGTTTTGTCCGCACGTGGAAACATGAAGATCATTGGGCGTGGCCATGGCATTGGTTCCACTGACCCTGTTACAAGACCTTCTATACAACATATTTCGTAACAGGTATAAACCATTACAATTCAAGTTTCTATAAAAAATACGTTCCCCTGCAGAATTCGAACCAGCAAAATCTGAAATTCCAGTACAGCGCGCAGCCGAATTGCGCTTCGCGTTTGGGATGAGGGTAATAGTCGGATTTGTACCCACATCCGACTTGGTCAATCTTGTGTATTTGTAGGCGACCAACTCAATGGATTACAAAAAATTTTTAAGCCTCACTTTTATGTCACATGCAATTTTTTCCCCTGAGTCTGTGTAAGTGAGTCTGAGTAGGCCCGTTCAATTGTTTCGCGAGTGCTACACTTTTGAAGAAAATCATCTGGTTTCATTCAATTTTTCAGAATAAGTGTATGAAATCACGTGGTTTTCTACGCTAGTGTAGCTCTAGCAAAACAATGGAACGGACCTAGTGAGAGAGATAAACAAATTTGAGTTTTGTAGATGCTTCAACAGTAATTCTTATGATGCTCAATGTGCCCTGGAAGTTTCCGTCAAGTGATCTAAAGCTAAACTTTTCTATATTTGGGTAATGACGCTAGCGCTGCAAGTGATGATCTGAATCGCCAATAGCGTTTTCCACTCATTGCAATACAATTGTTGGGTGTACGTTTTTCCACCCGTCCTCTCTGAATTAAAACATGTGTTTCGCACTGCACTTGTGAGGTGTGTTGAATGGAAAACGCTACTAGTTTTTGCTCTGAGAAGTGATTTGAATTAGAGCTCGGACCTTCAGTGATTTTATTATCTCTTTTCATTATTGTACAAAACAACGGGAAATGCGCGAGTGCATTGTCCATTGAAAAGAACTTGTAATTGAGTGAGTGTATCGTTCATTATCTGGTGAATACAAATCTGTGACGAAATAAAATCACTAGGGACATCCGATGGGAACCTCACCATTTCGAGGAGCCACAAGGGGCGAATTTTGAGCCTCCCAGAATTGCAATAATTAGAGGTTCGCGGTCGCGTGTCGTGTTTACATCTCTTCGATAACTATATTTTGGCTATTTCAAATAAAATGTTTATCCCAAGAGGACAAACATCTATTGATGATCACGCAAGAATTTAAGAAACAAAGAATCAATAAAATTCACAGGTGTGATGGCTTAAAAGTCGCACAATAGGTTGTGAATGTCTCTAATTCGACTTGTTCAAATTGCATTCCTCCCGCGAACCGAAAAAATCAATCATAATATCCTAAAATGGGTGAAAGTCTTGAAATCGTCTATTTCCGACGAAGTCATACCCAGCGAGCTTCATTTCTTGCGGTCATCATTTGTCCCATTAGATTTTCCAGCTCCTGTGACTCAGCTAAAAATTCTATTCTGAATTTTCTGCCCAAAAACTAACAATTTTGCCCCATAAAACGATACTTTATGAGCTAAAATTGAAATTTTGGTGCCCTGAAACTACCTAGATTCAGTAACCGGTAATTTAGCACCTTAAACTGGGGGAGAATCATATTCCTAGTGGCTGAACAAGCAACTAGGAATAGCCCCTGGTCTATATTCCAAAACACAATTAAAAACAAGCACGGGTTCCAGCATTGACGTAAAAAACAAACCAAGGAGCATGCGCATAACGCCCTTTGTATTCTTCCTTGATATCTAGCGACTAAAAATTACATCGTGTGCACCGGGCTTATTTGAAGCCAATCTTCCGCAGATGAAACTTTCAGCTGTCAATTCCGTTTTACCGTTCAGCAAAAGAAGCAGCTTTTTATTTAAATTTGTTTCCAAACTTCAATGCTTTGACTTGTATGATCGTTTCCAATAGTTTTCTCGACCCATTATTTGGACTCCTAGAGAAAGGGAAGTGTGCCATTTTTTTTATACTTATACTTGTGTACGGTCCCTCTGCTTCATCTATCTGTGCTCGCTGGTTTTACATTAGCGAAACCGGTAATTTTATTTTGTTTTTTCCCCCGTAAATTTTGTTTTTGTAATTTCACGATCTTGTCTTCTTAACAAACCAACATCGGGTTTGACTCGTATTAAAACCAAACACAGAATTTTTGTCAGGAGAACCAATTTTGCAGATTTTAATCTTCAGGGGCTGTTTCGCCCAAAACCATGTAGATTTTACTCAAACCAAAACCATATTTCACGTAATTGACCCTGTTTGGATTCTCAAATACGGATTCATTAGATATCAGAAAAACTGACTTCACTAAAGCTTTTGCTGGTTGAGCGTATTTCGCGTGGTTGGCTGCTTCACAGTCCGAATTTCGAGGGTTCTGGCTCTTGAAACCCCAAATTTCACGGATTGCGCTCTTTGAAACCCGAATTTCACGGAGTTAATCTCATAGGAAAGTTTATTTCGCTTGTTTGAGCACTACAAAATCAAAATTAGCGGGTTATGATGACGTAAAAAAATCTCGGTTTCGGGTCATTAGGTACCACTTTCCAGCAGAATCCAATAAAAATAATTATGAATCTCCATAATTATTTCATCACGAGCTATAGAATTGCCTCCAGGCACCCATTTCAGCCCGGAGATGGTCTATTACGAAATTTAATGTGCTCAATTTTTTTTTTTTAGCATAATATTATTATGCTCGTCAGTTTATAAATGACAACTGACAATTTTTATTCACGATTTGACGATCACGCGCTTGAAAAAATTTAAGCATAAGGTCGTGCTCGTTTTTACTTCCATGTTCTCGTAGGGAAGGAAGTTTGGTAATGGCAAAAAAAAAAAAAATTAAGCTGACACCAGATTCGTGTTCCTGGACATCCTCCTAAATCTCGATTTTCAGTATGGCGTCTGTCGTCCGTCGTCCACTTTATTCTTGACAGACCTGGACGAGTGATGGCTCAAAAGTTGTGTCTTCATCTCTAGATGTACACCGTAAAATTTGAAAACGATTGGTTGAGCGATATGAAAGATATTATAACAAATGTGCTCGAAGTAAAAATGGTTGCATACTTCTAATTCCAAGAGAATATTATAAACTTTGATGATCGATCGTTCAAAATCATCATCCAGGTTCCAGGAAGACGCTGCTAAAATTTGAATAAGATTTGTTGAGCGGCGCAGTTGCTACGGGTTGAAATGCGTTTGAGCTCTTTTTTGCCCCAAACCTATCTCCTCCCAGGATTTTAGTCCGATTTCCTCTCATGATGGCTTAAAATGACCACAACAAAATTCCCCATCGATGAACTAGCCATTTTTTCGAAATTCAATTTGGTTATTTTTAAATTAATTTAAAAAAAACAATTAACGAGGATGAATTTGAAGTCACGTTTCTCTTCGATTATTTTGAGTTTTAGCGAGTGTCTTACTGATCAAATTTTGTCTATTATTTCATTCATTGATCCTGTTGAATATTTCATATTGATAGTTACCGTTAAGAGAAGTATCAGGTTACAAAATTCTTTATTCGTCACATCGTTAGAATTTGTGTATGTTATTATTACATCAATCGTTGACATGGGATGAATATTGAGAGAAATAGAGCTCTGTCCAGCAAATTTTGGAACTTTGACATTTTTATGAGAGCAGAACTTCAGGGCAGGCCAGGGCAAATTAATTAATTTTGATGGGTGAATTTTGATGATTAATCACCCGTAACGGAATTGTTTCGTGTGAATGGCATGTACTCGGGAACATGGAAGTATCGTGAGGTCCTCCACACAAACTTAAAACATCAATTGAGCGTGCCAACACCACGAAATTGGTTAATACAGAAATGACCCGAAATTTTTTTTATTGCGGTGTCCTCTTTTTAGCCCGTACAAAAGCAGATATATTAGTGGTTATATCGCGCCTGAAGATAGTGATGTTTTTTATTCATACGACTGAATTTGTCGATCGAGCCTCGTTGCCGATGCGAAATAAAAAGAAAAAGCTCGCAGTAGCACACCCTTCCCTTCACTTGATATGATGCCGGTGATGTACACTTAATTATTCTTTCCGTTATTATCTTCCCGCCAAAAACGGGAAATTGTATCACATATTGTGCAAGTTGATACTTATATCACTAATTTGAAATTGCTAGCTCAGCCTAAATTTCAATTATTTAAGCATCGTAAAGGAACAAACGTAATGATTTATATAAAATTACTTACCCTTCTGCTTGATGATCATGACTTCTTCGCTTCGGTCCCCTTTTCTTCCTTTTCGCATTAAGCCTTAAATGATTTTTACCTTTTGTACTGTTGCGGTACATCGTGCGTGGGACACTTACATGCAGAACCAGAACTATGAGTTATGAGACCGAGTATCGGGAAGAGCGAGTCGTACTTCAGGTCCATTAACTTGTTCTGCGAGTAACAAATATTTTCGAAAAAACGTCATAGTCTCATGGTACTTTAATTGTTATTCATTGTTACGCTGTAATAACACTTTGGAACGCATCACTAACATATTTTTTAAAAAAAATAAGTGCGCAGTACAAGTTAATGGTAAATTTCGAAAAGTCTTAAAATTTCAATTTCAACAGTTATTTGTCACCTCAGCAGATTGTTATTTAATGTTAAGCGAAAAGAATCGTTTGGAACGCGTGGGAAGTCGTATATCTGGGGGCGGCAAAAGCGCAGTACAAGTTAATGCTAAAATTGATGTCCAGTGAAAATTCCGAAAAAAATATTTTTTTACACAAGGAGGATTGTTATTTAATGTTACGTCATAAAATTGCTTTGGAACACGCGGCAAGTGCCATTTCTAGAAGGGGGCGGCGAATCCCCGGTAAGGTACCCGTATCACGCAACGGGTGAAGTGATCGTAATGTCTCACGGGACATCCATTGTTAATTATCATTGTTATGCATTACTATCAATTCGGAACGTGAGAAACACGTTTGGAACGCGTGGGAAGTCGTCTATCTGGGGGCGGCAGGAGCGCACTACATGTTAACGCTAAAATTGATGTCGATTAAAAAATTCGAAAAAAATATTTTTTTGCACTAGGAGGATTGTTATTTGATGTTACGTCATTATTTTTCTTTGGAACACGCGGCGAGTGCCATATTTCGAAGGGGGCGGCTAATCCCCGACTGGGCACCCGTATCACGCCACGGGTGAAGTGATCGTAATGTCTCACGGTACTTCCATTGTTAATTATCATTGTTATGCAGTACTATCAATTTGGAACGTGAGAAACATGTTTGGAACGCGGGGGAAGTCGACTATCTGGGACTATCTATTTGGGAAAAGTCTACTCGGAAGCGAAAAACTACCTCTTTGCCGTAAAAAGTAACTGAAGCCTAGAGTGAGTGACCGACTAGGTACTTGCCGGCACCTTCGGGAAATGACACTTGCCGCGTGATCCAAAGTAAAGACAAAATGACAAATCAGTCCACCTTGTGTATAACATTTGTTTTTTCGGAATTTTTACTCGACATCAATTTTAGCCTTAACTTATGCTGCACTCTTGCCGCCCCCAGATAGACGACTTCCCAAGCGTTCCAAACGTATTTCTCACGTTCAAAATTGATAGTACAGCATACCAATGATAATTAACAATGACATTACCCTAAGGTTGTAGGATCACTTGACTGAAGGGGTGATACGAGTACCCGACCGGGAATTTACAGCCTCCTTCAAGAAATGTTCTCACATGCCGCGAGTTGCAAAGCAAAATAATGACGTAACAGTAAATATCAATCCTCCTCGTGCATGAAAATATTTTTTTCTGAATTTTTATTCGACATCAATTTTAGCGTTAACACGTACTGCGCTCCTGCCACCCCCTGATAGTCGACTTCCCCCGCGTTCCAAACATGTTTCTCACGTTACAAATTGATAGTAAGAACAATGATAATTAACAATGGATGTTCCGCGAGACATTACGATCACATGCCGCATACGGGCGCCCAGCCGGGGATTAGCCGCCGCCCTCGAAATGTTATGGCACTCGCCGCGTGTTCCAAAGAAAAATAATGACGTAACATCAAATAACAATCCTCTTACGCAAAAAAATGTTTTCTTCAGAATTTTTACTCGACATCAATTTTAGCGTTAATATGTACAGCGCTCCTGCCGCCCCCAGATAGACGACTTCCCACGCGTTCCAAACGTGTTTCTCACGTTCCGAATTGATAGTACTACATAACACTGATAATTAACAATGGAAGTACCGTGAAACACTACGATCACTTCACCTGTGGCGTGATACGGGTACCTGACCGGGGATTCGCAGCCCCCGGCGGTGTTCCAAAGCAATTTTATGACGTAACATTAAATAACAATCCTCCTTGCGTAAAAATATATTTTTTTTCGGAATTTTTACTCGACATCAATTTTAGCATTAACTTGTACTGCGCTCCTGCCGCCCCCAGGTAGTCGACTTCCCACGCGTTCCAAACGTGTTTCTCACGTTCCGAATTGATAGTAATGCATAACAATGATAATTAACAATGGATGTCCCGTGAGACATTACGATCACTTCACCCGTTGCGTGATACGGGTACCTTACCGGGGATTCGCCGCCCCCTTCTAGAAATGGCACTTGCCGCGTGTTCCAAAGCAATTTTATGACGTAACATTAAATAACAATCCTCCTTGTGTAAAAAAATATTTTTTTCGGAATTTTCACTGGACATCAATTTTAGCATTAACTTGTACTGCGCTTTTGCCGCCCCCAGATATACGACTTCCCACGCGTTCCAAACGATTCTTTTCGCGTAACATTAAATAACAATCTGCTGAGGTGACAAATAACTGTTGAAATTGAAATTTTAAGACTTTTCGAAATTTACCATTAACTTGTACTGCGCACTTTTTTTAAAAAAAAATATGTTAGTGATGCGTTCCAAAGTGTTATTACAGCGTAACAATGAATAACAACTAAAGTACCATGAGACTATGACGTTTTTTCGAAAATATTTGTTACTTGCAGAACAAGTTAATGGACCTTCGTACTTCCAGCGAGAAGGCTTGAGCGCGTCGTGGACTCCAACCACCCCTCTACCACCCACTGCTACCTAGGCATTTTTGCGGCCCGCTTGAATAACTTACGCTTGATCGCACAATATTCGCGTTTCGGCAAGAACTAATTAACATTTAGTCGATCTGTTTGGACAGATCAGTTTAATTGTCACTAAGTTTTCTGGGCTGTAGACATAATTATCAAAAATATGTTTTTCTGACTTTTTATCCCACGTTTTATACGTTTCTAATTACAACATGTTAACGTGAAGTAATTTCCGCAATTTCTACGTTATTTCCAGTAAACATCGTAAGTTCAAAAGTAAATTATGTTCATTTTTCACACAACTATTAGCTAAGTAAATTTCCCATCGAAAGTGCTGCCATCTCTTGTCTGAAAAACAAACCATTAGACCATCGCTATTCGCCTTAAGACTTGCCGAAGTGTTTAAAAGCGATTTTGTCTTTCCAGTTCAATTGTGTTCTTTTCTTTCCCTAGTAATTCTCTGAACTCAGTTCAATTTACCTCTTCGTTGGCTTAGCCCGAGGATTTCCATCCCCTCCGTCGTCACCCTACCATACTGCTAGGCTTTGCCACAGTTCCCTTTTTCCCACTCCTAACATACCCGGTAGGCTTTGCCCCGGGTTTTCCTACCGAATGTTCGCTAGGCCTCGCCACGAATTTGCGTTCAAACCCCTCTTGTTTGGCTTTGCCACAAGAGTCCCCGTCTAAATCCCCTGGTTGCCAGGCCTCGCCACAACCAGTGTCCTGAGGTGTTTTTTTTTTTTTTACAGGAGCTCGAACGCCGTCGTCTTGTTAGGTTGCTCATCAGGTACAATTTCCTCTCCCCCCCCCGTAACCATTTCCCAGTTTTCCTTTTCCTTTTTCTCCGGTAGGAATTAACCAAGGTATGACCGCCTCCACGCTTAGGGCCGAGAACCTAAATTCTCCGGGAAATTTTGTCCCCGGTCCACCCCGGGGCTATTACCTGAAGTCCGACAAGGACGAAGAAAAAGACAATCCCCCCCCCCCCTCATTTTCATTGACTCGGAGGACGAAGACACCCTCCTAGTCATTGATTAGAATCATCCTCCTATTTTGCATCCCCCCCTCCCAACCTTGTTATCTGTGGGCCCTAAAAATGGCCTGAACGGTAACAATTGATAATGAAAATTTCTATCGACTTCAAATTTTTTTTGTAGTGTCATCTTATGGCGTTTTACATTCAATGTAATACACTCGTGTGGTGTGAGTTTTTCCACCCGTCCTCTCTGAGTTGAAACAGGAGAGGACGCTGCACTACACTTGAGTAGTGTGTTGAATGGAAATCGCTATTAAAGAATTACTCTCAATGAATTTTTTATGCATTTTTAAGCAATTTTACCGCGTCAAAAAAATATGTTTCTGAGATAGCATTTCAAAAATCACAGCGCCCCCTCAAATTGAGGTGCAGACATGGGCTGGGGCTTATTTGAAAGCTAATTTCATTGGCTTTCTATAAAAAATTATGATTAGGATGGGTAAACATCAATTCAATCCGTAAAAATATGTTTTCCAACAAAAAATTCACGCTTTGAACAAAATCATCAGGGGGTTCCCTGAGTGCGATTTTGAGAAATATTTTCTACGCTAAAGAAAAATGCTTGAGAGCCGTTTAGTAATGAATAAAAATATTGGGTGACAACCATTTCGTGAAGCTCCAATTCTAGAGTAGGGCTCCTCCCATAATCGACAACGTTTTCCCCGATATTTTGGCAAAGAGAAAATGAGGTCGATTATGGGGGGAGCCCTAGTCATTGGACATTGCTGACACTCCCCTCTTCAGTTGAATAGCAGCAGAATGAGTTAAAAATTACCTATACCTCACGAAATTTCATTTTTGAACGAGTCAAACCAGCAAAATTAGTTTCTCGAGCCCTCGAATTGGTGCTAGAATGAGCTACATCCCCGAAATTGGGTTTCTAATCACCCGCACCTGCAAAATTGGTGTTTATGGGGCTTACCTAGTGAACCCCACGCAATTGGATTTTCCAGAATGTACTTTTTCAGGGAAAAAACCCCTCGAAGTGGTTCTTGAACGAGCCAACTGGACAAAATTTACTTCTGATAATCTCGGACCCGCCAAATTCGTTTTCCGAGTGGGTCCGGGTGATTTTTATGGTTGTCAAATCCAACGATTGGTTTTTCATGGGCCAACCCTGTGAAATTGTTTTTTGAATGGCGTGATTTTTTGATTTTTTTTCTGTGTCGAAAGTCATGACATTGCTCTTTTTGAGTCGAAGGAGCTCTGCTAATATGTTTTGAATGAGCCAACTCTGCGACATATTGTTTTTAAAAACAGCCAGAGCCATGAAATTTCTCTTTAAAATGAACCACTACATTAGGAATTTCACATTTGGAAAAAGGTGTAATTTTCCATAGAATTGACTCATTTTAAGGGGTGCACCCTGCGAAATTGGTTGCTGGCGCCGCGCGCCAAATCGACGATATTTGGTATCACGAAGTGCCAAATCTGCGATTTTTTTTAAAGCACCTGCAAATTTTGTTAGTCGATTAGCCAAAACCGCGAAATTGGATTCTGTGAGCGTCAAATCCATGATAATTGGACATCAAAAGTGTCTAACCCGTGGAATTGCATTTTCAAATAGGTCAACCCAGGATCCATAGGTCAAATAGGTGCAATTGGCTTTTGAAGGGGGTCAAGTCTGTGAAAACCTTCTGCGAGCAATAATCCACAAAATTCGGAATTTGATTTGACTTGTGAGAGGGAGGGGGAACCTTGAGCTCAGGGCTCAGCCCCCCTAAACATTTTACCCAAAATCCGCACCTCATAGTTCTTATTTGTTCTGAAACCATGATAGGGTCAAACATAATGTTGCGACGTGAGTTAATAAAGCAAACAAAATGTTAAATAGTTCTTTAAATTGTTGCACAGGAGCATTTTAGCCGTGAGCAAACGAGTGTTTGAGGGTTCACGATCTATGTGGCTCCACCAATTTATCAATTTTAGAGAGTAAATTCAGACGAAAATTTCGTTTTTCTGCAGTGATTGAAACTAGATTTCAACCAAGCTATTATCCAGTTTTGGTAGCAAAATTGACAGTTTTAACCAATCAATATTTTATGGCAAGTGGCATTGTGGCAGTGCATAATCAAGAAATCATTTTTTTTTTTTTTGTCCAGTCAAATAATTGGTTCCTGCTTCCCGGACCAAATACTCAGTTTTCGGGGCCTAATAATCAGTTTCTAGGGCCATATAATCATTTTCTAGAGCCGAACATTTAGCTTTACCGTGTGATATGACGTATAGAAACCAGAATTTGACGTGTCTCAAGTTTGCCAAAGATTCATTTTAGGAAGTTGAATCCTCAGCATTTTCTGAGCTGAAATACCCGTTATGTAGGAAATATTATCAGATTCCCCCCCCCCTCTTTCACCCCTGACTCCCTGTTTTCTGCTTGAATAGCCACTTCTCAAGGGGCAAAACTGTAAGTTTCCGTGGCTCGGAAATATTTTTATTTGTTTTGACAAATGAACTTGAAAAATCTACGAACAACTTTCACGAACGGAGGGGTCCTCCAAGTTTTAAGAAAAAAAAGTTATTGATGGTTTCTTTTGATGATTTTTGTCCTGGGCCGAGATCTTCCTTAGGGTCGGAACCCCTAGATGGTCTCCTACCTTGCCAACCCCTCAAAACGGCCCTGGTTTTCGGCAACGTTATAGTCAATTTGCATGAAAATTTGTCGAGAATGTATATTAGTACGGTGCAATTAGACCTAAACCCCAACATCCAAAGTGAAAGTTTCCCCCCACATATTAATTGGTAAAAAGTTCCACCATTTGGAGCTATGGGTTTGGGTGGGAGGGGGTAATAAGTCAGTAAATTCTTATTTTGTTCCAGTATTTCTCAAATATTTCGAAATCTATGAGGTTTACCGTGAAAACGAGCGTTTACAAAAATCTCGAGCCATTCCTGGTTTATGATTTTTTTCTTTATAATGCAAAAACAGGGCAATTTCATTCAAAGATCCGCGATTTCTCGGCTTATATCGCACCTAATCCAAACATTGATGGCAGTTTCGGGAACTATGGAAAATTTCATGTGAGATAGAGGCCACTTCATTGCTTGAAATCATCATCAACTCCTAGAAATTTGGCCTTTTGTCATAGATTCACGTAAACTCCATAAATTGTACGTTTTCCAAAACATTGCTGTATCCAAACGGGTTTTTCCACACACTGACGATGCTCCAAAAAAACGTCCCTTATTTTCTAAAGTTTGTTATGGCGTTTTCACATTTAACGGCACCCCTGACATTTCCCGCGATAATATCGCGAGAATGCACAGAAACGCATTTTTCTACAGAATGAATAACAATCGCTCACGATATTCGTTGACAAACGTCAGTGGTAACGTGATTATGTGAATACACTATAAAAAAGCTGATAATATGGGGACGATTTTGTCATGCATCGCAAGTCTGTGGAGGTACAGTAATCTTTTGGAAAGCGTACTTATTGTGGCATTTGCGTGAATCTACGACAAAAGGCCAGATTTTTAGGATTTGACGATCATTTCAAGCAATGAAATGGCCTCTATCTTAACCGAAATTGTCCGTAGTTTCTGAAAATGTCATCAAGAATTGGATCAAGTGTAATGTAAGCCGAGAAATCTGGGAATTTTCAAAGCAATTGCCGTAATTTCCTTTAATTAAAAAAAAAATCATAAATCTTGAATGCATTTAGACAGGACCCGTCCGGAAGTGGCGTTGTACTCGGATTTAGACGTAGTTTCACCCAAAATTTTGTGTCATAGCAATACGGATCCACTCTGTGTTTATGGCCTAGGCATATGAAAGCCTATTATACCTTCAAAAGTAGCGCCCCTAGTGAAGGAGGGGGAGGTTGTTGGCCCTTGAAGGGCATATTATTAACATTCTACCGTCCACTTCAATTGCAATTCGATTTTACAAAACTCAATCATGCAAAAAACAAAAAGTTTCCTTATGCCAGTTTTTTCGACAAAAAAACGTCGAATTGCGAAAAATGTTTACTTCTACACCCGCCGTAACTCTCGAACCGTTCACTCAAGTAACATTATCTCAGGGATCGTTTTCGTGGGCAATTTGATGAAGATTATTTTTGTAAATGCTCATTTTCACGATAAACCTCAAAGATTTCGAAATATTTGAGAAATACTGGAACAAAATAAGAATTACCCCCTCCCACCCAAACCCATAGCTCCAAATGGTGGAACTTTTTACCAATCAATATGTGGGCTGTGAGGAACAATTTGGCGTTGAAGGGAAACTTTCACTTTGGATGTTGAGGTTGGGCCGTTTTTTTTACTAATTGCACCGTACTATATTCTGTAACTTTAAAGCCGCCTTCACATGTGAGATTTAAAAAGTTGAGATGTGGGCTTCAATAATTAGAAGCGTGCAGCTTATCTTTCGGAAGGCATAGAATACGTAGTTTTGTATGGTGATGAGGTGATTTTTTATTATTTGTGAGTCTTCTCGTTCACTCAAGGTAATTTAACATATCATGGGAGAACTCCGAGTCCACGGCTGAACTTGGGTCGAACCCTCCGACGAGGGCCCTCAGCTCACCGAGCCTCTCCTTCACTTCAGCTATCATCTAGAAGTTAAAAATGTATTAATTTGATTCTACAACTAGCTTACAATAAACCATAAAAGTATTTCTCAAAGAGAAAACACTGAATTGATAACACGAATGCATTCCGAAAGATAAGCTGCACGCTTCTAATTGCAACAATTATTCCGTGGAAAAGCAAAAATGTATTGTTGTCACGCCAAATCAATTCCCTCCATTAATTTCTGCCTAATTAATCTCCGTTTTTTAGGGTTCAATAATTCGTAATTGACATGCGGAAGGACTTCAGAGACCTTTTTTTTAGAATTTCGATCTTTATTTGAGCTACTGGCCCTCACTGGGAAAACGAGTCGGTTTTTTGGCTCGGTCAAAGTGAATAATTGGTTGGGTTAACCGAACTTTCTGACCAAGTAATGACCGTCTAACTGCGTTGAATCAAATACTGACCGAGTTCTAGGCCACAATAAGCCATGATGACCGAGTGGGCCTGTGAATTACACGAATAATAACCGAGTATCTGGTTAAATAAGGCACCAACCGAGTCCGTGGCACTCGGTTAAAGACAGCGAGGCGTCTGCGTTACCCGAGTATGAGAATAATCCCCACTACTTCTCAATGACCTTCGGATGATTTTACCGAGTAAACGGGTTATGGTACAACAAACGCAGTCGACTCGATTAGAAAATGAATGAAAATGACTGCTCACACGATGTTTTGACCTAGTGGAAACGACCGTTAATTTTAGCTGACCAAGTAGGTTTGTCGGCGGGAAACAAAACTACCGAGTAGCACGTGTCTAGTTGGTTTTCGTATTGCATCAGTCGGATTCTGGCTAGTCAGTGCTCAGTCAGTGATGAGTGATTACATAAAAATAACAGGGTTCCATCTATACTGTGCCAATTTCATCATAATAACAATGACCGACGTAGCCGATTTACTTCGAGAGTGGAAAATTCCTGAAGCGGAAATTAAGGAAATTACACGTAAGCAATTTTTTTTACTGTCGCATGTTTTTTAGGTTTCCATTTTTAATTATTATATAATAATTTATTAGAACAGCTATAACTTCGGCTTAAACCAGTAGCAGAGCTTAGCCCTCATGCCTGATGAGCCTCTCAGCGGTGAGCAATTTTTCCTTACTTTTTAACCTGCATTGAAATTATTTGAAGCCTGTCTGTTCCTACCCTATACGTAGGTAGTTCTCGGAAGTAAATTGAGCATTGTGGTGTGGTTACGTGGGTTTTTCCACTTGGCCACACCTTGTGATTCTTAAATTTGGGTTTGCTCGGCTCAAAAGAAATAAACTAACAACAGTTTATGATATTTATTTACGAACTTCTTTATTGAACGATAGCTGAAATTTTGATCAAGGATCAATTAGTGGGGCGTCTTAAGCCAAGGGGAGAGTCAAATTGACTAACCTCTGTGTTTTCTTCTTCCGGCTTCCTCTGATTTGATGCCACTGATTGAGGGGTGGGGTAGGTATATGTGAGGTGTAAGTGTATGTGATTGGTGTGAGTGAGGTGACTGGGGATGTTGACGAGTGGACGGCGAGCAAGGCGGGCTTCTCCGCGACTTCTCGGTGATGACTTTTTTGGTGTCGACTTTTCTGGTGTTCCTCACTTCGTGAGACTCCGTTTTCTAACCTTGGCCGTGTGTGTCAGGCGTTCTCTTCTGATGTGGTGTAAGTTGACGGTGTGTTCTTTCTGTGTCACTTGTGTGACTTCCGTGTTCTTGTATCACTAGCGGTCCTCCTTGCCCCCGTGAAAGTTTACTCTTTCTTTTTCGTGTCTTTCTGATCTCGTGCCCGATCTAGACTGACTGACTTTTTTGAATATTTTTGCCTTTTTATACTTTTTTTTATTTATTCTGTTTTATCCCCACCTCTCAATCGTATGAGGAGGGGATCGTTATTTTTTATAATTTTGAAGGGATAATTTTGACAGGTGTCAGCCTCGTCACAGCATCCAAAAAAGGCGTCGCGATGAAACACTGCTGTCTATTTAATCTACCTTTCAAACAACAAGACGAAGCTAGACGAGTTCGTATAATGGATTACGCATTCAATAACGGAGAGAACCAAGAGACCGGGAGCGAGCAGTTTTGGGAATTCAACCACTCTTATCCAGCAGAAGACAGCTGGGAATCAGTCAGGCAAGCCTACGTCGTTGCAGACAGTTTCTTATATTCATTCGACAACATTTTAGAAGCGGTCGATATTTGTTTTCAAAGGCTTTTATATGTGTTTCATCAAAGTTACCTGAATAAATGTGAACATATTTAGCAACTTCCGCAAACGAAATTATTACTGGTTAATAATGCAATTCCTTGTTCGCTTTAATACCTACATTATAGAGCAAGTACGGTTAATTCATTGCAACAACCGAGCAAGAAAATGACAAGAAACCTAGTGAGATTGGTTATTTTTTACCAAGCTTGGCTAGGTCATTTCTGTTGAAACAACCGAGTGAGTCGGATAAAAACAACCGTGTGTGTACTCGGTATAATATGACCGAGTAACTCGGTTAATAATGTTATGATTTGGTTGAATACTTTTTACCAAGCTACTTGGTTGATGATGAAATGACTCGGGTGCAAATTTTTGACCGAGTAATCAACTTGATTTAACCGAGCACATCTACTAGGTTGAATCTGCCAAAATACTTGGTTAAAATCAAACTCGGTTAGAAATTTTGTTTAACCGGAAAATGATACCAGGTTAAAACTACCGAACTTACTAGGGTGCAAATTATTAACCAAGTAAGCTCAGTTAAATTCAACCGAGTTTTGAGGAGTTTTTTATCCCAGTGATGAGGGACGGACACCTTTTGTTTGGCATCCAAGTTCTTCTCTCGAACATGATTGGTAGATTATTGGATACCACATAATGCTTTGATAGACCGGCGGGGGCGGGATTTCTATGGCAACGTTGCCGTGTCCGATCCCTATTATGCAAAGGCCCGTATTCATAGACATTTCTTAAACTTAAATTTCCCTAAGTGGACGTCTAAACAGATGATTTTTTTCCAACAACAACTGATTTGATTTTTACTTAGGAGAATTTTAACTTAAGTAGCGACTATGAATACGGGCCAAAGAATACGTTTTTGAATAAATAAAAAAGGTGCGCGCTGGATCGGAAATTTTTTTGGAACCTCATGTTTTGACTTAGGCCCGATTTCACCAACTTCTTAAACCACGATCAACAACTAATCACGATTACAATGTAAACACGTATATCAGAATTCATATTTGTCCTCATTGGCAACTAATCGCGATCAACTTTAAACGAAATCAATTTTGTTAGTGAAAATGGGCCTTAGTTTTTTTATTTTCAAAACCAATGACCTGCCCCTTTATTCTGTAACTCTTAACGCGTGCGTTAACGAAATAAACAAGGTGTTAAACTGAAAGTAATCAGCTGAGCAAATTTGCTAACGCACGCGTTAAGAGTTACAGAATAGGGGGGCTGAATTGTGTTTCTCTCACAAAATAATGTAATTAAAAAAAAAAAAAAAAAAAAAAAAAAAAACACTATGCAAATTTTACACAAGGGTTTATTATTCATGAATGTAGCCAAATCCGGCTTGAAATTACATGAAAATCGACACCGACGACCGACGATCTCAAAACCTTTGAAAATTCCCATTTTGGACCCGCTTTTGGTCCATAAAATCCCAGGGAGTTAGTTGATCAAACTGCTCAGATGTTAGGACCAACTAGATCCCAAATGGAGTCTATGTATACGAAAGAACGAGTTTTTTCGAGCAATCCTAGAGCAAGAAATGGCCCGAACGGCATACGGCGGACGGACATTGCGCAGAAATCGAATCTAGACACGTTAAAACGTACACAGAGAAAGTTTGAGGGTGGGTTGCAAAAATTGTTTCCTGACCGAAAACATAGGTGTATTATTCAGAATGAATAATAAACCAAAAAGCGACTGACAGGCTGTCGGCAAGCCGAGGGTGTAAATAAACGAGAAAAAATCTATTTATACAATCTACTCTTTCAAACTTATCGTCAGTCTTGCCATCTGTTGTTACAGCTGATTCTGTCAAAAATTAAGCTGTGGAAAGCGTGAGGGCAGGTTGTGTGTTGTGTGAACTGAGAAATAGCTAATAGCGAGCGAGCGAACAAGAGAGGAAAGTAGAAGATCCTCCCTTCATTCATATCGTCTACTCATCCAGTGACTGAAGTGAGAGTGTGAGAGTGGAACTGTGGAATTATTTCCGAAAGTAATGGGGCCGGGAGTTGAAGTAAATGTTTTTAGAAAATACATTAGGCACTTCCTTCCGAACTGCATTCTTTCCATCTGTGGACAGTATATTTGTGCATTTTCAAGTGTCTAACGACACTAGCTGTACATCTGGAACTCGTCACAAAGACATCTGAAGCTTTCTTAGCAGCTTTAACGCGATTTACCTCTCGTCGTGGTTTGTTTCTGTGTGTGGTGGCTGTTCGATTCGGATCGAGGAGCCAATTTCATCGGTTCGAAAAACATTCTGTCGAAAGTTATGCGTTACTTGAGTAACGATCCGAATTTTACTTCTGTCAATAATAACTTGGTACACAGAGGTATCAAATGGCATTTCAATGCACCCTACAGCCCACATTTCGGTGGAATTTGGGAATCTGCGATTAAATCGCTAAAACTCAACTCAAAGGAACATCGGTTCTAGAATAGTTTCTTACGAGGAACTCGAAACCCTCTTCGTTCGACTAGAAGCAATGCTCAACTCTCGACCCTTAACCCCTCTTTCGTCTGATCCTAATGAGTACGACGTTTTGACTCCGGGTCATTTCCTCATACGACAACCAATTTTATCGTTGCCTGAATATAATCTATTAGATACCTCCAAAAAACTTCTTTCAAGGTGGGAATTCGTTCAAAACGCCACGCAAAGAATATGGAAGATGTGGTCCAGAGAATATTTACATAATCTTCAAGCCAAATCGAAATGAACTACTTCTTCCAGAAACTTGAAAATCGGGGACCTTGTCGTCTAATGGAAGAATCGTCATCACCTCTTCAATGGAAAATTGCAAGAGTACCTAGTGCAAGTGTTTCCAGGAAAAGACAATATCGTTCGGGTAGTAAAGGTGAAAAATCTCCAAGGAGAATTCGTTCGACCCTGTGGTCAAGGTTTTCCTTTGCCACTAGAATCTTAAATTCTAGTGAATTTGGGGGCTAGTAATGGAACATTGGCTTCATTAATTGTTTTTTTTTTATACATGCCGTATGTTTTAATTACTAATCGTTTTATTAATGAAAGAATGTACACGGTCCTCGCAGCAGGACTTTGCGTACTCGTGGAAGGACGTAATTTATTAGGTCACTAGAGGATTTCACTTGCTCGTAGGAGGACTTCTTGTACTACCATTGAAAAGCTGAGCTCATGATACGTTCCCGCAAAAAAAAAAATAAATAAAAAAGTCCAATTTTCACTTATATTATTTAATTTTGAAATTCAGCTACTATTTGGCCCTTTATCGCTTCCATATCGCCCGTTCAATGCGCCTAATTGTAAGGCTGACTTGAAATATTGAGAGTTTAGAGCCAGTTCCCGATCAAACTCGTTGCTTTGGTGGCTTTATTCAGTATTGGCGGGAAATTTCATGCTTGTTGAAAAAAAAAAACGGCCTTCCAGCTCATTTCTCATCACGATGTCGGAGCTGTCCTGTGCTGCCCTACAACCGGTAGGACTTGTTACGAGGACCATTTACTAAATGGTATTCCTATTTAATCATTGTGATGTGATTTTTTTTTAATGTTATTTTTTTTTGAAGTCATTAAAAGTACAACTTCGTATTATTTTTTCCGTATCATAATTCCGATTCAATTAATATGCCCATGAAGAGGAGGGCACGTTTTGAAGCACTACCCATCGGTATACCCCCCCCCCCCCTATTCGTGTTGAGAAAAAAGATGAAAAAAGAAAGTAGTAACAAACGATTCACCAAAATATGCAGGTACATTTTGAGATGAAAAAATATGTGAGGCTCATCGGTCCTACCGGTACTGCCGGCAGGACGCGTGCCTTCTGGAAGAACAAATCTTGTTAAGCGTAAGGTCCTACCAGCAGGACGCCGACGCGGGTTGGGACGGTGTACTAAAGTCCTTCCGGAAGGTCCTTCTGGCAGGACGGGACCCTGTACACTCTTTCATTAAGAGTCAGATAAAATAGCTCTCAACGGAGACGAAACATTTTATCAAGTTGAAAATCAAATCAAACCTTCTTCGGTCTTAACATCCGCTCAAGACAGGAGAAATTCACCAGCGGTGAACTTCACCCAAACTCAGATCAAGTCAGAAGAAAAAGAAAACGTCGCTCCTGCGGCTATCATCCGTCGTTACTCAAATAAAATCAAATTCTCTCATTTCCTTTATTATTTCCTTCATTAATTCATTTTCATTAAGGCCAGCACAGGTAGAAGGGTTGTCACAAATATGGCTGCAAAAAGCAACACCTTCAGAACCTTAAATTTACCTCCACTGACCAAAAAGGTACGTGGAAGCAACGAAAAAGTACGTTGCATCAGTAAAAGGCGTTATGGAAAGTGGTCCGATGATCGCGTTTATTGGGATAATAACGAGCACTTTATAGTTTCTCTATTCATAACTTCGTTCATGGAATTAATAAACGATGGTTTTGGATTCGAAGTATCCTTCTGATAGAATTTATGCCCAATTTTCTCGTATCAATTACAACTTTTGTTGGTTTCATAATCTAGATTATTGAATGAATCACAGAAAGCCAGAAATCAACAACAGAAGAACTTGTTTCAATTATTTATTTTATTTTTTCAATTAATTATTTCCATGAGGCAAAGCTCATGAATCGGCAGTTCAACAACACAAGTTCTGGGGTCAATCATTTGTGCTAATACCAAAATTAAAATGGTTAATTCTCTCAAACATATTACATTTTGGTACCAATAACAATAAATTAAATCTATTAATAATTTATTACTGTTATTCATTTTCAACCATTTGTCATTTTATTTTTAATGCGTGTTGAATATGATTTTCAGGGCAAAAATACTGGACGATCATTTGTATTATTAGCGTTTTAGTTCTAATTAGAACTTTTCCGCTTGTCCAAAAATTATTTTCATGTCCCTGAAACGCCACCTTGAGGTCCATATCAATCTGTGAACATCCGAAAAAAATACATTATGCTGCAAGGCTAATAAATAAATAAAATTGTACTCCTAAAAACACGAATGATTAGAGATTCACACTCACAGGTTGGTAACCAGACGGACGGATATAAAACAGCTATTTATCCAAGATGTCTGGTGTCTCGTTATCCCTGATAAATTGAAGCCTGTGTTGATGGCAGGCTTTCCCCGCACCATCGAAATTAAGTGATCTGACAGTTTTCGACGTCCTCACAGATTCTTGCAAGTCTGGGCAAATAACTATTCGCACTCACCACTGCACTCATATAAAAACAGGCTAGTTGGCTTACCTAGGGGGTGTGCGTGCCTAGCCCATTGTTTCACCATTCGAAGAGCTTGTTTCCCCCGATGGTATTATTGTTCAGGGGTTTCAATATCTCTTTGAAATGTATAAAACTGGTAACATATTACTGTGGATGCAGAGGCGAAATTATGAAAGCGTTCAAAGTGGAGGATATAAGTGAATCTATACTTCCCAAATCACGACGACAAAGAAAACACGGAACCTGAAGTCAGACCGAAGCAGAGAAAATGTATTATTATAATAGGTTGGACTTTGAAATTATATGGTTATACATGCTATATGTATATGCTTACCCTGTTGCCTGGAACCTCACTGGGTACTTCAATTTTATCCTCAAACTTGGCCATCTTCCTTGAACACATTTCACAATTGACGAGAAACACTGTAAACTCGAGTTTCACTCCATAAAAAAACCGTTTCAATTATACGATTGTCTGAAGAACAACTGTGTTGTTCCAGCCGATCACGGCGTACCTTGATTTGACTGACTGGTTGTTAGGCTAAATACCATGGTTTGTATATCAATAACTGTAGGTATTAGATTCGATAAATCCGTTTGTTATTTTCATAAAACTTATTTGTCTTCTCAATGGCAGTCTCGACGAAAAATATTTGGTTCAAGGAAAGCATTCGTTGGCTCAACGAACAAAGAATGCCTTCGACCTTTCAATTAAATGGTTTTCGCATCAATGAACGTTCTTCGTTGGTCTAATGTAAATTTATTTGTTCCGAAAATAATTGCAGGATTTTTGAAGTAACAACACTCATCATCGACTAATAAACAGGTTTTATTTGGTTCAATTAAATTTTTCGTTTCATCAATGAACGGTGGTCGATAAACGCCAAGTATGAATATTACAATCACTTTTTTTTTCAGTGTCCACATCGTCAGGTTATCAATAAAAATGTTCACCTCCCCCCTTAGTAGGGGAGCCCACGATGCTAAATGGCAAATGGGGATTTACTCGAGCGTCGTAGAGACCTATTGGGTTGCAAAGCTTAGATGATAAAAAGATGAAATTGTTATTGGCGATTGTAGCTATCACTAGCGGCGCAAGTGTCGTGTGATAATGAAACCGGTACTTCCTACGCGGCAACCGGCGATTCCTTCCCGAGACCCGAAAAGCTTGGCGATTCCTTCCCTTAATAGGTTCGACAATTCCTACCGGTCACTCAATTCCTTCCCCTGTCAAATTGGCGATTCCTTCCCACAAATACAAAACATTGCAAAATAGCCTTTATTGCAACTTATTGCACGGTGTAGCAAAAGTCATTATAACAAAAAGTTTAAATTATTGCACAAAAGTCAACAAAAGTCATCGATCGTTATTGTCAAAAATCCGTCCGAATTTACAACTGACCCTTTTTGCAAACTGGTACGGGTCGTCATCAAGAGTTTGACGAGCGATGAGCTGTCTAATCCAATTTTCTTTTTTTCGAGTGTGGCAGGAGGGAGTGTGCTCATCGCTGTCAAAAGTTTTAACATAAATTTCGGTCTGGAATGAAAATAATGCTTCAACGAATTGGAATATATGGGGATGGGGTGAACTGAAGCTGCGTTTGAAGTGGGCGTGGAACGACTCACATGCGTTGGTTGTCCTGGTGTCGGCAGCACCAGGGTCCATCATTGATGACGATTACAATCAAACTACCGACCTCAACCTTCAACTCCTCCTGCCGGCTGTACCTTGTCATGTTTACATCCGTCTCAGAGTCCGTAATCTGATGCAGTAAGTAATCCTTATCTCCCCTTTCAAACCTTACTCCTTCTTGACTGGATGACTGATGGAGAATGGTGGGGAAGGAATCGCCGAACCTTGCCTGAGCACCTGCTCTTCCGCCGGAGGCAATCGCCATCTCCCTCACGCCTCCGGGTTCAACTTTCACTTTAACGGGAAGGAATCGCCTGTCGCCCTTCCTACGTATGTTAAATGATAACAAGTTTCGTGTTTTTTTAAGAGGTCCATAGACGCACAATATTATTGCACAAACTAGATTGCGCAATATTTTGTTTCCAGATGTTTACAGAATAAAAATGAGTTGTACATTATATTGTGCAACCCTTCAATACAACCCACAAACGTTCAATTTTATTGTACAACCCCCAGTTTGCGCAATATTTATTGCACGTGTATGGGCCGCTTTAAAGTGTTTTTTCGTGATCAACGTCCGTAACATAATGGGGAAAAAGTAGTCAGTTGGCCTAAAGTGACGAGAACAGAAGAACATGGTTTCTGATACATTTATACTCAAACGTCAAGCAAGCTCCCAAGCCTTTCGGCGGTCGACTTTCTCCCAACACTGGGCTAATTGATAGCTGACACCGTTGAACCCTCAATTTTTTGGAAACAATGAAATGACAATGTTGTGTCTCGGTTACGACGGGAAGAGCAACCAAAGACACAGCAGTTTACTCTGGATTCACCCTTGAGAGACATCCCACGAGCGCCTTATCTTTCTTTATTGGTACTCGACAGGTCACCGTTTCGTTGTAGTGCTCAGAGAACGGCACGGGTTCAGAAAAATGGTCGAAAACGTTTTTGAATCGGTGTTTTCGAGTTTTCTTGCTACAACAAATAGCCGACAGTGAAAGTTTCTGTACGGGTGTACTGCGCACCTGCATAACCGTCCTGTTTTCTTGATTCAGTGATGCCAATGGTACAATATCGAGGCCTCCTCGTCACCGTCGGATTATTTAGCCGTAGTTCACAGTAAAAAAGTGTCACTGACCAACATTTTTGATGCATGAACTTCCTCGTTATAGAAAACCTTTGTTGTAGTTTGTTGTCAAACGGTAGCAACAAATCACATGGAGTACCGGTCTCAATGTTTCTCTGAAACGCTGCCAGACATCGTATCCCATAGCTACAATCGCCAATATGATGCATACCTTTTCATCGGTGGGGGGAGTGGCTATAGACTTTCAAAAATGTAAAAAAAAAAAAAAACTGTTGTATGGACATTCTCGAGCGCGTCAGATATTTACAGCATCGATTGTCTACGTATTTTAATGAAGTATGCATGTTAATCTGATAGTTTGCATGATGGGGGTGGTCGTTGAAAATGAAAAAATAGAAAAAAAATTGTCAGATTTTCTGAGGGAATGTTAAGTGAATCTAAAATAAGCTCTCATTCAATAATCTGACGATTTGGAGGTGACGCAAACTCGTGGCTCTTATCAGAATGTGCAAAAAAAATCGTAATTTTGAAATACTCGAGCGCGTCAGATTAAGATATAATTATATGCTTCATACTGACGTCCTAAACGTGCTCTCTAGTAATCTGACGATTATCTGGAGGGATTCGCCTAATCTGACACTTTTAAAAAAAAATCTTGCTATATTTGGTGCCTAAGTCCTACTTTTCTGCACCATTTTCGAAAGAGTAAGTTGAGGTTAACTGAAACTGTGATGTAAAGGACCTTTTTCTACAATAGTTGAATAATGATAAAATTCTTTGTGAAATTATGCACAATGGATGTTTTTGGATTAAACAGACGGATGAAAAATCATTTATTACTTCGACTTCGACACAATATAGGTTAGCAGGGGAGAGCCAGTGAACAACTTCCCTTGACTGTTATCTTATTTCTGACAACACCCCCCTTCAATTTTAATTTCAGGGAAAATAACAAATTGTTTAAATTGAACAAAAGGAAATAATGATTATGAGACACATAGCATTGAGCGCAAGTATTCGAATTTGTCTTTACCGAGAGGCTTTGTTAGTAAATCAGCAGGGTTTTCCTTTGATTCTACATAATTAAAGTCATGTCCTTCTTTGCAACAAGATCTTTTATAAAATTGTTTTTGATATCGATGTGTTTTGCTCTCTTACTATTGTCACAATTTTGTATTGATTTTATGGCACTTTGATTATCGAGCATTAACCGCACTTTGACTTTCTCACCTTCACTGCCACACTCACTCACGACTTTAGAAACATATTTGGCTTCCATGGCTGTGGTTGCACACGTGATGAATTCTGCCTCGAAGCTCGACATTGCTACGACTGGCTGCTTCTTGGAGAGCCATGTGATGAGATTTCCGTCTGCGAAGATCAGTGCTCCAGTGGTGCTTTTTCTGTCGACACAATCTCCACCCCAGTCAGCGTCGGAATAGGCATGGATGGATGTTGGTTGGTTTCCACTTTTCGTAAAGGTGATTCCTAGTTCGCTTGTAGTCTTTAAGTACTTTAAAACTCTTTTACTTGCATTCCATAAGCTTTTTGTTGGCTTATCAAGATATCGGCTCAGGAATCCCACCGCGAAGCTGATATCGGGGCGGCTTACCGTCGCTATGTACGTGAGTCCCCCTATCAGTTCCCGGTATGGAACGTTAGTAATAATTCGTTCATCGCCAGTTACCTTGAAGTTGTGTTCCATAGGTGTAGTGACGCTCTTCGAGTCTTGTAGGCGAAATTTTTCGACGAGTTTATCTATTAACTCTCTTTGTGAGATTTTAAGTGATTTATCGTCACGAGTGAAGTCGCTGCCGAGAAAGTTGGTTATCTTTCCGAGGTCTTTTGCCTTGAACCCATAGAGATAAAAAGAATGGAGAAAGCTTGGGCTTGAAATTTGTTGACCGTAGTTATGGTGGGAGGTGCACCTTGTGAACCACAAAGTAACCTCAAGTCAAGTTGTTTTTTATTTACACATGTCCACTTTGAATTTCTAGTTTTGTCCTTTTTTCCTCTAGTATGTCTAGAAATTGTCACTGTGAGTTTTTAGATTGTTTCACTGGGCATTAATAAAGTGAATAACCCACAATTATACTCCGGAGAATCTTTATTTTAAACGGTCGACCATTCGCCAGTTGTTGGACTTCTTTTCCGGATATTTCAACGAGCGCAAGTAGCTCCAATCCTCTTCCGGGAATCACGACAGAAGCCACCGGGAAATCCGTCACTCATGTTTTTTATGGAATACGTCATGTTTCTGAGTTCAAGATAACTTGTTTTTTACTGATGTGTTGTGTATTTTTGGGTATGTTTCTTCAGGGGTCGATCCTCTGATATCAAAGAGAAATACAGGGCTAAGAAATCACGAACGTTTATTTCACATAATAATCGCTCGCAAGCAAGAAACAAACTAATTCAGAAAAATTATATATGCCAGCACCGCGAACGAGAAGACCCGTGGTTCGAGCACAGCGAGAACTGCATGAGTGTGGCGACTTTTGTTCAAATCCTTGTTTCGCAGTCCTCAAGAGACGGAGCGGCTCTTTCTGAACTCGTGACTGTCTCGCCCTCTCGCCCATGTAATATTTTTCCTAGTATGTTGATGGAACGCGATCAGGGGGCCTATTCTCTAACAACAAGCAATATTTTTTTCGCCAGCCATGTGTCTATTTCATTCATTTGTTTGAAGAAAATTAATGAAATAAACATATGACTTCGAAAAAGCTATTGCTTCGGAGTTAGAGAATAAGCCCCCAGGGCCACTTATTTTAGAAAATAAACACCAAAATACACTTGAAAACACGGCTACGTGCCACGAACGATGACATTTACAATGAAATCGTATGAACATCAAGTCGTCCACGCTTTGAGAACGAGAGTGTTGACGAGTTTGATTTAGTTTTTACCGAACAAATTCCCCGAAATACCCCTTGTTCATTCTAACTCGGGCTCTTTTTTTGTAATTTTGCATTAATCTCAGGGGGGAGGTGAGCATTTTTGTTGATAACCTGAAGATGTAGAGGTAAAATTCAAGGTTCTGAAGGTGTACTTTGGCGGCCATATTTGTGACAACCCTTCTACCCACCCCCCAGCCCATTCAGGCTTTCTCCAGTTATTTATCTCTATGCTTGAACCCCGTTATCAGGCTATTCACGATTCGTTCACTTGACGGACCGACCACGATTATGTCGTCCACCCAGACAATCAACCACACATTTTTGCCGACGTAAAGACACATGTCCGAGCACGAGCGCTTTAGCCCGCACTTTTCAACGTACTTGTGGAAACACTCGTTCCATCGTTTAGGAGAGTCCGTAGAGAGCTCGCTTCAATTTCAAGGCGTTTTCGTTATCGTGTCTTTGAACACCTTCCGGGATTTTAATGTATATTTCCGACTCGACCGTGCCGTTTAAGAATGCCACCGGGATATCTAGTTGCCTTATCTCCCACGCATTCTTAACGGCGTATGAAAGAAGAAGTCTTAGCGTAGAGTACCTGACGACAGGGGAGTAGTTGTCGAACTTATGATCCTCCATATAGCCCTTCGCTACGAGTCTGGCCTTTTTTACACCATTAGGTTTTGATCGGAAAACCCACCTGGTTTCTATTGCTTTCTTCTCCGGTGGTAGCTCGACTGGAGTCCATGTTCCGTGCTCCTCATGGGCTTTAATTTCCTTTTCTATGGCCCGATGCCAGCCGTCGTCGGCAACCGCTTCTTTGAATGTAACGGGGTCACTATTTATGTAAAGACAAAGCGCTTCGTACATTTCGTAGTCATCGTATCGGGATGGAATTTTTTCATCTCTAACTGGACGATTGTGAGATAATTCACTTTGTACGATAGTAGATGTGTCACCTCGAGTCGTGACGTCATCTGTCACTATATCCTTTGAATCAGTTGGTGTTTGATGTGTTTCATTCAAGGATGTTCTTTCGCTCCTCCCGAAGACAAAATTGTTTTCGTCAAACTTTACATCTCTCGATAGATAAATCTTGTCCTCGATGGGGTTCCACACTCTGTAGCCGGATGGCCCGTTCCCGACCACTCTGACTTCCACGGCTCGTGAATCTATTTTGTCACCTCTGTTTGGTAGTCGATATGCCCACGCTCGACATCCGAAGACTCTTAGTTTTGATGGGTCGACTTTCCCCTTCAAGATCCTGCAAGGGATGTCACCCGAGAGACAACTCGTTGGCGTGCGGTTTAGTTGATACGCCGCACTTCTAATAGCTTCACCCCACAGATGTTTTGGAAGTTTCGTCTCGGAGAGCATGGTTCTCACTTTGTTTAGGAGCGTTAAATTGGCCCTTTCGCTTACACCGTTCTGTTGGCTCGTGTAATGGAGTGTGTATTCCAGTCGGATTCCCTTCTGTTTGCAGAAGTTGGTGAATTTATTGCATTTAAATTCTTGAGCGTTGTCGCACCTGATGCGGCTTACTTTTTGTCCTTCCGCTTCTAACTCTCTTATCCGATTCATCATGTTGTCCGGAGCTTCCGCTTTGCTTTTCAACAAATACACAAAAACAAAATGAGAAAAATCGTCTATTATTACTTGGTAGTATTTTTCTCCGTTTTTCGAAGGCGTTCTTATCGGTCCTCCTACGTCTGTATATAGAAGTTCACCCACTCTTGACGATCTTGGCAGTGATTGTCTTTCAAACGGCAATCTTGTAGCTTTTCCTTCTCGACATGGTCCACAAGGTTCCTTGAGTTCAGGATAGTTTAACATCCTCATGTATTGATTACAGGGATGTCCGTATCGACGATGCCAAAGTGAAGAGGTGTCCCCGATGTTGCATTCTTTCAACTCATTTTCAAAATGCACGACGAAAAGATTTCCCGCGACATGACATTCTATTTCCATGTTTTTGAATGAAATCACTCCTCCTTCTTGACTGAAGGTTACCTTCCCACCCTTGCTGTTTAACTTCTTGACTGATAAAAGGTTTCTGTTCAGGTGAGGCACAATTAAGGCTTTGAGTGTCACCTTCCTTCCGTTGACTTGGAGTTTTAACGTCCCGATTTCATCTGCCTTTAAAGTCGTCCCATCCGCTATTCTTATGGTGATCAGAGTTTGCAATGTCTCCTTTTCTGCCATGTATTTGACCGCATCAGCGCGTACGAGATGGTCTGTGGCACCGCTGTCAACAACAAATTCAAGGATGTTTTCGTTTTCAACTTTAGCTGGCATCGCCTCTGTGATGAATGAAATTTCGTCCTCTTCCTGGCAGTGCCCCTTTTCCAAAGTCGTGTAGGCTTCGTGGTTCTTGAACATAGGTTTTCTCCGATTCCCCTGACTTGAGGCCTCCCTGCCTTTATTTTGACTGCGCTTTGGGCAGCTTCTCTTAAAGTGCCCTTCCGCACCGCATACAAAGCATTTTGGTCTTGATTTCTGTGGTTTTCTTGCAACAAATGCACAGTCTTCCTTTTCTTCCGTTGTCAAGTTGGTGTCCTTGAACTTTAGTTCCGCATCCAGCAGCCGGCTTTTGACGAATTCAAGTGTAATCTTGTCGCCTCCCAGGGTTTCTATGGCTGTGATGACTGCCTCGTACTTTTCTGACATTGAAAGTAGCAGATAGCACGCCTTATCCGAGTCATCCACCTTCGCCCCTGACGCCTCCAGCTTCCTTAAAAGAGTATCCATTTTGACAAAATGGTCCTGAAGATCACCAACGTCATACTTCTGTTTTAGAAGTTTCCTCATAACGAACAGTTTCGAAAAAGTCTTTTTCTCTCGAAGACATTTTTGAGTGCTGACATCATTCCCTCTGCAGTTCTTGCTCCTTTTACGTACTCCAGGTGTTTATCGGTTATACATTGGACGATCATGTTCCTTGCTTTTTTGTCTTTCTTGTCGAAGGCCTCTTTCTCTGACGACGTCATACCTGCGAGTTGCGTATCCTTCACTTGAAGAACATCCACGACTCCCTCGCGTTCCAGTAGCGTTTCCACCCTGAAGCACCAGTTCGAAAAATTGGTGTTTGAGAGCTGTGGATACGGCACAACCGAAACCATTGCGAAACGTGTTAGGTCGTGCCACGTCTACTAACCCGACTCGCGATTTCCCGAAAGAAACTGAGACAAAAAAAGAAACTACCGAAACTTCTTTTTTTTTTTTCTTCTTCTTTTTTTTAACACGATTTTACTTTCCGTGGGTCTATAACCTGTGAAATTATGCACAATGGATGTTTTTGGATTAAACAGACGGATGAAAAATCATTTATTACTTCGACTTCGACACAATACAGGTTAGCAGGGGAGAGCCAGTGAACAACTTCCCTTGACTGTTATCTTATTTCTGACAACATTCTTCAACTGATATAAGAGAGAAAAGCGCATTTTTTTAAAAAATTCATTTTTTCAACACATATGGCAACCTATTCAGTAAAATTTAGCGCCGGCGCTATCCACCCGTCCTCCTGAATTGGAACAATGTTTCACACAAACAAGACGAGTGGGCGCTAAGTTTCACTGAATTGGCCTCACGAGTTGAATAATGACTAAACTTTATCGACGATTTTTTTCTATTTCGGCTTATGGAAATCGTCAGATTATATATTTTTCGTTGTCCTTAAATTATTTTCTTCAAAATAAACAAAAAATTAGCCACGCTCGAGAAGTCAAGATGACGTTTTTTTTTTTGTTTTTTTTTTTTTTACAAGTTTGTAGGCCTCCTCCGTCTTTGCGTCACTCTTAAATTGTCAGATTAGTGGAATATAGACTTTTTAGCATGTAATTAATTCCCACTTCCTTAATCTGACGCGCTCGAGAATGTCTGATGATGAATTTTTTTTTTACTAATCTGACGCTTCATCCTTGACGGGCGGCCACATATATAGGGCTCATATTTTTTTGGTGGAGGTACTCAACTAGGTACAAGGTATCCGCAGTATGTTAATCTAACGCGCTTGAGTAAATCCCGAAATACCCTCTTGGGCTCCCCTACTACCTGAGATTATTGTAAAATAACAAAAAAATATGAGCCCCGAGTTAGAATGAACAATGGGTATTTAGGGGAATTTTTTCGGTAAAAACTAAATCAAACTCGTCAACACACAGTCTATGTGCCACGATCGGTGACATTTACAATGAAATCGGATCATATCAAGACGTCCACGCTTTGAGAATGAGTGTTTTCAAGTGTATATTGGTGTTTATTTTCTAAAATAAGTGTCCCTGATCGCGTTCCATCAACTTCATGGGGCAAATATTACATGGGCAAGACCGCCACGAGTTCATAAAGAGCCGCTCCGCTCCGTCCCTTGAAGACTGCGAAACAAGGACTTCAACAAAAGTCGTCGCACTCATGCAGTTCTTGCACCACGGGTCTTACCGTTCCGTAGTGCCGGTACAAAAATTCATGAATTATTTCGTTTCTTACTTGCGAGAGATTATCATGTGAAATAAACGTTCATGATTTCTTAGGCCCTGTTTTCCCCAAGTAGCAGGATCGACCATGAAGAAACATTTTACCCATAAATACACAACATATCGGTAAAAAACACGACGTATTCCATAAAAAAAAAAAAAAGAGTGACGGATTTTCCGGGGCTTCCGTCACCCGGAAGAGAATTGGAGCTACTTGCGCATGTTGAAATATCCGGAAAAGGAGTCCAACAACTCGCGCATGGTCGACCGTTTAAAATAAAGATTCTTCGGAGTAGTTGTGGGTTATTCACTTTAGTGATGTCCTGTGAAACAATCCAAGAAACTCACTGGTGACAATTTTCTGGACATGCTTAGAGGAAGAAAGACTAAAACTAAAAGTTCAAAGAGGACTTGTAAAATAAAAAACAACTTGACCTGAGGTTACTTTGTGGTTCACAAGGAGCACCTCCCACCATAACTACGGCCAACAAAATTCAAGCCCAAGCTTTCTCCATTCATTTTTATCTCTATGATTACGGCACCGCTTTTCCAGGAAACCAAGGCTTAACCCATATGTGTGACCATCAAGGCGAGACCAATAGTGCATTTTTTAAAATGAAATGCACTATAGCCCGTCAATAAGAACATGAACCCGTGGCCAGCGCACTCTCATTCGACTAGTTGCAACTTCTCTTCCTTCTAATTTCCATATAGAATTGGTTGTCCCACTGTTTACTAAAGATAAGTGTTATTATCAAGCCGAAGTTCCATTGAGGAGTAAGGAAAAATAGCAGAGGGGCTGAACACAGGAGGGCGAGGTCCACGTTTAACTTGACGGGCTATGACAGTCTAGGATAAACAGTGGTTAGCATAAGGATGATGATAGAGCTCATCCTGCTGGTGGTTTTATCTGTAGTGAGCAATTATACCAACCCCAGATTGGTTACACGTTTCACCACGAGCTGAATGCCTTGGTTTTCCATATGACTTTGGTCACTACATAAAACTTTAGGCAAAGATAAAACATAAATTGATACATTTTTTTTGATTAGTTTTGTCACAAAGAAACGTTTCGAAAAGTTCAACAAAATTTTCCGTACCATTTCAGCACGAGAAGAATCATAAGTACTAACATGTTCGCTAGGTAAATCTTTTTAATTCACGATAGCCCTTTCCAATAAATACGGGATAGAGCCAATTTTTTTTTTTTTTTTTGGCTGTTAATCACTCATCATTAACATTGTAGCCCGCATTCACATGCGAACTTTGGTTTGGCTGAGCTGTGGGCGGTAAGTTCAAGCTTTGGGCTGCGAGAGCTAGAGCCCTTCATATTGGGGCGGTGGATAAAACCGAGATAACACAGAAATAAACTTCAAATCTTGTGTCGGTTAGCTGGTGAAGACTGCTGCTTGCGGTTTTGATCCTGATTTGCTTTTTTAAAACGTCTTTTCCGGATTAATTTCATCTTGGAAATTCCACGAGAAGACACTGTCACCGCTGTACACTTTTATTTTAGATAATAAATTTAAATTGATAACAGAAATAACCTCCACAGCTCAAGCCAACGATATACAGGGTGGTTCCGTATAAGTGTGACAACAAATCGTGGGTAAAACTAGGTCAAAAGTGGAGTGAAATTGTATCTTCGGATGTGCCCTACGTCACTCCGTTCCGGAGTTATGATGATGATAGGAACATTTCCTTCAGGATGGAGACCATTTTATTGTTTGAAATAATCGTCAACACCCAGAACTCTGGCATTTTTGCGATAAATTCACGTGGCCTCCATAATTTGTGCGATTTACGAAAAGTCGCTGAGCCCAAACGGCTACAAATCACTTGCACGTGAATTTATGGAAAAAACGATAGATTTCTGGGTGTTGACGATTATTCCAAACAATAAAATGGCATCGATCTTAATCAATCTCTTAAAGGAGCCCAAGAGGGGATTTAGGGATTTACTCAAGCACGTCAGATCAACATACTGCGGATACCTTGAACCTAGTTGAATACCTCCACCAAATATGAGCCTTATATTTATGTGGCCGCCCGTCAAGGATAAAGCGTCAGATTAGTAAAAAAAAATTGACCATCAGACATTCTCGAGCGCGTCAGAGTATGGAAGTGGGAGTTAATTACATGCTAAAAAGTCTATGCTACACTAATCTGACAATTTAAAAGTGACGCAAAGACGGAGGAGGCCTACAAACTTGAAAAAAAAAAAAAAAAAAAGTCATCAATGTCAAGAAGTCATCTTGACATTCTCGAGCGTGGCTATTTTTTTTATTTAGAAGGGAATAATTCAAGGATAACGAAAAGGGTGTTTCAGGACGAATGCTGTATATTTTAATATGTTGTAGTACTAAGTAATTGCGACCAAAATCACCCTACTAACATAGAGTCGCAAATGATTTCTCTTGAAGTTACATGCACATTTGTGTATTTTTAGCCACTAGCTGTTTTTCCTCTAAAAAGTCGTTACAACGACTAAACCTCTTTTTGTACCCTTAAACGGCTGACCTTTTTGGAAAGATCACACAATTTTACTTCAGGAAATGTCGATGAACATCATTTTTTATCACAAAGTAAAGTTGGCTTTTGCTGATTATTCAGTTTAATAACCTGTCTATAAAATTTTCAAAATAAAATGCACTAAAAGTGACAAAGGACAAAACTCCCAAAAAATGTACCCCCCCCCCTGACTGTCAACTTGTAAGATATTGGGGGAAAACTTGGTATGTACTTTGAATAAATCATCCTAAAATGTATCCTAAACAACGCCTACGTATTTTAATCATTTCCAACAGCTGCTCTTTTGTTTTTCGTTTTCTTGTGATGCGTTTTTTCCAGAGTGAATATTTCTCACGCACTATCTGTACCAATTTCAGAAAGTGCAAAATCTACACGATGGAGCCGAAATTAATCGCAATATTTTTTATCATTGGGTGTTCGAGAATCAGCATTCCGTTCCTCTTACTCTTTTCACGGACGAGGCCACGTTTACTCGAGAAGCATCAACAACAGTCGAACTGGCGCAAATGGCAGGAGGAAAACCCCAATGCCACGATCGAAAATCAATTCAGCGCCGATTTTTATGAATGTGTGGCGTGGTACGATAGGGAGGGATCTTATTGGACCTCGTTAAACCGATTAATTAGCAAAAGCCAACAAAACTTTGTTATCAAACGCGTTTAAGGAAGGTTCACCTATGCCTTAATTGATGACTTATTCTGTGTTTTTTCACACGTTAGGAACAATATCTCATAGAAAAATGAACCGATTTAAATTTTTCAAAAAACCATCGAAAGCTCACGACATGGAGATGTTTTACTGAAATTAGCGAAAAATTTTCACTATGATCACTTGGTCAGAAACTGGCGTTGACGTACACAGGAAAATTCGAAAACGCCTTTCTTCGCGTTTCAACGCGTTTCTTCATTTTTAACGAATTACTCACATTTTTGGAGGCAACTAAAATGATGATCATCGACATTTCCTGAAGAAAAATTGTGTGATCTTTCCAAAAAGGTCAGCCGTTTAAGGGTACAAAAAGAGGTTTAGTCGTTGTAACGACTTTTTAGAGGAAAAACAGCGAGTGGCTAAAAATACACAAATGTGCATGTAACTTCAAGAGAAATCATTTGCGACTCTATGTTAGTAGGGTGATTTTGGTCGCAATTACTTAGTACTACAACATATTAAAATGTACGGCATTCGTCCTGAAACACCCTGTATACAGGGTGGAAGGGTTTAAGTGTAAAGAAAAAAATTGGGTGAAATTAGACCTCATTTGCGATCGAAAACACCCCATAACCCATCGTCCGAAAATCAAAACCCTTCGAGATATGATTTTTCTAGCATCTTTTTAGGATAACATCATTTTCCTGGACAAAATGCGAGTAACTCGCGTCCCAGCTGACATTCTACAAATTTTGACGATGGATTTGGGAAGAGACACTCTTTCCTGTCAGGACTATCTATTTTCGTCAAAAAATAACTGTTTCTGTGTCCTCGGCAGCTCCTCAAAGTTTTGCGAAACAGGAATTTTTATTTTTTCAATGAAAGTCAATCACCAGTTGTCCATATTAAATCTCCGGCTATCGACTTTCGATGGATCAGAAAAACATCTTTAACGTGTCCCTTTCAAAATTACTTATGAGCGAACTTATTTATTTTATTACTTATTTATTTTTTATTATCGCCAATTACTTATGAATTGGCGATTTTTCGGCAGAAATGACAGTTTTTTTAGAAAAAAGAGTGATTTTTCTATTCAAAATCGCTTGTATTAACCTGTAAATACAAGCAATCCTTGCGAATTTCAACGTGCGAAAAATAATTAAAACATCGTCTGAAGCGGTCCTTGGATTGTAACTGAATGTTAACGCTCACCTAAGCATCAAAAGATATCGTAGCCTCCTGGGGTTTCGAGTTTTCTTTCATATTTGACTTTTCTGATGAGGAAGCGATTTTATTTTTCTTGATGGTTTTTTATTTCTCTGACGTTGCCTACAGCACTATGGGATGGGGAAGTTTCGACTCATAATAAACCTTATCACCTTATCATCAACCCCTCGGAAAGTTTGACATTATTGATACAAATCCCAAGTTTTAGGGCAGTTAAGTGTTTTTCACATATTTTTAAAGTTTCACTACGTAATAATTAGTGTCGGGAAGACCTGATTCGCAATCGACAGGGGCTACTTGATTTTTTGAATCCGTCCGGCTTCAGATGAACATTATTTTCCTCAACTCTCTCTAGAATTCTAGATAACCAAAATGTCTTTTCCCTCCGGCGCAGCTCACGGTAAAAACACTTCGGGTAGTCAAATTAAATGGTTTATTTATGAGTTGATTATAATAAATTATGCCTTTGAAGTCATAAGAGACGTGTTCGACACATTTACACCCTCCAGAGACCACCGTCAAAAGCACACGAATGTCGGGTTTGGTTTCTTCCGGGATTAGTCGAAATTGATGGCTTGCGGGTGATAAGCAAACTCGAGACACAGGGTACGGGGTACGGTGTACAGCACTTGTGAAACTCTGAGTATTGTTACGCCCCCTCCGGCGTAGCCAGGACGGGAATAGGGGGATCGGTAAAGAATTACTATTGTTCCAAGACGAACACGAATCCTTTTATTACTTTAAATACACCGAACGACATTACACTTCGCAAATCCACCAAAAACAGTCCTCCCTCCTTCTTGTCTTTACACTTTTATTTCCGCCGCTTGCCTCGCCCACCCCCCGGGTCGTCCTCCCTGCTCCCGGCTAATTCCTCTTTATTCTTATCCTTTTGGTCGGGGGCGGTCTGGCTCGCCGCCTTGAGTTGTTGATGGTGGGGGGGGGGGTCTCCTTTCCTTACAGTATCACTATCAATCATGAAAACTTATTTTCTGGCCGTTGAGTTCACAACACTGTGTGTTTTTTTAAAAAGTTTTTGATGGGATTCAGTGTTCGGTGTACCAGAAACGGCTGCCCTTTCTTCTTTGACATATTCGTATTCAATTCAGCCGCTACAGTTTTTCTGCGATGACTGCAATCTACAAACATCATCGTAGAACAATATTAACATGGTTTTCTTTGAACCTGGCTTCTCCTTCTTTGTGAGCCTTTACTTCGCCGGGCTGCAAGTTCACGAGCCATTCTTCTAATCTCCGAAAAAATAAGTAAATAAAACGGCGAGGGACTATTCACTTTAACCAAGACAAAAAATATCTAAACGAAACGGTAGAAGTTGGAGACTAGACTCCTCCTTACTTCTTCTAAACAATGAAAGGGGGTGAGGTGGGTTCTAACCTTCTTATTTGTTATGAGTCGAATAACCTTTGAAAAATCGAACCTCGCTTCCCCATCCCATACGGCGAAATCTCAGGGAAAAGAAGAAGTAGAAGCGAAGCATTAACAAGCCAAAACCCTAAAAATAAAATACGGAGAGTTTCTAAATTCAGCAGATGAGTAAACATTTTCGACGTGATTGAGGCCAAGGTATATGTACATATAGACATCAGAGGTATGCTCGTATCTAGGGACTCCTTGGCAAACGTTACGTCACCCGGGTTAGACCAACGATGTATAAAAGAACTGGATTGCTCATCACTGCTGATAAAGTCTGCCATCAAATAAGCTCCAAGTAGAGATTAATGTAGATGAGAGGGGTGGAGTTTCAAAGTAAATACGGGAAGAGAGTTGTGTTGCCATAACTACACAAGGAGAGGAGCAGGGTAATTGTTTATCAGGGGACGACCTCCACAACCCCACCAGTCCGCTGTGAGCAATCCAGGTTTACATATCGTTGGGTTAGACTTGAAATGAGGCGAGAGGTTCTACTGAAAAATTGTGATGTTATCGCACACGTGGGTAGAGATTATAGATACAGGTAAAAGCAATGTTTGATAAGACTGACGCCATTTCTGTTCTGGAAAACAAAACCGCTCAAAAAAAGTATATTTTAAAAATGTGTTTTTCTGTGTTTCACAAATTCTTTTAGTCAGCGTGCAATATAGAAAAGAAACGTGCATTACCGGCACGAGGAATATTGTTGTTCCAAACTTTGCATGCGCTAGGTGAGTGTTATTGTAAGAAATAACTTTATTTTATAGAATTCAAGGGTTGCAGTTCAGCTACTTTGATGTTTAATTCGAATCATGTTTCTTGTTAAACTTTGAAGGGCTTTCGACGCTCCAACATCTTACTCGTAATGCATTCGTATTCGATAGTAAATAGTGTTTCTTTCCACCCTACATCGAACCATCATTGATTACAAATTTTCGGGCACATCCATAACGGCGTAGCCAGACCTTGTTCCAGGGGTGGGGCTTTTCAGGAGCCATGTTTACATGGTACCCATGTTTACATGGTGGGAACCATGTTTACATGGTACGTGTGTAACGTACATTACAATGTTGCATCATAATCCTGCCTATTGCATTCAGGGAATAGTTCCAGCGTGAGGGCTAGGGTTGCCAGATACCCGAGGATCTATGTTCGGAGAGGGCCCAACTGGTTGTGTAATAGCCATTTACTGCTGTGTGAAACAGTCAGTTTTTTTTGGTGAATTAGCCGGTTTTTGAAAAATCATGATTCCGGGGGTTCCTGCTCTGTTCCAGGGATAAAACTGCTGTTTTTGGTAAGTGAATTTCTGATTTGAGAAACAGCTTTTCTGACGTTGTCTGTGGTTTCTGAACATGAATGGACATTTCCATGATGAATAGCCAGTTTGAGGAGCCTATAACTGTTGCCGAACCTAGTTAGTTTATGTGGTGACAAAAAGTCAAGTTTTTTGACATTAGTGTCCTTCTCTGTGGGGAAATTGACCAACAGCTTTGAGAACGGTGGTCTCTATTCCGAGTTTTGTGTTCCGTGAGAAAAATAACCTTTTTTTTTTCTTTCCAGTAAATTAACGACCTCGAAAACCGGCTTTTAAGATTATTTCTTTTCAGCTAATAATCCAGTCAAATCGTATTAAAAAAATACCATACGTGGACAAAAATCTCGACATTGATTTTTACACTTTATTCCATGTTTTTCGGAGAGAGGAACACGAATCTGAAGAGATCCAACAAAATTTCCTTGTGCGTTTTGAGAAAATCGCGAATAACTGATAATTTTTGGCACTTTCTTAGCTTTTCGCTTGCAACTTCTCAATGACGCATTCTACGGAAAATTGTACCCTGTTCTTTTTTGAAGAGCATCAAGTTCTGCGTCGAATTATTTTTTCTTTTGTCACAATTGACCCAGTTGTTTCGCCGGTATTGATTTTTTTTTTCATTTTTAGTCGCTTTTGGCAAAATTGTGTGAAAAAATAATACTAGTTCAACTCTCAGTTGAGTGATGTAATCTCTGACGCTACCTATAATACGTTGGTATGTTGAGATTTAACATTTGTGGACAAAGTTGGGCATAGCCACTTTTTCTTAAACAAAATCTATTTTCATCGCCCTGTACAGAATATTTTCCGGGCCTTGAAAAATTTGCATGGCAAATATGGTTTCTGACTGTAAATTTCACCAGCTTTCACTGAAAAATAGTGCAATTTTCATCGAAGGCTTCGTTCGATAGTTATAAGCAAAAACGTTAGTCTGAAGAAAGGAGTTAACGGAAAATTACTCATTTTGTGAGTTTCCCACTGCGTTTTAATGCCACTTATCGGGTCTTTATAAAAATGCCATACATGGCTCCTTATAGGAAATTTAACGAGCTTTCATATGAGTTTCTTTAACGTTTAATCGGGTGGATAGTTTTTGAGTTATAGGCCGAAATGTGATAAAACAGGTCTTTCCGCAGCAAATTTCAAATCGTTTGACGTTATGGCCCTGTCTTATGTTAATCTTCAAATGAAATTTCATATAGTAGGTCTGATAGAAAATTCAATCAGCTTTCAGAACGTTTTTCATAGAAAAAAATTGGACTACTAGTTCCTGAGCTACTGGCAAAAATGTGCAGAAAAACGTCGTTTTTGGGCCGCCTTTTTTAGCGTTTTTTGTGGCATAAGGGTGATTCCACTAAAAGTGGCGAAATCAGGGCTAGCAAGTCTCGTTACTTTTTTGGCTACATTGTCAAAGTTTTCCTACCCGAACATGTGTTTCCATCACGTACGAACAAAATATACGCACCAGCAGAGAAGTTTCTTTACCCGTTGGGGGGGGGGGGGCTGGCATCACGGCAATTATTAATAATCAGCGGTCCAGGGTAATGGCAATAGTACTCAGGGGAATGACAAAACCAAGAGGGTAGTAATCTCTTCTCCCTCAGCAGTTCTTCTTTTGATTTTGTTTCTTTGGTGCCATGATTGTATTGATACGAATTGATCTGTAAGGAAAGATGGAATGGTAATGCAATTTTGCGTAGCTGCGTTGAGCTCCGCTACGTCAGTCAGCATCATCCACGCTTATAAGGCCAAGAAAACGAAAAGGTAGTTTGCTCACCAAATATCAAGGGAAGAAAATGTCCTTCCCCTAGACAGCAGTCATTCCCCTGGCATGCCTACTAATCTGTTAATCCAGGGGAATGACAAAACTCAGTTTTTCCCCCAGTTTAGCCCATCAAAGTAACATCTTAATGTGTAAAAGAAATATTTCTGGAGACTCACCAGCTAACCCAACCAATTTTAAAAGAAGAAGAAAAAAAAAAATCAACTCCTTCAAACAGGGCAGTTATGGGTAACGGGGGAATGACAGATAATAAAAGTACTCACCAAGAACTGAGCGATGGTCTTGTAGCACCGACGACACAATGCACATTGAGCTTAAAGCGGGGTTGAGCCGAACCTGGGAGTAACAGGCCTGCCATCCTCCGTTTTCAAAACGCACATGACAGTAATAGTTATCCTTCTACTGGGCCAGCAAGATTTCACAGGGGAATGATCCTAAACCTATGGGACAAGCTACTTTTGACTCACAATCGGGAGCATGTGCACCTAAAATCAAGGATAAAGCTGTCTCTTCTGGACCACTTTATGAGCACATATATGAGCCTTTGGAGATTTCCAGAGTCTCAAACTGAGACTTTTGCTACTTGAGGCGCACGCGTACGAGAGAATGGACAGACCAGGGGAATGACATTTGGGCTATTTCGTATTTTTTTAAGTTATTGCAGGTCCTCTATTTCAGAATACAAAATTAGGATGGTCTCAGGCATGGCGGTGCCATTTGATTTATTTTTTCCCGCTGCAATACTAAACATAGTTTCCAGGAAAGACGGAAAATACAAATGATTTCGTCACTTTTAGAGGAATTACCCATAACTGATACCACTGATTTTTCCTGTAGCTTTCAAGGCTTTTCACTTATGTAAAATTCAATTCAAATTTCAATTATGTAAAATTGATTTCATGACATTTTCCGATTAGAACAGCCGTTTTTAAGTTGCTGCTGTCTTAGTAATTTTTATTAATTTTACCAAAAGGGGCTAAAAATGACCATTTAACAAAAATCAATACCGGTGAAACGGCTGGGTCAATTGTGCCAAAAGAAAGAACGATTCGACGCAGAATTCAATGCTTTTCAAAAAATGAAAGGGCAACATTTTCCGTAGAATGCGTGATTAAGGAGTTATAAGCAAAAAAACTGAAAAAAGTTCCAAAAATGAGCAGTTTTTCGCGATTTTCTCAAAACTCGCGATTCTCTCAAAAAATTTCTCTTCAGATTCGTGTTCCTCGCCCCAAAAAACAGAGAATAAAGAGAAAAAATTGAAGACGAGATTTTAGTCCACGTGGAACTACCGTTTGACTGGACTATAATTTACTTTTTCTAAAAGGAAATTCATACTTAGTGTGGTCAAAGTGAAAGAATCATGACTAAATTGGATTAATTGCCAGAAATTCAACTGATAAATTAGGTTCACAGGCTTTCTTCAGGTAGATTAATGGTTCGGTGGAAATAACCAATTCTGGTTGCGAATTAAAGCTTATGAATTTCTGATGAGGGGTGAGTAGGGAACACACATTATGAACACATACTGTCATGCCAGTATCAAGTCTGAAGATAGGTATTATTTTTTATTGTCTCCATGTAGTAGGACCAAAATGTGGCGGCCCTGCGGTTTTTTTCTCATTTTCTATGGTATCTATAGTGGTGGTCAGTTGTCTCACTGGATTCGCTTTTAAGTACAGGGGAGGGCAACATCCCCTTCTGGCTATGCCCGTGTATCGTTCTACAACTAATCAGTCATACGAACTGTTTTTTCTTATACCTACTCCATCCGAATAATTCGGAACATTTATATGCCTGTTAACTTGAACTTTGAACCCACCCTATACCCCATCGCGTTCAAAGTCACCCAGTCAGTGGGAGACAAATGGGTGGGCCGGGAATTTACTCTAATGCTGCGTTTTCACATTCGCGCTCGCTATTCGCCTCGCCGTTCGTTATTCGTCTCGCCATTCGCCTCGTCACTCGAGGTAGCGGTTTCACATTCGTGCGAGTGACAAGTCGAATGGTGAGGCGAGGTACGAGTGGGCCTACTACCCCCACTCGCCCGGACTTGGGCGGGGGGGGGGACTCGCCTACTAGCTCGCGCGAATAAACTGGCGAACATCTAGAGTTAGTCAGAGTTCGATAAAAAAGATCCGTCGATGAGTCCGGAAAGTTGCCATGAGTGAATTTTTTTTAAGTTTCAAGTCTTCGATTGGTTTTTGTAACGTTGAATCCATTTGAGCCCACGCATCATTCACTTTTTTTTTTATTTTTATGACAATGATTTTTTGGGTCCCAAATTACTGGGAGACCTTCATAAACATCAAGAAACGCCAACACTTCCTCATTACTCCAGTCCATATTTCAAACTAATAAATCAATCACACAATATCTCGCAGTGACTAAAGTTCGTTTTTCTACAGCTACTAGTGATAGGGAAAAAAACACACGCGGGAAAGCATTTAGTAGGGAAGGGGTCAAGGTCGGCTCTTTTAACGGACGAACACTCGTGCGAATGTGTAACAGGGGAGTTCGTCTTAAAGTTCGCCTCGCATAGGAACTCGCGTTCCCTTTGACTCGTGCCAGAAAAACCGCCCTTGAGGCGAATGCCACGAGTAACGAGACGAGTGGCGAGGCGAATGGCGAGAGCCCGGTTACACATTCGCGCTCGCTATTCGCCTCGCCACTCGCGTGAATGTGAAAACGCAGCATAAAAATTCCCCGCTTCATTTGCAGAGATCCTGCTCCTGACAAATTGGGGACCCACCATAGAGATAATATAACTTATATGTATAATATTATCTCTATGAGGCCCACCAATTTGTCAGAACTACAATCGGAAAAATTGGTGGCCCACCGATTGGTCCGAATAGGCCAGCCGTTCGCTCCTCTCAAGGCGGGGTTTCCGAGTCATTTTTCCTGAGCTTATAGGCACGTCATTTGGAACAGGATTTTCTCTGAGCGTTCTTTATTGTACACCCTGTAGATTATGATTTTATTAGTTTATTCTAATTCGATTTATTTTCCATACCGGGTGATTCTGGACAAGGTGACCGAACTGTTTATGATTTTTTTCGGAAATAGGTACACTATTATTAAAGAGTGACGACCGACCCAGGAAATTCGGGAAACCCGGGAAAAGTCCGGGAATTCTCAATGGTCGAGAAATACCCGGGAATCGCCTCTTGCTTGATTTGAAAATGAATGAGAATGAGAATGGAACGATCACCATCCCGATCAATGTAAGTATAGGAACTATCATTTAATTTTACAGAACAGACCCATTGAAAACCAATCAAGCTAAGATTGTGTGTAGGCTGTAGTTGTAGTGCAGAACTTAACGTCATCAACCCTGCAAACAATTATTAAACGATGACACTTTGATAGATTGTTCTATAGAACTGTAAGATAATGTTAAGACCAGTTACTCTTCTGTTACCATATGCAATCACAGCCCACCGCCCCCACCGGTGGCGGATCTAGGCCTATAGGCGGGTACATCAGACCTGAACGCCGGGGGCGAATTCCAAGCTGTTTGCGGGGGCAATTCACTCCATTCCAGTTAGTAGGGTCCGCATTACTATTTCAGTATGAATAATTCAATACAGTTGCAGACTTGCGATGACTAGGCTGGCCGGGTATGGCCAATGGAAAAAGCGTGGACGGTAGATGAGTATCAAGTGGCGGTACTGCCTCCGTACCGTAAAGAACTCCATTGGACCACTAATCGTAAGTATTAATTAACGGCTCCGCCTAAATTAGTCAGTTAGGGAAAATATGTGAAAAGAACTTACTTCGCAAAGGCGTGAATATTTCGTGGGCTTCCAGCCGCCTCCTCGCCGGCAGTTGGCTTGCCACTTTTTTCTTCTCTCCGCCTCCATGGGAAAAATAAAAAATTGGTGGCCCGAAAGAGTGCTGTTGGTATAGTTAAATGCTGCACACCCGACCATTTCTATAAGTATTCGCTGAATGAACGTTCAATAAGAAAGAAATGAGAAACACAAATCCAATTTCAACAAACACCAAAGATAGTAGTCTGATACGTTATCCAGAACAAAAATGGTGGAGCCCGGGAAAAGCTTTATCAAACATCGCCTCAACCAGCGCCATCGCGCTGTGTCAATGGCAAGAAGATGAATTAATACAGTCCAGATCAAATGTAAACAAACCTCTTGATTACAAGGGAGCTTTAGTTCAGTTTTGTTATTTTAGTGCGTTTTTGCTTATTTATTCTTCCTTTTTTCTCTCGAAAATGCTGAGAATTGACGAAATTTGTGAAGTGTGCGATTGCACCCATAAATCTAGAAATTTCATGGAGGCCAAAGAACTTATAGCTGCTCGTCTCGTTGTCCTCACAGGGAAATTGCCTTCAGACGGTGAAGGCGTTCATCTCGCGTGCATCGTTAGGAGCTCTTCGTCGCCTGACAAGACTTACCAGGTTGAAGGAGTTCTAGCAAGCCAGTTCAATTGCTTGAGAGTTACTAAAGTCAAGTGTAGTAATTGTAAGGTAGGTAGCTCAGGCTCTTGCAAGCACGTTGTTGCCTCCTTGGTGTCCGATAACCGGTATGTTGTAGTTCTTAAATTTTTTTTCTGTGTTTGAAGGGGAACAGACATTTAAAATTTGTTTAAACACCCTGTTGCCTCACACGTTGTGTGGCTTGCTGAGTATGAGAGAAAAAAGAGTGGTGCGTGCAGCACTGTCACGTAGCCGTAGCACTTCGGTCCATGATTTTCTTCTAATGTGGGAACTTTTTCCACTTCCATTTCCGGGAAAGAATGAACCGGTACGGTTTTATAGTTTTTCTTCGTTGCCGTAAGCCAAGAGCAGGCCAAGCCAGTGGCCGAAATTTCTTCGGTTTTGTCTGCTATGCTTGGCAACCCAGGGTGTATACTTGCGTAGTACTTGTAGGTGCGTAGTAGGTGCCTTCAAGCAAAGCAAAAAATGTGAGAACTACAACATACCGGTTGACGGACATCAAGGAGGCAACAACGTGTTTGGAAGAGCCTGAGCTACATGACTCCTGCCTTACAATTACTACACTTGACTTTAGTAACACTCAAACAATTGGCCTGGCTCGATAGAACTCCTTCAACCTGGTAAGTCTTGTCAGGCGAGATGAACGTCTTCACAATCTGAAGGCAATTTCCCTGTGAGGACAAAGAGACCGGCCGCTATAAGTTCTTCGGCCTCCTTGAAGTTTCTAGATTTATGGGTGCAATCGCACACTTCACAAATTTCGTCAATTCTCAGCATTTTCGCGAAAAAAAAAGTAAGAATAAATAAGCAAAAACGCACTAAAATAACAAAACTGAACTCAAACTCCCATGTAATCAAGAGGTTTGTTTACATTTGATCTGGACTGTATTAACTCATCTTCTTGCCATTGACACAGCGCTGGCGGCGCTGCTCGCCACCAATAGTATCCTTAACGTGGGCCCTTTCTGTCACTGTGTTTTTAGTCTTCCTTGTTTTTTTTTTTTTTTCTTCGTCACATTTACCTAGGCTAGTGGATTTATTCAGTACAGTTTCCTCTTGTTTGTTGCCTATTCATCAATAATATGGTGGTTGTTTTACCCGAAACCCCACTATCGTTTGGAATTTCGTTGGGTTTATATCACCGGTGGGGTAAGTAATTGAAAGGGTTAAAAAATATTTCATTGTATTGTAAGGAAGCATACCTTGCAATTATAATACTCCCACCTATGTTATGGCCGGAAGTCATGTTTATATTTTATTGATCCGGCGCATGAAAGCTCGTTCCTGCCGCTACTTTTTTTTTTGTAAACTCGTTCCCAACAAATTTTAACGTAATGGTGTAAAGTCGTTCCGCTCACATGCATGCCGAGGCCTGTTCTCCCAAGTTTTAGTAGTATTTCCAGCCACTTACAAACGTAAAACTTGGATTTCTTCGTGGTAACGAATGATGACGGGGAGATTTTATTGAAATAACTAACGTCTGATTGAAATGAATCTAACCCCATGACGTCATCGCGCGAATGATTATGATAGTCTAAAAAGTAAGGAGCATACCTCTGTAGTCTATACGGGGGGTGTTCGTAAATTACCTTGACATAGAAAGTATGGTGATAGTACACCTCATTTTTGATCGAAATTACTATTTGAGGTTTTTTGGAATTCCTCTTGTTCTCGAGATATCGCCAATTCTTCGCGCCTGTTCTATCGCCAATCTTTGTTTTTTTTGTTTTTTTTTTACGACAAATGACTAGTTCGACCTCATCAGCAGGTGCTAGACCAAACGTAAGTAGCTCATTGAAAAGAGCGTAAAATTTTCTTCGTATGTGGTCCTCAACTCAATAAAATTACATCAAGCCCCTAGTAGTACGTCGTCCACGCCATAAAATACTGCATTTTAGTGAAGAAAGCACCAAACTTTGCAGGAATGTTCTTTGGACCAATTAGAAAGATTTGTGCCGCGGTTCCATCAACTTTTCCTACTGGGGGCGGCACAGGGGGGCAGAGGGGTACTTGGGGATGTATATAAATTATTTGAAAATGAATCTTGCATTTTTTCAGGGGTTTAAAACTATAGTGGTATCACAAGAGTATATAGAACAAGTTTTGTCCCGCACATTTTGCCCTTATCCTCATTTGTCAGCCTCTGTGGGTGCTTACCTGCCCCAGCCGCCTTCGAAGCAGTTTCTCTCAAAGTACTCAACCTAATTTCATGAAATTTGGAAAATTGCTTCATACTGGCCGTATAATGAACATTCTCTGTAGACGAAACGATCCGACCACTCTAAGGGGGAATTTATTATGGGATGGGAAGAGGGGTGTACAATGAAATCATACTAATTTGCTGTAATTCGGGTGAAAACAAAGGGAAACTGATGGTTAAAAACTGGTGGTGCAAAACTCGTGTGACACCCTGAATCAACACCCCACAATGCCACTAACTCAGGAGTTGTGTCACTAGCAAATTACCTGACTGCTGGTCGCTGGTCTATAAAAGTAGAGGGTTGTTTGAATTCTAAAGGAAATTTAGCGCTTCAACGTTTTAAGCCGGATTTTCCTATCAGCGCAAAACACTCAGCGCAGCGTTATTTAAATTGTTCCCAGTCGAAAAGTGAACATGTAGTAACTAGGAGTAAATGTAAAACACGCTGCGCTCGCTAAGCGTTTTGCTCCGCTATTAGGAAAACCCAGCTTTACGGGCCGTAGAACACGTACTTTTTACGTTAAAGGGGGAAAAAACTCAGGTTTTTGGTCCTTCTGAAGTTTCTATGAGGAAACTTTGGTGAAAAACTCATGAAAATTGCTCATGAGTTTATAAAAAAAAATAATAAGTGATTTTTTTTTGCAGAAATGACCATTTTTGAGAAAAATTAGTGCTTTACTCTTCAGTGGTTTGACCAGCAAAATTATTCAAACGATCCTTGCGATTTTCAACACGCTAAAAATCATTAAAGCCTCATGTGAAGCGGGCTTTTGAATGGAACTGAATGTGAACGCTCACCAAAGCATCAAAAGATATCGCTCCGGCAGCTGGCTGTCGAACAGAGTGGATTTCACTACTAATACGAATTTCGACGTTACTAGTAAATTAGGGATTATTGTGCAGAAATGGCTAAATTAAAGTATAGAGTCACACTGAGTGGTCATTTTTGTCGAATAAATAATAGAAAATTAACCTAAAACGTCGAAATTCATAGTAGTAAATGCACTCAATTTGATAGTCAGCTAGCTGGGGCGACAATTTTTGATACTTTAGTGGGCGTTCACAGTCAGTTCCATTCAAAGTCCAATGACGTTTTAGCATGTTGAAATTCGCAAGGATTGTTTGAATTTTGCATGTCAAAACAAGCGATTTTGAAGAGAAGAAAAATCACTCTTTTCTTATTTTAAAAAAAATTGTCATTTTTGCTGGAAAATTGCCAATTAATTAATCGAACGCTCACGAGTAAATGTTGAATGGGGCACGTTGAAGAAGTTTTTATGATCAATGGAAAGTCGATAGGCGCAGATTAGATTTAGTATGGTCAAGTGGGGGTTGACTTTGATCAAAAATTAAAAATCCTTGTATCGTACAATCTTAATGAGCTGCCGAGGTGACAGAAAATAGTTATTTTTTTGACGAAAATTGCTAGTCCTGACTTTCTGTCTGTCAGGGTGTGCTTTTCCCGAATCCATCGCCAAAAATTTACAGAAAGTCAGCTAAAAAGCGAGTTACTCGCATTTAGTTAAGGAAATTGATGTTATCCTGCAAAGACATTAGAAAAATCATATCTTGATGGGTTTTGATTTTCGTACCATGGTGTTTTAAGCGTTTTCGATTGCAAATGAGGTCTACCTTCACCCTATTTTCTTCTACACTTATTCGCATCCACCCTGTATATGTATTAGAAAGTTTTCGATAGAAAAAACGAAAACTCTGAAACGCTAGTCATAACTTTTGGCAGCCCGAAAACCACGATTTTTGGGACATTTCATCATTTTTTTTCTATAAACATCCCCTAAACGAGTGGCTTTAGAGGAAAACCTTTTCGTACAAAAACATTTAGGGTCATTAAATTTCCTACGCCTTTTGCGAATAAACTGGTTTTACACGACCAATACGGAGCACAACGGGCCTTTTTTCTAAAAATATGTTGACAAAGTCTTAAAATCACCTGTTTCTGACGAATCTATGCTCCGTGACCTTCATTTCAGGCCATCAACCTTCATTCCATTAGCTTACCCAACTTTTTCAAGCCCCTCCATTCTAGATTTTCTATCAAGAAACTGACCATTTTGCCTCCAGAAAACATTAATTTATGTGTTAAACTTGATGTTCTGGTGTCCTGGGACTCCCTAGCGTCGGTAACCGGTAATTTGTAGGGTAAAAGCCTAATTTGAGGTAGTTGAGGTAGTTGGACGTAAAAGGCCCGTTGGTTTACCTTACTTTTCAACAACCCCCCCCCCCTCCTCAACAACTGAAACTGCGAATGCCCAGGCCAGAGGATCAGAACAGGAGCCCCCCGCGCCATTGGACCGAAACTTTAATTGATTACGCGACGTACGGGGGGATATTTCTAACCCCTTCCACTTCTTAAGTGGGGGTTTGATTACGTCAAAGCTTATTTCATGTTTTCATGAAATGGATGATGCGGGGAAGACGCGTTTACTGGTGTACAATTTTTCTTGTTATTTGTAAACAAACAATTTTAGAGTTTGCTCAAATGCTTCACAAGTAAACATTGACTTCATTTCCCCTCGCCCCATCCACCTCCTCCTGAAGAACTTTGAACTTTTTTTAAAAGTCACAAAACATTTTTTGTCACACTTATCCTCTTCCGCCTTGTATATTCTCGAAAGGGGTTCACAACTGGTTGCAGCCAACTGGGCGGTTATGTGGGTAAAATCGTGTAGCAAACATTAAGGATTTTTCCGTTTGTCGGGTCACTTGATCAAATGATTATGTGGAGCAACACTATTATCTTTTGACATTTTCCTGTCTTTCATATGGCACATAAAAAAAAAATCGTCACGAAATTTGCTCACGAAAATTGCTAACGAAATTTGTCCCAAATGGTCCCGTTGCAACGGTTACCATAGCATTGGTTGCCATGGTAACGGCTCACATAGCAACGGTTGCCATGGTAACCGTTCACCTGTTGCTCACATAGCAACGGTTGCCATGGTAACGGTTACCATAGCAACGGTTGCCATGGTAACGGTTGCCATGGTAACGGTTACCATAGCAACGGTTGCCATGGTAACGGTTACCATAGCAACGGTTGCCATGGTAACGGCTCACATAGCAACGGAACGGCTCACATAGCAACGGTTACCATAGCCACGGTTGCCATGGTAACGGCTCACATAGCAACGGTTGCCATGGTAACTGTTCACCTGTTGCTCACATAGCATCGGTTGCCATGGTAACGGTTACCATAGCAACGGTTACCATGACAACGGTTGCCATGGTAACGGCTGTACATGAAAATGTCCTAATGCGTTGCAGACTCGTATGCAAGCGTGCTTGCATTTTTTTCCATCGCTAGTCGCAGTCGCTTGATCTTTTCCTTGACTATTTCGAATCCATAGTTTTTAACCCACCGGTGGGGGGGGGGGAGCAAGTACGAAGGCTTGTTATAATTTTAACACGGCGTTATCCTATCACAATTCAAATGGTTGTCACGTGGATACCACCCGTGTTATTCCATATAACACCCCTTCGTACTTCAGCCCCTGGCTTCATCATCACATTAACGAGGTCCCATTATCCTTTCAATTGCAGGTATTATATTCTGTTTGTGCTAAAGGCTTTGAGTGTTATCTCATGTTCAGCAGACAACTTCTGTGAAGTACCATGCAAAGAGCAAAGAGCATCAGGACTGAATGAAATTGAACGGGATAAATTCATGACCCTTTCAGGAAAAAGTGTAATTGGATTTGGAATGCAACTGGAAAATAGAGATTCAGAGGCAGTATCTGAAGTTTTGTGTGGTTCTGTCAAAAAACTCGGTGATGCCGATGAATTGGCAAAGCACTATCAGAAAGTGGATTTGGTGAGTAACTTAACCTGTAAACTCTTTTCGAATTTTACTCTTTTCTACTTCTTTCAATAAGCTCATTTTTGGGTCACAGACAATGTTTCATTTATATTTATTAGACATGAGTGCATTTATCAAGTGCAAAAAGGGAGCAACAGCTTGTTGCGTTGCTGGAAAAAGGCGAAAGCGAAATGGAGGGGTGTAATCGCAAGGTAATAGAAACTCAATAAAAAACAGACCCCCCCCCCAATAAAAATAAAATAAGTATGTCCAGTGTCTACACGCTGATGGACTCTCGCCCACCCTTGAAAGAAGTTGAACGAGTTCACTGTTTACTTATTTTACTAGCACTCTTTATTGGGAACGAGCAGGGCGACCTCAGCGCTTGTTGCGGATTGATAAAAAGCCAAGTTGTGTAGTACCTTTCTCCGAGGTTACATAAAAGTGTATGCAAATGTATACAACACCGAGTCTCCAGGCTTGGCTTAAAATTAAGGCGTACTTGAAGAAAAAAATGCGTTTATGTAACGAATGTTCGGCTTTGTTAAGCCCAACCTTAAGCCTAGGTGGTGATATTCGGAGCCTAGTTTAGTATAACTCACGACTTGCCACTAACTAAAAATTCTTCTCACAGGGGGGACTTGTCTAAATAGTGGATGTTCGCACCTGCTTAGCGAATCTACTTACCTACTCGGCCAGTGTACGAGGCTTTAGTCGAGAAAGCGAGTAGATTAGTACCTCAACAAGTGCGTAGGTACACCGATCATTTAGGATGGGTTTATCAATCACTGGGTATCTCATAGAATGAGGAAGGTGCACGTATCAGAAATTTTGGTCTCTGACGCTTTTTTTATTGTGAAATTCGGTTAAATAACCCGATTGACATCCTTTTTCACCATAAAAATGAATGCAATATATTTAAAATATTAAATTTTTATGTATGGACAGGGTTCGAGGGGGTAACTACCTACCTCAGCCCCTGTGTGACGTACCAGAGCTTGCACGAGGCTACTACATACACTTCTGAAGCATTGGGGCGGCATATTTTCTCACTCATCAACCTCTCACATACGTTTTTGTTTATTTTTTGGTTTATTATATCCGTGTTTACTTCCGTCCGGGCTCGTGTTTACTTTCTTCGAGGCGAGTTCTTCGTTCAATCCATAAAAAAGGTGAGACATTTCATCTGCGAACGATTACTTCGTTAAAACATTGTTTTATTAAACTTATATTTGTCCTATTAGAGGTCATAAATGACCCAGGTGGAATTTGAAAGGCCGATTCAAATAATCTGCCGACCATAACAAACTGGGAGATTTAGATTTGTGAATATGTCGTGGTCACATGCCGTAATTTGGCATTTCATGAAATGACCAGCCATTTCATGAAATGCCAAATTACGGCAAGTGACTACGACAAATACATTTCCGAAGTTTTCAAGATCTCTACGGAAATTCAAAACTCCAAATTACAGAGGTGCGTGTATTAGTGTAAGTTAATAAATGACGCATAAATATCGGATTCATCATTTCTCCCGTGTTTTTTTAATCAGGTCGAGCCAAAAAACTTATGGAGACCAAAGTATTGGCTACGTCGAATGAAAAAGAGAGGGAAGCTCGGTAAAAGTACAGATATCATAGTCAATTACCTAATTTTTATATGTAGGTATAATAAAAAAAACTTATTTGATTTTATCAATCACTATCAAAACAAAAAAGATAATAATATTTTGCTACAGTATAATGTATAAGCTACCGCAGTAGGACTCACTCTGAAATAATTACATTACAGAGTATAAAATCGCTTGGAGGGAAAACAGCAATTTCGAATTAACGACTTTTAAACATTTCTTTAATGGTTTTATTGATGAATAATTCGTTAGAAATACATCTCATCGTGTTTATGGTTGACCTCGCTTTCAGAATAAAAAATAAAAAAAAAATCATGTTTCTTCCTCATTGCTTTCCGTCGAATAACTTCACATTACTGTTTACAAAAAGGCCCATAGCAACCAGACTTATCCCAGCTTTATCTGTGGAATGTGCATTGATAAACGCACCCTTAGCCCCGGGTCGGCCAAACGAGGTCCGTAAAGCTCTAGTAGCACCTTTGCCAAATCGGAAAAAACGATTGCACAGTAATTTTGAGCCATTTTGTGCCACCATTCAAAAATTTTGTGCCCCCTGGGAAAGGGGTGAAAATGGGAAATTTAGATGTCTACTACAGGCAAGGCACTATAAAACACGAGTACGGAAACACGCAAATCAGCGCCATATTTTGTCCCTCAAACGATTGTAATTATAATCTGGGGCCTATTTCACAATAGTACTTTGCAACTCCTCACTACCAACTCTGCAGTCTTCTGCAAAGTTTCTGTTCCTCCAAATGGATTTTGAAAAGTGGTAGGAAAAGTGAACTGCAGAGTGAAAGCTTTTCAGAAAAGCTGTATTTATGTACAACCTGATAGTAAAGGGATGTTTATCTGTATCAAAATTTGCTGGTAAGCCTGCTCATTACTCCCTAGGGAATCACCAACTTTATTTTCCCGTTTTTTGAGGGAGTAAGGGCCACAGGTGCCAACTGTGAAAAATTGAAAATTGCAAAAGTGGAGCAGTGATTTGTTGAATTTATGTTGGCAACTCTGACCTGTCAACTGTCAATTGTCTTCTTTCATCTGTCATTTCGAGAACCCGCGGCACGCCGCAGTCACCCGGTTTTTGTTGTCGAAGAAAAAGGTATGCACTTTATTAATTTAAATGTATTTAATGAATTTGAATAACTAGTAAAACTAGTAAAAACTATTGCTAATAAAAAAAATGTTTACTAGGACGTTTGAACAGAAGCAATGAGTGAAGCGGCCACAGACGAATTCACCCCGCCTGATCTTCTCGTGGAAGCTCAGGGTGTTATTTCCAATTTACTCCCAGAAAAATCCAACCATCTGTACAAGAAAACGTACGCAGAACTTAAAAAATGGTGCGATGAAACCGGAGTTACGAGCGCTACGGAACACGTCCTCGTCGCATATTTCGCAAGAAAATCTAAGATCCACAAAGCATCAACCTTGTGGACACGGTATTCAATGTTGAGGTCCACCCTTCATCTCTACGACGGAATAGACATCTCTAAATATGCCAAACTGCTCGCCTTTTTAAAAAAACAATCGTCGGATTACAAACCAAAAAAATCAAAAACTTTGACGAGAGACCAAGTAGAAGAGTTCATCGACAAATCGGAACCCGGCCAGTTCTTACTAATGAAGGTATAAAATTCAGTATACTTGATGATCAATAGGTTATAATTAATTTTACTTTTTACCTTCCACAATAATAGGTAGCCACAATAATAGGAGTTTGCGGGGCATGCCGTTCGGACGAACTTGTAAACTTGAGAACTAACGACATCGAAGACTTAGGATCTTCCCTCGTTGTTACGATCAACAAAACAAAAACTAAAATAGACCGGATTTTTAAAATTGTCGACAAAAGCAATTATCTAGAATTATATCGGACATACGCAAAACTTCGCCCGGGACACACGCCTCACGACCGTTTTTTTGTTTTCTACAAAAACGGCAAGTGCAGCACACAGCCTGTCGGCAAAAATACGCTCGGAAAAATCCCTCAAACAATTGCGAAATACCTCAATTTGAAAGACCCCGAAAGATATACCGGTCATTGTTTTCGGCGGACTTCGGCGACCTTGTTGGTCGAGTCGGGTGGCGATCTGTTAACCCTGAAACGCCATGGAGGATGGAGGTCTTCCAGTGTCGCCGAAGGGTATGTCGATAATTCCATGGTACAGAAGGAGGAAACTGCAAGAAGAATTGTCGGGCTCGAAAGCATTCCGGGACCCAGCACGATGGAAATAGCTGAGGAACCCAAAGAAGAAGAGCACGTAGCTATAACTCACTCGGAAAGAAGGACGAGCTCAGTTGCCCCTGCAATAACGATTACTAATTGTAATAACTGTAAAATTAACATAAAAATTGTGCTTACCCCGTTTGTTTATTATGCCTACTAACTTCAAAAAAACAGGATAATAAAGTTTCTGTGAAAGAGGAAAATTGATAATACGGGTTTCTTTAACGCCAGCTTTCATGAACTCTCTTAGGGGGAGCCAGACAATGCTAACTGTTGAGATTAATTTCTGGCCCACCTAATTAACGTGGACTTTTGGTCGATTCCGTGCGGCTGATTAAAATTGGGTGGCCATGGTTTTCACTTTCATGTTTTAGTTCCAAGTCATTGTAGAAGAATTTGTCAGCGCCGGGTTTTAGTAGGAAAATTCCTTGTAGGGGTTTGGTTGACGTTTCTTTTGAATTTTCAATTTTTATGATGTTCGGTTCAGGGAAGGCGACGAGATACTGGCCCAATTCGGGTACCCAAGTGATTGAATTCGACTTAAACTGGAGAAGCGTGTGTGGGCAGGCTTCCAAATTTCGATGAAGCAAAATGTTAGCTTCGCAACTGATATTGTTGTGAGATATCAAGTTAGATGAGCATAAATAGCCTTGTGGAAGCTGGGCCCCACATATGTTTGATAGGGGTATAATTTTTGAGGTTGATTTTAGAAGAAAGCGTGTGTTAGGAAACAGACTGATAAATTCGGAGTTAACTTTAGAGGGCACTGAGTATAAATAGTAAAGTTCATAACTGTCTTCTGCAATGAGTGGCAGATCTAAATAATAAACTATAGTGTCTTGGATTATTTTACAATTAGTATATAAGAGTTTTTCATATTCAAAGATGTTTTCGTACGTGACATCTAGTGGTAATCGATGTCCATAATGTTGGGATATTTTCTTTAATTCGACGAAAAGTTCTTTAGGTGATATAATGCTAGGGTGTAGAATATTAAGCTTACAAAAAGTTAAGGAGTTTTCAATATCCTGCACTACATTTAGAATAATATTGTACAAGGTTTGTAATTGGTACAAAGTATCTTGATAGTGCCGAACTTCCAGATTTTCATTAACCGTTTTACTTAACTGTAACATTTTGTTCCTAAGTTCATTACTATTTTCTTCAATTAACCTAATCGTACTATTAAATTCTCGGATAATTTCCGAATTTATTGAGAATTGCATACTTAATTGTCGTTCCAGGTTATTTTGATTGGCCTGCAACTTATTAAAAATACTATTTCTAATCTTTCTCCGTCATTTACAGCTACCTAACCCATTAACTAATCCTCGCTTCATACGATTCCTAGGTCTAATAGTAAAAATAATTTCCAATTTCTCATTGATGCTCTGAGATGTGAAGGTGATTGTATTCATCTCATTTTCAACTTCCCTAACCTGGTTTCCTTGGGCACTTAACACATTTTTCCCAACGGTTTTAAATGAGTTGAATTTATTTTTGATCAAATTGAAATCTCTATCTAAATTATTGAGCTGAGATAGAAGGTCGTTTAAATGAAAGGTGTGAATCGATGTCTGAATTTTAGCATTTCCTAATTTTATTGGTATTATCCCATTATTGACAGTAATGTTTCTTATTTCTATTCCTCGGGAGAGTCCACTGTTGAGGAGGTAGAAGATGACCCTGCAACACGTTTAATTGTGTTTTTATTACCTGCTCTCCTGGGCCTTTTAATGTTTGAGAGGTGTACATTGTTTCGAGTGTTAGGATGTCTTTGTAGTATTTTGGCAGTTTTCCTGTCTTTGTTTATCGAAATTATGGTTTCTTTCTGAAATTTGTTTTTTGTTTTACTCATTTTTTGCTTATTTTTTACGTATACTTCGGGGGGAATTTCTGGCAATTCTTCCCTATCCTGATTGACACGACGTAGTACCTTTTCCTTGGCTTCTCTATTAATGTTTTGAATTTTCCCGTACAAGATTTTAGTTTTTTCACGATGGTTACTGATATAATCGTTAACTAAGTTACGCTCAATGTCCATTTCGAAAATCGGGTTTGATTCAACGTGGCCATGAAGTATTTCAAAAGGGGTTAATTTGGTGACGGAGTGGATGCTATTATTATAGGCCATGACTGCATAGTTCACTTTGGCTTCTATGCCATCAGTTTTAAATTCTTCTCTGTTATTTAATATTCTTATATGCTCTATCAGAGTGGAATGGAATCTCTCCGCAATTCCGTTGGATTCCGGATGCTGGGAGCTGACAAAATGGATTTCGATTTTATGAAGACTCAATAATTCTTTCACTAGCGAGTTATTGAACTCCAGCCCGTTGTCTGACACAATTGTTTTAGGTAATCCATATTGGGAAAAATATTTGACTAAAGAACGCGACACGAAATAAGGCGGGTGTGACTCATCGGCCCTCCCATGCCCTGTTGCCACTCCGTGCGTTGTGGGTGGTGATTTGGGGTGGGGTTTTACGAACGCTCACCGGCTCACAGCTCTCCAAAGTGACAACGATGGGAGTGCAACGTTGCCAGCTATGGGTGTAGACTTGAGCTTTTCATCGCATCTTTGGGACTATAATGCGCAACGTTGGTTTTTTAGTCGATGAGTCACACCCGCCTTATTTCGTGTCGCGTACTTTACTTGATTCACGACTTCAATTGCTTGTCCAGAATTCACTTTGTACACCTGTACGAATCTGGAGAAGGTATCGATTATAGTTAAAAATTTGGTTTTATCTAAAGTAATGCTGTCTACGTGAACTATTTCAAAAGGTTTACTGGGGTTAGGTGTCAAATTCATTTCTAATTGAAGGGGTGCTCTCGTACTTAGTCTTTAGACAAATATCGCATTTGTTAATGAAATCCTGAATTGAACTCCTCATGTTTGGCCAATAATACATTCGCCTGATGTTATTGTACGTCTCTTCGATTCCTCTGTGGTTAGTTTTTCCCACATGGTAATTATCAATAATTTCTTCCTGGGCCCTATTGCACAATGTTTTATTAGCTAATAATATAAGTAGAATCACATGTAATTCTACTTATATTATTAGCTAATAAAACATTGTGCAATAGGGCCCTGATCTTTCTTTTCAAGTACGTCGACTAATTTTTCGGTGAACTTCGTTAAGGATATTTGAGATGTCGTAAAGTTTTTCATCGCGACGGCTGTAAACTTTTCATAAAAATCTGTTTCAATATATAGCCCATATTTTATGTTTGGGATTACGAATTCCCTAATAAAATTAATTATATCATTTTCAAAATTACTTTCCGAAATTTCTACTATTATACGGGTCTTTACATTAAACAACTTTATAACTTTTACCTTCTTAGGATTGTATTTAACTAAAGATAAAATAACTTGATTGGTTCCAAAGTTAACGGGACCATCTACAATTGGTATCGTCACCAAAGTATTTCCACCATAGTTAGAATGTTGAGTGTTACATTCTTCTGGCTCTTCTTCTATTAATTCTATACTATCTTGGTCGTCAGGGGCGTTCACAATCATTGACTCGGTGTCATTACTTACATCTGGGGCCGTATTCCGAAGCCGTGTGAAAATGCCGCAAAAAGCGGTTGCTATGGCGGGATAATGTTATTTCTTATTCGGCGTCCTTGGATCCCGCTTGCGGCATTTTTTCCCGACCGTTCAGAATAAGGCCCCTGGGTTGTTAGTGAAAAATTCCCTCACGGCTTCAGAAATTATTCGATTCGTTTCATCTTCAAGACTTAAATTTTGAGTTTGTGTTTCGTGCACGTTTAGTTCAATTCTGGAAAGAGCGTCCGCATTTTTATTTTGACAGCCTTTCTTGTAAACTATATCGTAATCAAATTCTTCTAATTTGAGGCGCCATCGAACAAGTTTTGAGTTGGGTTCTTTCAATGAAAATAACCACTGTACGGGACGGTGATCTGAATGAATTTTGAATTTTTTCCCAAACAAGTAGGGTCGGAAGTATTTTGTGGCCCAGACTATGGCCAAGAGTTCCTTTTCAATGATGGATAAATTGGTTTCTGATTCATTTAGAGTGCGACTGGCGTACGCTACAGGAAGATCGTTGTTGTTTTTTGTTTGACTCAAAACTGCACCTATGGCTACATTACTTGCGTCGGTGGTTAGATAAAAGGGTAAAGAGAAATCTGGGTATTGTAATATGGGTTCATTAATTAATAGGGTTTTGCAAGTATTGAAGGCTTCTATATAATCTGGGTCCTGAATATTGATAGTGGTTCCTTTTTTTCAACGTTTGGTTAATGGTTTGGTTAGTAACGCGAAGTTTTTAATGAATTTTCCATAGTAACCTAATAACCCTAAAAATGCTTTTATTCGTTTGGTATTTTCTGGTATAGGGTATTTCTTTATTGCCTCGATTTTGTCAGGGTTGGGTTTTACGCCTGCGGGTGTGACGATGTGACCCAAGTATGCTACTTCTTTCTTTAAAAACTCGGTTTTGTCCAATTGGACTTTAAAATTTGCTTTTCGAAGTCTCTCGAAAATGTCTGCTAGTCTCTGGATGTGCTCTTCTAAACTAGTACTGAATATTATTATGTCATCAATCAACACAATCATCAATCAACACAAGTTTCGTTGGTAAGCCCTCTTAGAATGTGGTTCATCGCTCTCTGAAATGTTGGCGGGGAGTTTTTTAGACCAAAAGGCATACGGCAAAACTCGTAGTGCCCATTTTCGGTGCTAAAGGCTGTTTTTTGGATACTGTTTTCTTCCATTTCGATTTGGTGAAATCGTGAGGCCAAATCGAGGGTAGAATAATACTGAGATTTTACTAATTTATCAAGTAATTTCGTAATATTCGGTAAGGGAAACTTATCAACAGTGGTTTTCTGATTCAGTAACCGGTAATCTATTACAATGCGCCATTTCATTTTCCCGGAGGCGTCCGCTTTCTTGGGGACTCCACGGTGAGCGTGAGTTTCTTATTATTCCTTGTTTTAATATCTCATTTATTTGGTTTTTTACTTCTTCTCGATGGACTTCCGGGTATCTATAATTTTTGGTGTACACCGAAATTTCATCCGTTGTGCGGATTACATGCTTTACTTGGTTTGTGAAGGTCAATGTGTTCCCTTCTAAATGAAAAATATCAGAATATTTTTTTACCAATCCGTGGATAGCGTTTTTTTCCTCGCTGTTCATTATGATCTGTACGAATGCGAGACACATCAAACTTGACCTTATTCAAATTAAACATATTAAAATTAGAGGTGTTCCTCAAATTTTCAGGAGCAGTCTCATAATTTTCTAATGGTTCAACTAAAAATGGTTCACTCAAGCACAAATCAATAGTTTCCTCAAGAGGATTAAGTACACTGCAAATTGCTTCGTTATTTTCAACTTTCACTACACACTCAGGGATTTCCATTCCCTGAACAATTTGACAGGGCAAGATCGCCATGCCGTTCTTAATATTTTTGATCGGGACTTTGATAATTTTGTCCGTTTTGGCTTCAACCATTTGTGATTGAACAGGAGGGTTAACCGATATGCCCTCGGTTTCACCGTTGTTCAAATAAAATATCTTAAATTCCTTCTTAGGAGTGACTAACTTATAGTTGACAAAATCTAGTTTAGCGCTTAAAGATTTTAGATTATCAATACCTAACAATAAATCAAATTCGTCGTGAAACTTAAATAACAAAAATTCTAGCTTAATGTTTCCTTCACCATTAGGGCTTGGTGAATTCAAGAGAGTACTGAACCTTTCTTTTGAAATACCATGAATGGTTTTGACCTCGAATGGGTTTGAAATTAAAGGGGTTTTATAAAAAGCGTAAACCAGGTCGGGATTAACAAAGGATCGTGTGCTACCCGTGTCAATCAGAATTTTGAACTTATTATTAAGATCAATTTATATACGGGAGCTCGTTAAGTTTTTTATCAAGCAAATTCATCACGTAGTGTTCGTTTCCTGCGAAGGGCCCTCGCCTAAAAAATAGTCCTGGTTGTTTGACAAATTTTCAGCAGGTTCCGTTACTAAATAGTTCGCGCCTCCCTCGGCCATGCCAGTAGTCATTTGGTGGAACTGGTTACCCACTCGCGAGTTTTGAACGGAAATGCTCACGGGTTCTGGACCCTGAATTTGGGGTACTCTCGGGACGTATTGATTGTATTGATTATTTTGTCGGTGACCTTGGTCACGATAATTGTTAAAGTTTCTGTTTTGGTTAAAAGGAGGTCGATTGTTGAATTGTTGTGGGCGCATAAAATTTGACTGAAAGTTTTGTGGACGCATAAAATTGGAATGAAAATTATTCGATCCGAATTGTTGTAATTGTTTGTGAAAATTGGGTTTTTCAAATTTCTTCTGTGCGTTGACCACAGGAGAGGAAGTTTTGAAAATTGTAATGTGGTACTGGAAGTCATTTGTTAACATATTTAACGCTTCATCCAAATCTGCAGGGTTTTTCGTCCTCATCAGTGAACCTAACGGCTCTCGAAGCCCGCTTAACAATACTCTTAAAGCATATTTTCGAACACATTGACACCAGGATAAAGCGTTATCCGGCTCGCGATTCTTGATATACGAAATTTGTAGGCTTAATAGGTCACTCAATTTGTCAAAAAATTGAAAAGGAGTTTCATTCTGGGATTGTTTTAGTTGAGACATTTCAAAATTAAGGGTGAAGCAATCCCTTTTGTCGGAATATGCGTTTAGAAGTATTTGCTTCAGATCGTCCCAGGTTTCATAATGAGAGTTATAAACAATGGTGGCTGCCTGGCCTTTTATTTTTGACAAAATCGAGTTCAGTAGTACATAACTCATTTCTCCTATCGGGATTTACGGCTGTATGAAATCTCGCTATTAGCTGAGCACTAATTTCTAAAAATCGGTTAAGGATTTCTGGTTCCCCTGAAAATTCCGGGATTGTCTTCAGATAATCATTAAAAGCGATAGCGTTGGCCATTGTAACTGTTACTTTTTATAAAAATTAAATTGACCGAAATATTTAAAATGTGTGGTTAACTTGATTTATTTACTGATCTAACTAAATTTGAACTTAGAGTAATCTTATGCTAAGTATTTATCAGTCTGATTTTTGAAATTTAATTTGAAATTTCTACTCACAAGACCGATTTAGACATCTGGTTTTTCTTGATATTCCCTCAAGAGTTTGCCAGTGGGATCACCTTCCGTGTAGAGTCTTTGTCGCGTATTGGTTTAAAGTTCTCGTCCGGGTTCACGTCGCGGAACTCCGAAAGGACTTAAAAGTTGGTAAATCTTTGAAAAGAACCGAAACAATATGCTCTTATTTCGTCCAACACGTCCTACCCAACTGCGCCAGATAAGTTTAAAGGTCCGATGAAAGACTTTTAAAAAAAATCAAATTTATTTTTACAAGAACTTTTACGCGAGTTAACTACTACAACTTGAATTGAAGAATGAACCAAGAGAAAGGAGGGGACAATTGTTTTAATAGATCGGAATGTTGAGGTTTGCAGTTTCCACGTTCTGTAATAAAATATTGAGAGGAAAAAGGAAAAGAATTATGATGGGCGAAGGGGTTGGCGTCAGCGTGTCCCACGGTGTAGCGGAGTGGTTTTGATGAACGTAATTTACATACAATACTGAATAGGTACTGTTACTTCTGGTGTGGTCCTCGATATTAAGGGTTAACTGGATATCTACCCTTTCCTAGCCATTAGAATGGCCATGTTAATTTATTTCAGGAGTATTATGCAAACTTACCGATTTCCAGTTCAGAGAAAGTCAGGAAATTGTAGTTGTACTCATCAGGAAGCATCTTTCTTAATTTCGCGAACCCCTCACGATGAACTATTTTGTGCTGCGCCAGATCCGTCGATGTTTCAAATTGCAAAAAGCATTGGTTACAGCTACAGTACAAGCAAACGTAGTAAATACAGTGAATCCCCTCCCCATTCTTTTGAATTCATCAATTGACAACACGATACCTTTGTTTTTCTTCACCATTCGCTTCGTGGTGGTTTTTTTCAGTGTGCCGCTTCAAGGAATATTTGCTAGAAAAGTATTTACCACAAGTTGAACAATTCCAATCTTTTTTAACCACAAATTCTTCCTTCCCAAGACCGTGAATTTTCTCTGCGTGCCTCTTTAAATTGAATTTAGAAGCAACATTTTCGCCACAGCGGTCGAACGAAATCATTTTTTTCAGTAAGAGACAACTGTCCTTTTGACTAATTATGAGAGACTGGAGACTATTCACGACTAAACACTGATCTTCTTCTAGGTATAACTACTTAGACCGAAGGAAGACTATCAAAATTAACAGAGTGGGAGGAGTGCGAGCATAATTCAGCTTTTCAAACGTGAAACGTGAAAAAGTGATGACCAAGCTCCAAGCATTTCGTGATTCGTTGACCCGGGAAAGGGGGCTTTATACAGTTGGCGGTAGGAAATTGGCGGTTCTTTGGAAGAATGATATTTTTATCGTCTCAAATTATAACAATTTATAGTTATCCTTCATGTGTAATACATCACTGTTTTTTTAACTTTATGGTTACTGTGTAAGACGTGCCATAAAGCCCTGAACACACGAGGACATTTATGTCATGCCATCAAATTTTCAATATGTTCGTGTGATGGTACTGTGAAAAAGTATAAAAACCATTATTATGCTTTCATGAAAAAGCCAGGAAACCGCTGGAAAATTGTCAATATTTTTCCCCTTTACCATCTCCATGGTAGAAACTAAGCTGAGAAATAACGCAACGACAAGAAGCAAGAAACCAGCTATTTAGCCGTGAAACAGTCGATTATGTCCGAAAATATGAATTTTCCTTTAAATGCTTGAAAAAAAAAAAAAACGACCAGTTATGGGCAAATATAAACTATATTATTAATACAACGTTTCAACGGCGTGATATGCCGCTCTACATATTATAGCGCCACCGGAACTGAAGGGGAAGACCAAAATTATTCTTAATGCATTAAATTTATATATAAAAAAAACCATACGTAGGTCCAAGACTATTTTTTGTAACAAACTTCATTACACGTCAATTATTCCCAATTGTCCGTTCATTCGCCGGTACTATTTTAGCATTTCTATATATGTATATTGACACAACTGGAGTGAAAGACGTCGACTAACCATTTAAAAATTCCACTGACGGGAAGCTAATCTCAACCGACCCCGGTCCCTACTCCCCCACCATTGCCCGACACAATGCTACGTAAGACTTTGTGCAAGTTTTGAGTGTCTTCAATTCGATTAATCGTGTCTGCCTGTAGCTGAATATGAATCATTTCCGACACTCGTCGTTTGTATACAACTATACATCTGATTCCTTGTCCAAGATGGAAACTTTTTCCCAATTTATACAATGGTTATTATTATTGCAATGTTGGGCCACAACTCTATCTGCTTGGTTAATAATATCCCGTTTGTGTTATCTTACCCGACAAGCTAAGGGCCGTTTTGTTTCCCCCAACATAGCACGCTGAACAGTTCCCACACGGCAATTTGTATACTACATTCGGGCACTTTAACTTATCCAACCGATCTTTACCTTTTTTGATTATCCCCGTTAGATTATCTTTAATGAACGGAACTGGAGCAATATTACTACCTTTTAAGGCCCATTTTACACATTCATACAAATTTTCTTTAAAAGGCACTTTGACAAAAAACTTATTACTTTGCTGAGCGTCAGACCTAGCATTAGAGCGACCCTTATTCTTATTGGAAATCGTATACAAGCGTTTTTTTATATATTTTTTCCACAAATTTTAACGGATATTGATTTTCCTTAAGAATAGCTTTAACAATATTAATATTTTCGTTATGAAACTCTTTCTCAGCTGACAATAGTAGGGATCGGAGGTGTGTGCTAGGGCGCAGGATATCGAGATACCGGCCCGCCCCCGGCCACGCCCACCGCCCCCTGGCCCCCTCTGGCCTTGTAATCGACCATTTTGTACCCGCCCCCATCTGGCCATCGGCCGCCCCCGTCCATACCCGCCCCCGTCCATACCCGCCCCCCAAATCGTCCATTTTGTACCCGCTCCCATCCGGCCACCGGCCATTTTGTACCCGCCCCCAACCCCTCCGGCCATTTTGTACCCTTCCCAATCAGTTTTCCCCTCACAGTTGCCCGGGCCGTTCCCGCCCCTCGGCCAATCACAGCTCAACACTGCCTCCCCACCTAGTGATGGGTCAAGGGAAAAAACCCATTGGGAATATTCCCGTTTTTTGGGAAAAAACCCGGTTTTTTCCCAAGAAAGTATTTTCCCACCCGAATTGGGTTTTTATTAGTTCAATTTGAATAGAACTTATCACTGCAGAAATTAGAGAATTCAGCCTCGAAGCGTGAGTTTTTTTCCTCGCGCAGCCTCTTTTAACCTTTCCCTCAACTCTGAGAAGTCTCTATCTGCTCCATAGAGATAATTCATCTCGCATTACGCCACATTGAGCTAAAGGTCGCTGAAAATTTACCTCGGTCGTCACTTTCCAAGAATGAACAGTCCCTGATTCTAGGAAAACTGAAAGACAGAATTGACTCCAGCGTTAAAAGTAGTATTCATTACGCTGCGACACTCCTGGGCCCATCATCATAGGGGACGCTGCTGAGCAAGACGAGCAAATAGAAGGCATTAAAAATTCATAAGGTTGCCACACAGATGAAGGTTAATGTCGACAAAGCGATGGTGGATTTGGCCAACTATCGTTCCAAGGATGGACTCTGGGGGAAGACATTTTTGTGGGAAAGTGCCTCGGCGGTCACGCCAAGTGTTTGGAGAAGAGAGAGACTTTTTATTTTCTTTCTCTTTTCATCTCTTCTGGTTCAATTTGTCTTATCCCTCTCCCTAACATTTTGCCGCCTAGGGCCCCGGTAGTCCCCCTCTCCAAGATCCCCCTTGCGAAACACGCGAAATTTGTTCTGAATGCGCAAAATTCCGCAAAGATCCGCAAAAATTTGGTTTTAGGAAGAACCAATCCGGTAAAATTCCTTTTTATAAGGGTGTCAATCTTGTGAAATTGGCTTTATAAGTGGGTAAGGCTGGTCGTCCACTGGAAGCGTCTTCAAGCGGCACTACAACGAGCGTAGGTACATACAAAAGGCGTAAATTGAATTCACTGCTGCTAAGCCTGCAGTGGACGATGCCACATTCAGTTAGGCTTTGGATGTACGCTCGCTGTCGCGCGTTGTAGCGCCGCTTGAAAACGCTTCCAGCGGACGACAGACCTAAAACTCGTGACATTGGGGCAATAATCCACATGATTTGGTTTTCGAAA
>JAWNBC010000095.1:247211-287424 GCA_038030265.1 Corythucha ciliata
ATAAAATCATTCTTTAATGGTGGATTTCACCTTGTAGAGACGATAAACTTAATTGATGAACAATACAGCCGTGGTGTTTTTTATTATTAATGTTTTATTTTTATTTTGTTTGATGAACAATACAGCCGTGGTGTTTTTTACATTGAATGCATTTCGGGGCCACTCCCGGTGCCCCTCATCAGCATTGTCTATAATTACATAATTTACAAAAAGAACAATATAATTAATAAAAACCGAATAAAAAAGAGAAAAATACAATAAAAAAAACAGCAACGATACGCACCGCTTTATCTCTAAGGCAAAACACAACGCCCCAAAATTCACTCGGGAACACGGCCTGCTAACTTACAGCGTAAGGGCCTCGTACTAAAAGTTCGAGGAGGAGTTAGTTTGCGGCCCTGGACGCTGGATAGCGTTGTGATCTTGATATTCACTACAGTGACTCTATAGATATTCACCATTCCACTTTCTTCACCCTTCGCACAACCCTAGCAACACTCACTCAAGTTCGGAGGTTGTTTTGTCTGTCAATTTGAAAAGTTTGGTATCAAGATTTTACTCTCATTGCATTTGCTTTATTATTTTAATGTAAATTTAATAGGAGTTAAAAGGTTGTGAGGTTTGAACACATGAGTTGAAAAACAATAAAAACAGTTTTGATTTGGTTGTCTATGTGAAACTGTTTCATTTCACTCGGGTTCTCTGAACACGAGTTTTCAGGGTATCCGACATTACATTTTTGGCGACAGGACTTTCAAAATGCCACTGAGAAGACGCGTGTACAGTGAAGAAGCTCGAAGGGAAGGAAATGTGGCTCGTTCGTCGGAATCAGTTGTACGACCGTTGAATATCGGTAACATATCAGAATTTAACGTGAGTTCTGATAATTGGTCAATATACAAGGAACGCTTAGACCAGTATTTTGAAGTGAATGCTGTCGAGGAAGATCGTAAAACATCAGTTTTTATTTCGCTGATGGGAACAGAAGCGTATTCTTATTTGCGAAATTTGTGTTCTCCGGAACTACCAAAAATTAAAACTTATAATGAAATTTGCAGTTTGATGGACAGGCAATTTTCGTGTCGAGTTTCTATTTTTCGACAGAGGATCCGTTTCTACAAAATGGAACAACATGAAAATGAAAGTGTTGCAGATTGGTTTGTTCGGTGTAAGAAGTTCGCAGCTGACTGCGAATTCGGCGAATGTCTGGAACAAGTCCTTAAGGATAAGTTTGTCTGTGGTATTATTCATACTAATATTTTAGATCGGCTTTGTGAAGAAGATCCTCAAAAGAAATCGCTCATGGACCTTTATGACATTGCTTTGAGAAAAGAGTCATTTTCGAAGCAAGATCACAGTCGGTCAGAAGAAATCAATAAGTTGAAGCCCAGACAGTTTCAAAAATGTCGTTCTTGTGGAAAAGATAATCATGACTTCGTGAACTGCAGGTACAAGAATTACATTTGTAAGAAGTGTGGAAAAAAAGGTCATTTAGCAGTTGTTTGTACTGACAAAATATGTAGCACGAAAACGATCGAAGAAGAAGAAAAAGACATGAATGATTTGGGTCTTTTGGATGTGTTCCATGTAGGATTGAATCATGTTAGTCCCATTGAAACGACTGTGCTACTTGAAGGAAAAAAACTTCAATTAGAAATTGACACGGGAGCTGGGGTCTCGGTTCTTCCTTGCAAAATTTATTTCAATTATTTCTCCTTTCTTCCATTACAAAAAACCGGTATCAAATTGAAAGCGTATGGGGGAGAAATAATCAAGCCTTTGGGAAAAATAGTCGGCTGCGTATCTTGGAGGAATCAGAGACACATGTGTGAAATGGTCGTTGTTCCTAAAGGAATGAAGCCTTTATTGGGAAGGGACTGGTTACAAACGTTCGAGGCAACTATAAACCATATTTCTCAATTCGGTAATAAGAATAAGAGAGACATAGATAAATTGTTGAAGAAGTATGATTCGCTTTTCCAAGAAGACCTAGGGAAGTATGAGTATGAGAAAATAAGCTTAGCAATTAAGAAGGATGCTATTCCAAAATTTTGTAAGCCTCGGCCTATTCCATTTGCCTTCAAGGAAAAGGTGGATCAGGAACTTGAACGATTGGAGAGAAGCGGAGTAATTTCGAAAATCAATAGCTCGGTTTGGGGGACTCCTTTAGTTCCTATACTTAAACCTGATGGGGTGTCATTAAGACTTTGTGCAAATTATAAAATAACAGTCAATAAGTTTCTTGAAGATGTTCAACACCCATTACCTCGAGTAGAAGAAATTTGGAATGTTCTTCAAGGGGGAGAATATTTCAGCAAGTTAGATTTTCGTAATGCGTATAATCAACTGGAATTAGATGACAAATCGGGGCTAATTCTCGCATGGTCTACTCACAAAGGGATTTATAAGGTGAATCGCTTACCTTTTGGGACCAAACCAGCAGTCGGAATTTTTCAAAAAGTAGTCGAAAAATGTGTGCAAGGTCTTACGGGAGTCGTGAATTATTTAGACGACTTGGTTGTTACCGGAAAAACAATAAAAGAGCATCTCGAAAATTTGGAAAATGTATTTGAATCATTGAGTAAGGCTGGATTTCGTCTCAATTTGGACAAGTGTAAATTTTTTGAACCCGAAATTAAATTTCTGGGTCATATCATTGATAGAAGAGGAATTAGGAAAGATCCCACCAAAGTACAAGATATCCTTGAAATGAAACGTCCATCAAATTTGTCTGAGCTAAAGAGTTTTTTGGGAATGGTGACGTACTTCATGAGGTTTGTTCCAAACATGGCCAATATTTTAACTCCATTGTACCGGTTGACTCAAAAAAATGTAAAATTCTGTTGGAACTCGGAGTGTGAGGTTTCGTTCAATGAAATTAAAAAGCAGTTAGCTTCGGACCAAATTTTGACACATTTTCAACCAGGATTGTCTTTGAAATTGTATTGCGATGCTTCCAAAACGGGACTGGGTGCTGTTCTGCTCCATTCACTTCCGGGTGCAGCTGACAAACCTATAGCATTTGCTTCTCGAATAATGTCGAAAACGGAGCAGCGGTATTCGATGATCCACAAAGAAGCACTGGCTTTATACTGGGGTGTAAAAAAGTTTTTCCAATATCTGAAAGGCCAGAAGTTCACTTTGGTATCAGATCATAAACCTTTATTGGCTCTTTTTGGGGAACATAAAGGAATTCCAGAAATGGCTTCAGGTCGTTTACAGAGATGGGCTTTCTTCATTTCCGGATTAGATTATCACTTGGAGTACGTGAAAGGAGAGAAAAATGTCGCTGATTCTTTGTCCAGACTGAATGCCGACAAAGTTTCGACATCCAACGAGGAAGAAGAGGTAGAATATGTGAATTTGGTAGAAGAGGAGTTGAAAATTGATTTGTCGAAGATACGGACTTTGACACGGCGTGACCGGACGCTAAGCAAGGTTTTCGATTGGGTACGTAACGGCTGGAAAAAGGTTACCGATCCAACTTTTATGCCATTTTACGCTAAAAGAGACGAGCTGAGCATTGAGCAGGGCGTCCTTATGTGGGGGTATCGACTGGTGATCCCAGATCAGTTCAAAAAATTGTTATTAAAAGAACTGCACTCCACTCATTTAGGAGTTCAAAAAATGAAATCACGGGCTCGGTCGTATTTCTGGTGGCCTGGGTTAGATGAAGAAATTGAGGCTTTGGCTAGAGGATGCTCGATTTGTGCAGGTCTTAGACAAGAGCCTAATAAAACGGAGCTTCAGAAATGGCCTAGTACAGAAAAACCCTTCGATCGCATCCATATAGATTTTTTGGGACCTTTCTTAAATAACATGTTTTTGATAGTTACAGATGCCTATAGCAAATGGCCGGAAGTCTACCAAATGAAAAGCACTTCAGCTAAGGCAACTGTTGACAGGTTGCGGGACTTATTTTCACGGTATGGACTTCCAAAAATACTGGTCTCGGATAACGGTCCGCAGTTCAGATCCCAAGAGTTTCAAGATTTTTGTAAGAAAAACGCGGTTTCACACATCCTTACTCCCCCGTTCCACCCATCGAGTAACGGAGCAGCGGAGAATGCTGTGAAAACTTTCAAAATGGGATTGTTGAAAAATTTGAAAGGGAAAAATATTTCAGAGTTGAACACGGTTATTCATCGTTTTTTGTTTTCCTACAGAACGTCAGTACATGCTACGACGGGAGAAACACCTGCGAAACGGATGTTTGGACGTGAAATAAGAACGTGCTTGGACTCATTGATGAAGACTTCAAATGAAGAAAAAGCTGAAAATCTTCAGGTCAAGAATTACCGAGGAACACGGAATGTGACATTCTGTCAAGGGGAAAAAGTCTTGTACAGGTGTTACTCAGATCCGAAGGCGAAGAAATGGAAAGAAGCCCTTGTGGAGAAAATGTTGGGGCGAAGAGTCTATTTAGTACGAGATCCTTCTACAAATATGACCACTAAAAGGCATGCTGACCAGCTATTGAAGACAAGTTAATAATGAAATTAAAAAAAAAAAAAAAAAAAAAAAAAAAAAAAAAAAAAAAGGAAAGTAATGTGAGGTTTGAACACATGAGTTGAAAAACAATAAAAACAGTTTTGATTTGGTTGTCTATGTGAAACTGTTTCATTTCACTCGGGTTCTCTGAACACGAGTTTTCAGGGTATCCGACATTACAAAGGTGTTGCGCGATAGGTTGCATGTCGAAATGCATTGGAGGAGTTAACATGGACATACGATTTTCATGTGTGATACCTTATCTAAATAGTGCTGAATAATTAATTTAAACTCTTCAAGCCCCCACTTTTCATTTGATCTATTTACTGTTCGTCTTTGTTCCATACGATTCATTAAAATTGTCTGAAAATGAACAGTGAACAGAGCTCATTGGAAAGAAAAAAGGACTTGAAAAAGAGAAAAGAGTGGATGTGATTTACAACCCGAACACCCTGTCACCACCAGCCCCCTAACGACCTGTCCATGCCCCCCGGAACGTTCCGCCCAGAGCTCATGCCCGGCCCTGGTCGCTGTAAGCGCTAGAATCATGACTTCGTTTATCCCCCAAGAAAGCTCTCTTTAGAGAATATAGAAGCTCCTTGCTCGGGAAGCGATACGAATTTTATAGTCACCCCTATACCCTTCAAAAAAACACTCTGCGTCTACTACCACTTTAATTATTCTATACATTATCACAGATCAATTACACCGTTTTGAAATGAAGTAAGTACACAAGGAAAATAGACTAAAGAGGTATGCTCTTAATTTTCAACCAATTATTATTGTTTGTGCCATGACGTCATGGGATGACAAATTTTTAAAAAAATAACAGGTGGCACAATTAATTAATTATTAATTAATTAATTAATTAATAACGGAGCAGCGGTATTCGATGATCCACAAAGAAGCACTGGCTTTATACTGGGGTGTAAAAAAGTTTTTCCAATATCTGAAAGGCCAGAAGTTCACTTTGGTATCAGATCATAAACCTTTATTGGCTCTTTTTGGGGAACATAAAGGAATTCCAGAAATGGCTTCAGGTCGTTTACAGAGATGGGCTTTCTTCATTTCCGGATTAGATTATCACTTGGAGTACGTGAAAGGAGAGAAAAATGTCGCTGATTCTTTGTCCAGACTGAATGCCGACAAAGTTTCGACATCCAACGAGGAAGAAGAGGTAGAATATGTGAATTTGGTAGAAGAGGAGTTGAAAATTGATTTGTCGAAGATACGGACTTTGACACGGCGTGACCGGACGCTAAGCAAGGTTTTCGATTGGGTACGTAACGGCTGGAAAAAGGTTACCGATCCAACTTTTATGCCATTTTACGCTAAAAGAGACGAGCTGAGCATTGAGCAGGGCGTCCTTATGTGGGGGTATCGACTGGTGATCCCAGATCAGTTCAAAAAATTGTTATTAAAAGAACTGCACTCCACTCATTTAGGAGTTCAAAAAATGAAATCACGGGCTCGGTCGTATTTCTGGTGGCCTGGGTTAGATGAAGAAATTGAGGCTTTGGCTAGAGGATGCTCGATTTGTGCAGGTCTTAGACAAGAGCCTAATAAAACGGAGCTTCAGAAATGGCCTAGTACAGAAAAACCCTTCGATCGCATCCATATAGATTTTTTGGGACCTTTCTTAAATAACATGTTTTTGATAGTTACAGATGCCTATAGCAAATGGCCGGAAGTCTACCAAATGAAAAGCACTTCAGCTAAGGCAACTGTTGACAGGTTGCGGGACTTATTTTCACGGTATGGACTTCCAAAAATACTGGTCTCGGATAACGGTCCGCAGTTCAGATCCCAAGAGTTTCAAGATTTTTGTAAGAAAAACGCGGTTTCACACATCCTTACTCCCCCGTTCCACCCATCGAGTAACGGAGCAGCGGAGAATGCTGTGAAAACTTTCAAAATGGGATTGTTGAAAAATTTGAAAGGGAAAAATATTTCAGAGTTGAACACGGTTATTCATCGTTTTTTGTTTTCCTACAGAACGTCAGTACATGCTACGACGGGAGAAACACCTGCGAAACGGATGTTTGGACGTGAAATAAGAACGTGCTTGGACTCATTGATGAAGACTTCAAATGAAGAAAAAGCTGAAAATCTTCAGGTCAAGAATTACCGAGGAACACGGAATGTGACATTCTGTCAAGGGGAAAAAGTCTTGTACAGGTGTTACTCAGATCCGAAGGCGAAGAAATGGAAAGAAGCCCTTGTGGAGAAAATGTTGGGGCGAAGAGTCTATTTAGTACGAGATCCTTCTACAAATATGACCACTAAAAGGCATGCTGACCAGCTATTGAAGACAAGTTAATAATGAAATTAAAAAAAAAAAAAAAAAAAAAAAAGAAAAAAAAAAAAAAAAAAAGGAAAGTAATGTGAGGTTTGAACACATGAGTTGAAAAACAATAAAAACAGTTTTGATTTGGTTGTCTATGTGAAACTGTTTCATTTCACTCGGGTTCTCTGAACACGAGTTTTCAGGGTATCCGACATTACAAAGGTGTTGCGCGATAGGTTGCATGTCGAAATGCATTGGAGGAGTTAACATGGACATACGATTTTCATGTGTGATACCTTATCTAAATAGTGCTGAATAATTAATTTAAACTCTTCAAGCCCCCACTTTTCATTTGATCTATTTACTGTTCGTCTTTGTTCCATACGATTCATTAAAATTGTCTGAAAATGAACAGTGAACAGAGCTCATTGGAAAGAAAAAAGGACTTGAAAAAGAGAAAAGAGTGGATGTGATTTACAACCCGAACACCCTGTCACCACCAGCCCCCTAACGACCTGTCCATGCCCCCCGGAACGTTCCGCCCAGAGCTCATGCCCGGCCCTGGTCGCTGTAAGCGCTAGAATCATGACTTCGTTTATCCCCCAAGAAAGCTCTCTTTAGAGAATATAGAAGCTCCTTGCTCGGGAAGCGATACGAATTTTATAGTCACCCCTATACCCTTCAAAAAAACACTCTGCGTCTACTACCACTTTAATTATTCTATACATTATCACAGATCAATTACACCGTTTTGAAATGAAGTAAGTACACAAGGAAAATAGACTAAAGAGGTATGCTCTTAATTTTCAACCAATTATTATTGTTTGTGCCATGACGTCATGGGATGACAAATTTTTAAAAAAATAACAGGTGGCACAATTAATTAATTATTAATTAATTAATTAATTAATAACGGAGCAGCGGTATTCGATGATCCACAAAGAAGCACTGGCTTTATACTGGGGTGTAAAAAAGTTTTTCCAATATCTGAAAGGCCAGAAGTTCACTTTGGTATCAGATCATAAACCTTTATTGGCTCTTTTTGGGGAACATAAAGGAATTCCAGAAATGGCTTCAGGTCGTTTACAGAGATGGGCTTTCTTCATTTCCGGATTAGATTATCACTTGGAGTACGTGAAAGGAGAGAAAAATGTCGCTGATTCTTTGTCCAGACTGAATGCCGACAAAGTTTCGACATCCAACGAGGAAGAAGAGGTAGAATATGTGAATTTGGTAGAAGAGGAGTTGAAAATTGATTTGTCGAAGATACGGACTTTGACACGGCGTGACCGGACGCTAAGCAAGGTTTTCGATTGGGTACGTAACGGCTGGAAAAAGGTTACCGATCCAACTTTTATGCCATTTTACGCTAAAAGAGACGAGCTGAGCATTGAGCAGGGCGTCCTTATGTGGGGGTATCGACTGGTGATCCCAGATCAGTTCAAAAAATTGTTATTAAAAGAACTGCACTCCACTCATTTAGGAGTTCAAAAAATGAAATCACGGGCTCGGTCGTATTTCTGGTGGCCTGGGTTAGATGAAGAAATTGAGGCTTTGGCTAGAGGATGCTCGATTTGTGCAGGTCTTAGACAAGAGCCTAATAAAACGGAGCTTCAGAAATGGCCTAGTACAGAAAAACCCTTCGATCGCATCCATATAGATTTTTTGGGACCTTTCTTAAATAACATGTTTTTGATAGTTACAGATGCCTATAGCAAATGGCCGGAAGTCTACCAAATGAAAAGCACTTCAGCTAAGGCAACTGTTGACAGGTTGCGGGACTTATTTTCACGGTATGGACTTCCAAAAATACTGGTCTCGGATAACGGTCCGCAGTTCAGATCCCAAGAGTTTCAAGATTTTTGTAAGAAAAACGCGGTTTCACACATCCTTACTCCCCCGTTCCACCCATCGAGTAACGGAGCAGCGGAGAATGCTGTGAAAACTTTCAAAATGGGATTGTTGAAAAATTTGAAAGGGAAAAATATTTCAGAGTTGAACACGGTTATTCATCGTTTTTTGTTTTCCTACAGAACGTCAGTACATGCTACGACGGGAGAAACACCTGCGAAACGGATGTTTGGACGTGAAATAAGAACGTGCTTGGACTCATTGATGAAGACTTCAAATGAAGAAAAAGCTGAAAATCTTCAGGTCAAGAATTACCGAGGAACACGGAATGTGACATTCTGTCAAGGGGAAAAAGTCTTGTACAGGTGTTACTCAGATCCGAAGGCGAAGAAATGGAAAGAAGCCCTTGTGGAGAAAATGTTGGGGCGAAGAGTCTATTTAGTACGAGATCCTTCTACAAATATGACCACTAAAAGGCATGCTGACCAGCTATTGAAGACAAGTTAATAATGAAATTAAAAAAAAAAAAAAAAAAAAGAAAAAAAAAAAAAAAAAAAGGAAAGTAATGTGAGGTTTGAACACATGAGTTGAAAAACAATAAAAACAGTTTTGATTTGGTTGTCTATGTGAAACTGTTTCATTTCACTCGGGTTCTCTGAACACGAGTTTTCAGGGTATCCGACATTACAAAGGTGTTGCGCGATAGGTTGCATGTCGAAATGCATTGGAGGAGTTAACATGGACATACGATTTTCATGTGTGATACCTTATCTAAATAGTGCTGAATAATTAATTTAAACTCTTCAAGCCCCCACTTTTCATTTGATCTATTTACTGTTCGTCTTTGTTCCATACGATTCATTAAAATTGTCTGAAAATGAACAGTGAACAGAGCTCATTGGAAAGAAAAAAGGACTTGAAAAAGAGAAAAGAGTGGATGTGATTTACAACCCGAACACCCTGTCACCACCAGCCCCCTAACGACCTGTCCATGCCCCCCGGAACGTTCCGCCCAGAGCTCATGCCCGGCCCTGGTCGCTGTAAGCGCTAGAATCATGACTTCGTTTATCCCCCAAGAAAGCTCTCTTTAGAGAATATAGAAGCTCCTTGCTCGGGAAGCGATACGAATTTTATAGTCACCCCTATACCCTTCAAAAAAACACTCTGCGTCTACTACCACTTTAATTATTCTATACATTATCACAGATCAATTACACCGTTTTGAAATGAAGTAAGTACACAAGGAAAATAGACTAAAGAGGTATGCTCTTAATTTTCAACCAATTATTATTGTTTGTGCCATGACGTCATGGGATGACAAATTTTTAAAAAAATAACAGGTGGCACAATTAATTAATTATTAATTAATTAATTAATTAATAACGGAGCAGCGGTATTCGATGATCCACAAAGAAGCACTGGCTTTATACTGGGGTGTAAAAAAGTTTTTCCAATATCTGAAAGGCCAGAAGTTCACTTTGGTATCAGATCATAAACCTTTATTGGCTCTTTTTGGGGAACATAAAGGAATTCCAGAAATGGCTTCAGGTCGTTTACAGAGATGGGCTTTCTTCATTTCCGGATTAGATTATCACTTGGAGTACGTGAAAGGAGAGAAAAATGTCGCTGATTCTTTGTCCAGACTGAATGCCGACAAAGTTTCGACATCCAACGAGGAAGAAGAGGTAGAATATGTGAATTTGGTAGAAGAGGAGTTGAAAATTGATTTGTCGAAGATACGGACTTTGACACGGCGTGACCGGACGCTAAGCAAGGTTTTCGATTGGGTACGTAACGGCTGGAAAAAGGTTACCGATCCAACTTTTATGCCATTTTACGCTAAAAGAGACGAGCTGAGCATTGAGCAGGGCGTCCTTATGTGGGGGTATCGACTGGTGATCCCAGATCAGTTCAAAAAATTGTTATTAAAAGAACTGCACTCCACTCATTTAGGAGTTCAAAAAATGAAATCACGGGCTCGGTCGTATTTCTGGTGGCCTGGGTTAGATGAAGAAATTGAGGCTTTGGCTAGAGGATGCTCGATTTGTGCAGGTCTTAGACAAGAGCCTAATAAAACGGAGCTTCAGAAATGGCCTAGTACAGAAAAACCCTTCGATCGCATCCATATAGATTTTTTGGGACCTTTCTTAAATAACATGTTTTTGATAGTTACAGATGCCTATAGCAAATGGCCGGAAGTCTACCAAATGAAAAGCACTTCAGCTAAGGCAACTGTTGACAGGTTGCGGGACTTATTTTCACGGTATGGACTTCCAAAAATACTGGTCTCGGATAACGGTCCGCAGTTCAGATCCCAAGAGTTTCAAGATTTTTGTAAGAAAAACGCGGTTTCACACATCCTTACTCCCCCGTTCCACCCATCGAGTAACGGAGCAGCGGAGAATGCTGTGAAAACTTTCAAAATGGGATTGTTGAAAAATTTGAAAGGGAAAAATATTTCAGAGTTGAACACGGTTATTCATCGTTTTTTGTTTTCCTACAGAACGTCAGTACATGCTACGACGGGAGAAACACCTGCGAAACGGATGTTTGGACGTGAAATAAGAACGTGCTTGGACTCATTGATGAAGACTTCAAATGAAGAAAAAGCTGAAAATCTTCAGGTCAAGAATTACCGAGGAACACGGAATGTGACATTCTGTCAAGGGGAAAAAGTCTTGTACAGGTGTTACTCAGATCCGAAGGCGAAGAAATGGAAAGAAGCCCTTGTGGAGAAAATGTTGGGGCGAAGAGTCTATTTAGTACGAGATCCTTCTACAAATATGACCACTAAAAGGCATGCTGACCAGCTATTGAAGACAAGTTAATAATGAAATTAAAAAAAAAAAAAAAAAAAAAAGAAAAAAAAAAAAAAAAAAAGGAAAGTAATGTGAGGTTTGAACACATGAGTTGAAAAACAATAAAAACAGTTTTGATTTGGTTGTCTATGTGAAACTGTTTCATTTCACTCGGGTTCTCTGAACACGAGTTTTCAGGGTATCCGACATTACAAAGGTGTTGCGCGATAGGTTGCATGTCGAAATGCATTGGAGGAGTTAACATGGACATACGATTTTCATGTGTGATACCTTATCTAAATAGTGCTGAATAATTAATTTAAACTCTTCAAGCCCCCACTTTTCATTTGATCTATTTACTGTTCGTCTTTGTTCCATACGATTCATTAAAATTGTCTGAAAATGAACAGTGAACAGAGCTCATTGGAAAGAAAAAAGGACTTGAAAAAGAGAAAAGAGTGGATGTGATTTACAACCCGAACACCCTGTCACCACCAGCCCCCTAACGACCTGTCCATGCCCCCCGGAACGTTCCGCCCAGAGCTCATGCCCGGCCCTGGTCGCTGTAAGCGCTAGAATCATGACTTCGTTTATCCCCCAAGAAAGCTCTCTTTAGAGAATATAGAAGCTCCTTGCTCGGGAAGCGATACGAATTTTATAGTCACCCCTATACCCTTCAAAAAAACACTCTGCGTCTACTACCACTTTAATTATTCTATACATTATCACAGATCAATTACACCGTTTTGAAATGAAGTAAGTACACAAGGAAAATAGACTAAAGAGGTATGCTCTTAATTTTCAACCAATTATTATTGTTTGTGCCATGACGTCATGGGATGACAAATTTTTAAAAAAATAACAGGTGGCACAATTAATTAATTATTAATTAATTAATTAATTAATAACGGAGCAGCGGTATTCGATGATCCACAAAGAAGCACTGGCTTTATACTGGGGTGTAAAAAAGTTTTTCCAATATCTGAAAGGCCAGAAGTTCACTTTGGTATCAGATCATAAACCTTTATTGGCTCTTTTTGGGGAACATAAAGGAATTCCAGAAATGGCTTCAGGTCGTTTACAGAGATGGGCTTTCTTCATTTCCGGATTAGATTATCACTTGGAGTACGTGAAAGGAGAGAAAAATGTCGCTGATTCTTTGTCCAGACTGAATGCCGACAAAGTTTCGACATCCAACGAGGAAGAAGAGGTAGAATATGTGAATTTGGTAGAAGAGGAGTTGAAAATTGATTTGTCGAAGATACGGACTTTGACACGGCGTGACCGGACGCTAAGCAAGGTTTTCGATTGGGTACGTAACGGCTGGAAAAAGGTTACCGATCCAACTTTTATGCCATTTTACGCTAAAAGAGACGAGCTGAGCATTGAGCAGGGCGTCCTTATGTGGGGGTATCGACTGGTGATCCCAGATCAGTTCAAAAAATTGTTATTAAAAGAACTGCACTCCACTCATTTAGGAGTTCAAAAAATGAAATCACGGGCTCGGTCGTATTTCTGGTGGCCTGGGTTAGATGAAGAAATTGAGGCTTTGGCTAGAGGATGCTCGATTTGTGCAGGTCTTAGACAAGAGCCTAATAAAACGGAGCTTCAGAAATGGCCTAGTACAGAAAAACCCTTCGATCGCATCCATATAGATTTTTTGGGACCTTTCTTAAATAACATGTTTTTGATAGTTACAGATGCCTATAGCAAATGGCCGGAAGTCTACCAAATGAAAAGCACTTCAGCTAAGGCAACTGTTGACAGGTTGCGGGACTTATTTTCACGGTATGGACTTCCAAAAATACTGGTCTCGGATAACGGTCCGCAGTTCAGATCCCAAGAGTTTCAAGATTTTTGTAAGAAAAACGCGGTTTCACACATCCTTACTCCCCCGTTCCACCCATCGAGTAACGGAGCAGCGGAGAATGCTGTGAAAACTTTCAAAATGGGATTGTTGAAAAATTTGAAAGGGAAAAATATTTCAGAGTTGAACACGGTTATTCATCGTTTTTTGTTTTCCTACAGAACGTCAGTACATGCTACGACGGGAGAAACACCTGCGAAACGGATGTTTGGACGTGAAATAAGAACGTGCTTGGACTCATTGATGAAGACTTCAAATGAAGAAAAAGCTGAAAATCTTCAGGTCAAGAATTACCGAGGAACACGGAATGTGACATTCTGTCAAGGGGAAAAAGTCTTGTACAGGTGTTACTCAGATCCGAAGGCGAAGAAATGGAAAGAAGCCCTTGTGGAGAAAATGTTGGGGCGAAGAGTCTATTTAGTACGAGATCCTTCTACAAATATGACCACTAAAAGGCATGCTGACCAGCTATTGAAGACAAGTTAATAATGAAATTAAAAAAAAAAAAAAAAAAAAAGAAAAAAAAAAAAAAAAAAAAAAAAGGAAAGTAATGTGAGGTTTGAACACATGAGTTGAAAAACAATAAAAACAGTTTTGATTTGGTTGTCTATGTGAAACTGTTTCATTTCACTCGGGTTCTCTGAACACGAGTTTTCAGGGTATCCGACATTACAAAGGTGTTGCGCGATAGGTTGCATGTCGAAATGCATTGGAGGAGTTAACATGGACATACGATTTTCATGTGTGATACCTTATCTAAATAGTGCTGAATAATTAATTTAAACTCTTCAAGCCCCCACTTTTCATTTGATCTATTTACTGTTCGTCTTTGTTCCATACGATTCATTAAAATTGTCTGAAAATGAACAGTGAACAGAGCTCATTGGAAAGAAAAAAGGACTTGAAAAAGAGAAAAGAGTGGATGTGATTTACAACCCGAACACCCTGTCACCACCAGCCCCCTAACGACCTGTCCATGCCCCCCGGAACGTTCCGCCCAGAGCTCATGCCCGGCCCTGGTCGCTGTAAGCGCTAGAATCATGACTTCGTTTATCCCCCAAGAAAGCTCTCTTTAGAGAATATAGAAGCTCCTTGCTCGGGAAGCGATACGAATTTTATAGTCACCCCTATACCCTTCAAAAAAACACTCTGCGTCTACTACCACTTTAATTATTCTATACATTATCACAGATCAATTACACCGTTTTGAAATGAAGTAAGTACACAAGGAAAATAGACTAAAGAGGTATGCTCTTAATTTTCAACCAATTATTATTGTTTGTGCCATGACGTCATGGGATGACAAATTTTTAAAAAAATAACAGGTGGCACAATTAATTAATTAATTAATTAAATTTTTATACATAGATGACAGGAAACACTTTTAAACTTCAGCTTTATTGCCCAAACTATCTAAGAAATGCTTGTGAGCCTGATTGTCGTGGGCAGCAGGAAAGCCCTTCCTTGCTCCCTCATGAAGCTTACTGGGCGTTTCTCACTGATTCACATAATAAACTCGCCCGTCACTGCGCTGAGTGCTGTCTGTACTAAATACACGGGGCTTCACGTGGTACGTGTCAATTAACTGGCCCTTAAACATAAGGTCTAAGGAACAACTCCGTCAAATTATATCGCTGTAAAAAAAATTTCTTGGCACTTATTTTGGCTTTTCATTCATTTTGTGCTTGATCTTCAAAGAAATTCCAAGGAATCAACCATGGGAGGGGAAGCTTCATATGTGAAGTTTGGTCCCTCATTATTTTTTTTACTCCCGTGACGTCAATTTTGACAAAAATTTCCTTAGTTACGAGCATACCTCTGTAAGTCTATTTACCTTGGTAAGTACACACGTACGCGTAACCAATGCAAAACAATGAATCCCCCCCCTTTTTTAGATATATTATTAAATAATGAAAAACAAAACAAAAATAACCAACTAAAGTCGACACACACAAAAATGTTGAAGAGGGTGGTAATAATAATAATTCAGCAACGAAAGAACTATTAGGTTTTTTATATGTATTAATGCTAAACCTCTCATTACAGAGAAGTCGGTTTTGAGTAGCAAAACAAAATTGGGTGATGGTACACCGAAAATGGGATAAAAAAAGTCTTATTCGGATAGTGACCTATCTCTTTTTGTTTTTGAGCAATGATTTTATTTTCAATTTTTTAGCCAATTTACTGCTTTTTGACAAATGGGGAACTTGCATGAATGTCCGATTTGGGAGAAAAGTATATCGGTGAATTGGCACATGGACATAACGATATCAATGGTACTTGCAGCCCGATTGGTGCATTTGGTGATTTAAGGTCTATTCACACACATCAGTGCCGTGAACGGGACGTGACCCTTTAATTTCCATTGAGAATAATATTTTATTTGCCGGACGGGGCACGTCCCGTTCACGGCACTGATGTGTGTGAATCGACCTTTACCCATTAGATCGCAGGGTAGCAGGTAGTGCGAAAATGACATTTTCCATAGAGGAGGAATAACATGGAGGGTGTGTCTTCAAAAATCCCAGACCAAATCATAACTGAAGGGAAAAGTATATTTTCAAGTGAAGCTACCCTTCCGGGTAAAGACGGAAACCTCTCATTTGACATTATTTATCCATGTTTTTAATTTGAACCGTCTCGCAGTGACTTTATTTTCACGTTTTCTCACTTTATTTCTTTTTTCGCAAACCCGGAAAAACGAAAATCTGTCCGGTGTGCTGAAGTAACAGTGCGTGTATTCAACATTATTTTTAAAAGTGAGTATATTATCGTGCATAAATGAATGGCGTAGTCCATTGGTTTTCATAAAATACACACCGATGACAAGATTGCTGAAGTACTTTACCTCGAGTTTCTTGTTTTTTGTTATTCTTTCTAGTTTCTAGTTGATTTCATAAATAAACCAAACTTGACAGCCGGCCGGCGCGCGCCGGGAGAGCATATTCCACATAACAGAACTAGAATTGTGGTTGTTTCATAGGCTTGCCCGCCGACAAAATCAGTAGATATGCAATTCAATAAATGAAGCAGGTAACGAATCGATAAACTATATTATTTCTGTTCTGTTTCTTCCCAAGTAGATGACGTTCAACAGCAGTCAACATGGGGTACTGCTCAACTTTCGGTTGTTATTTATAAACGGCTTGCCTTCAGTGTAGACAAACCCTCCGCGCGTGCTTGTGAAGAATTATTAACTTCATCGACGGTCTGTCTGTACTACCCGTGGTCACTGACAGATAATAGACGTTTTGGATTCTTACTCTAAACAACGCTTCAACGTTGTATCATGGCTCGAGGGTTGAAACTTGTGCGTAAGGCCAGACCCAACGATCCGGCGCCGACTGCGAATGTTGGTGAGGTGGTGTAGGGGGATCTCACTTCACAGAAACCTCTAGCTTCGCCCCATCATACCATTCGAATTTATTAAAATATAGTATAGCCTCTAATTGATACAATTTTCTTCAGAATATTTTTGGAGTTGTATATGCCCAACACTTCTGTCAGTTCATTTTCGGAGCAACCTCTCTCAGAAGCCAAGTAAGAACTTGGAGCCGTACGTAAGAAAGAGTCACGTGTCGGGGCACGTGCTCCGACAGCAACTAGACAGTCGCAGCGCTTTGTTAAGTTCTAGGGTGGCGGGGGCTTTTATCTAACTATGTCAATTAGCATGCCGAGAAACAGAGTGGGTCTCTAATGAGCGATCCCCCAGAAAATTCGATTTTTATGGATCCAAACCCACGAAATTTGTTTCTGTAAGTGACAGATCCACTGAATTGCTGGAAGAGTCATGGCAGCGATTTGCTATTTTAATCAGCCGGCCCCGCAAAATTGCTTTTAAGGTGGGTCAAAAGCACGAAATAATACAGCAGTCGCGGTCTTGAGAGGGACGAGCTTGCGAAATTCTGTGTTGTAGGAGGAGAAGGAGGAGGAGGGAAAGTTGCAGACTCTGCAATGCAGAGCATGAAATGGAAAGGTCAGAAAGATCTGTATCAATTACCTGCAACCAGTTCTTTGAAGTTGTGGCTTGTTGGTTGTCAAAAGTTCTGCCCCTCGAAATTTCGTGTGCAAACTGTTATTCCATGTTTACCCCCCCCCCCTTCAATTAGATTACTTTAAATAAAAATAATAAAATCGTTACATCACCTGTTGCATGGTGCTGTCGTCTGTATACTGGACTATCTTGAGCGGGCAAGATTGGCAAAATTTGGTTCTCTTACTGGTTGGAGCACCAATAATCCATAAAATCTAGTACTTTAAAAAACCAATGAAGCGGATATGAATTCGCACGCACATCAGTAATGTGTGTGGGTTATGAGATGGAGTGTTAGGCCCTTCGTCCACCGACGCAACGCAACTGCAACCCGACTCAAAAAAGAGTTTCTTAAGCGTTGCTTCACAGTCTGACCTTTGTATTCGAATGGTTTTTCGTCCACCGGCGCAACTCACGCTCGACTAAATGCAACGCAATCCAAAAGCAACAGGAGTGTTCAGTTGGGAGTTGCAGTTTCATGCGATTTTTTCTTGTCTCAAGTTTTCAAATTCTGTCTCAAATTTATTTTAAAAAAACCCCGGTTATTTAACTTTTTTCAACAAGATGTCGGAGGATACCTTGTTTTGTGTGAAACTGGTTCGAGCGGTTGAAGAACTACCCTACTTTATATAGGGTGTTTCTGAAATGGATGTCAATATTTAGGCTGGTGATTCCACGTCACAAATGCGTCAAAAAAAGTCATATTGACCATAGTCCGATTCCTAATAGTTTCCGAGATATTCACGGATTTAGTAGTTTTCAAAATGACCTTGTTTTCTTGAAGAAAAACGTCCGTACCTTGGCAACCAGATAAGTCACGTCAAATCTGATGGCACCGTTGGAAAGGCCAGACTTTTTTCTATGTCGTTTAGTGTTATTTGCTTGAATTTCTCCAACTCCTGCTGAGAAATTCAGCGTCAAACTTGAAATTGCTTTTAATGTTACCCATGCTGACTAGGTTTTGAAGTCGATTTTCTCAGCAACAAGTGGTTTCCAAGATGACCTTTTTTCATAAAAGTTGGCGCATGGTGTCAGCATCATTATGGTATTTTGACATCACCTTCCGTCTCGGATATGTTTCCGATTATTGCAAAATAATGACTGAAAAACCCATTTTGGTGCTCATTACTCCAATACTCCTTCTTCACGAATAACTCGAGAAAAAACTTGATAAATTTTTGCTATCCATTCTTGACTAAGAAGGGCCTCTGAAAGTGAACATTTTCCAATGATGAACGACTCAACTGTGCTGAAGACACAGTAGGTGGTGACACAGAACATGTGGTGATTTAGGCCTATAAAGAAATGTCCTTATTAATCGTTGAATGGTCCTCAGAGTCGGATCTTCCGCGACTACTATTAATAAGGATGAATAACGATTAATAAGGACATTTCTTTATAGGCCTAAATCACAACTTGTTCTCTGTCACCACCTACTGTGTCTTCAGCACAGTTGAGTCCTTCATCATTGGAAAATGTTCACTTTCAGAGGCCCTTTTTAGTCAAGAATGGATGGCAAACATTCATCATGTTTTTGTCGAGTTATTCGTGAAGAAAGACTATTTGAGTAATGAGCACTAAAACGGATTTTTCAGCAATCATTTTGGAATAATCTAAAAAATATCCGAGATGGAAGGTGATGTTAAGATACCATAATGATGCTGATACCACGCGCCAACTTTTCTGAAAAAAGGTCATCGTGGAAACCACTTGTTGCTGAGAAAATCGACTTCAAAACCTAGTCAGCATGGGTAACATTAAAAGCAATTTCAACTTTGATGCTGATTTTCTCAGCAGGAGTGGGATAAATTCCAGTAAATAGCACAGAACGACGTAGAAAAAAGTCTGGCCTTTCCAACGGTGCCATCAGATTTGACGTGACTCACCTGGTTGCTAAGGTACGGACGATTTTCTTCTAGAAAACAAGGTCATTTTGTAAACTACTAAATCCGTGAATATCTCGGAAACTATTAGGAATCGTACTAGGGTCAATATGACTTTTTATGACGCATTTGTGACGTGGAATTACCAACCTAAATATTGACATCCATTTCAGAAACACCCTGTATATGGCTCTTTTTTGTTAGCACGATCACGGTCGCAATTTTCTACTTAGGGCAACCAAATTTGGTCTAAAAATCAATAGCGTGAATATCTCGGACGAGTTCGTGATCCAGATGAATCGGTCCACGCGAACGGTGTGAAAGAGGGGTTTGAATTAGTTGAAAATTCGCTACCGCACGGCTGTTGCTGCTATTGCCCCCAAAATTGACTCGAGTAATGAGAAATGAACGCGCTTTCGTATGAGACCCTAGTGAACCAAATCCGTTGATATGGCAGGGGAGTTCTCGACGGAGGGGAGCTATTAAATTAACGCTATGCCTTACTGGACCACCCAATTACCAAAAAATGTCATTGACAATGTATTTTGAGCCGTCTCTTTTATTTGATTTGCCTACAGCCTAATAAATCTTGAGTAAAAAATCCTGAGGTGGGCCAAAAAGGGAGGAACAAAAAAAATTTTAAAAAAAATTGTTTCGGATTCGAACCAGGCACTCCGCAAATAGTGACATACCATTTAACCTAATTTAACTGATCTGAAAATTAACGTAATCTGAAAAAAGTTTTGTTCCGACAGCAGCCTGTCGGGGAAAGTGCATTTCATTCATGCGACAATCGAGTCAAACCTCATAAGTTAGAACGATATCAATCAATTATGAATGAAATTTAGGCCGGGATAAATATTTTAATTGCAAATAACTCCTCTAACAAGAGTCCGCCTTCCCATATCGTAGAGGCAACCAAACCGACTCTGTTTCATTTTTCATTTTCATCATTTTGTTCCCCCTCAGTTGGTGCCAAAAAAGGGGCCTGCGGTAAAAAGAAACGCGATTTTATGATTTTGACTTTCTATACCACGGCCTAAATATCATTGATAATTGATTGATATCGTTCTAACTTATGAGGTTTGACTCGATTGTCGCATGAATGAAATGCACTTTCCCCGACAGGCTGCTGTCGGAACAAAACTTTTTTTTTATGTTTTTTTTTTTTTTTTTTTTTTTTAATGGAGGACCACTAGTCTGATGTCAAAATATAATAAGACGAGCATTGAACAGAGATTCCGGTTCCCATCACAAGCGTGCTTAAAAGGGAACCGTAGCATTTGTGTGCAAATATGCTTGTAGAAACGTTTATAAGTTGTACATTAAATAAATGCGTTAAAAAAAAAAAAAAAAAAAAAAAAAAAAAAAAAAAATATGAACTGTTGTACATCCGGTGACAATTTTGCTCCTCCGGTTAGTTCCAACAAGAGTCACAAGAGGTCAGTTCTAATAAGGTGTTTGAAACTTGTTCGGAGCAGAGTTTCCATAGGACCAGCCAATAAAATTCAAATTGATTACATTTTATTGGTGGGTCTATAGCAACTCAGCTCCAAAATGCTCCAAACACTTTGCTGGAACAGTCCTATTGTAACTCATGTTATTCCAAACCTGAGGAGCAAAATTCTCACCTGGTGTACAACAGTTTATATGAAATGAGTCTACGGTGGCCGGAGTAATTCGACTAGGTTTATAGCTGTAATATCAGACGAATTAAATAGAAAAAAAATATTTCCTGTCGGCATATAATTTATACTTGTTAGGTACACACAAAAAAGTATAAAGAAACCCCAAAGTACTCATTAAGAGTAGTATTATACATTATAGATATCACTTAAAAGGAGCTTTCATTTACATATTGATATACGTAGTCCAAAGAGCCGAAATAGGGGAGACATTTCAAAAACTTATCTCACAAATGCTATGCAATGAAGGGATGCTATGGGTTTGTAACATAAAAGGAATCGAATGAACTGACGAAATTAGGCACCAAGCACTCACACACGCCACGTTGGAACTCTGTCGCGGAAAAGACTGAGTGATGATGAGGAAGGGCTCGAACTAATAGGAAACAATGGCGCCACTGGGCAATCTCTCTGATTTCAACCGGAGAGCAAACCAATCTCACCGAATTCCGACACAGTCCAACAGAGATTCAATAAATTCAACCGGTATACAAATGCGATCTAACATGAGACGAAACCCCGAACACGTTGTAACTGGATGGAGGTCAACTTCCAGACCGGAGAATAGTTAAGGTTATAACAGGAGAGAAATTGAAATCTAGCCGGAGAGATTACTCATTGGCTAATGGAACGAACAGGTTTTTGCAGCTGGTGCATATTATGATAATGATATATTAACGGCTTTTTTATAGACGCATGCCTGCTTACTACTGGATAACACGTTAAAATAAATGAAGAAACTGGAGATTTCCTTCCCTACGGCAGAATAAAGCCCCTTTTACACGAGCAAGTTTTTTGATCAAAAATAATGTTCAAAATGAAATTTTTACAGTTATTACCTCCATATGATTTTGACTTTACGAACAGTTTGAACATATTTTTGATAAAAAAAAAAACTCGTGTAAAACGGGCCTAACATTCAAGCATCCGTTTCAATTTTTTGACTGATCCAAAATTCGTGTAATTTCATTACTCATTCATTACCTGTTAATCATTCGGTTTGACTAACCTGCCCCGAATATAAGTGCATTGTTTTTAATATCATTAAGCCGGCTCCACAAATGCGGTATTTGCCAAATAACGAGCAAAATATTTTTCAATTTTGAGTTGGTCGGTTTCTAGGCAATGCTAGAAATTGATAAATATTTTGCTCGTTATTTGGCAAACACCGCGTGTGTGGTGGAGCCGACTTTAGGTTAGAATTATTTCAAATTCGGTTGTATTTGACAGGTCCACACAGCCCTTATTTATTTTCCTGTTAAAACCAGCATATCACATTAAGTTGGATTTAACCGGTTCAGAAAATTTCCTTTTTTTTATCCGGTTATGAATAATTACGCTTTCGGTTGGATTTCACAGGTTAATGCAACCACAATTTCTGTTCCGGTTACATCCAAATTAACATTCGGTTGCATTTAACTGGTCCATAAAATTGTCAATTCTTCTCCGGTCACAAGCGATTTCGGATTCGGTTGAACGCAACCGGATCATGCAATTGCCATTTGATATCATGTTGGAATACTTATTGATCCGGTGAGATGAATTACTATATCCGTTCATTTTCCCACACAATTCGTTCAATCCAACCGGATTTTTAATTGTAACCGGAGACGCTATTCTAGGATTTCTTAGAGTGATGAAAGAGCCCAGCGCTAAGATGCTGCGGTGGAAATGCCCAAAGTTGTATAGATAGCAAGTTGTTTCACTCGTGATAACGCGTGGTCACAGTGCCTTTTGGGATAATTGCTCGCGCCAGAGCGCTCTGCTACCATCACGGCCTTCAATTCAAACTTTCCGGATTAAGGGTCAATACATTTCTTGCGAGTACTTCAAGAAATTTGAATGATAGTACCTACTCATAGTTGTGTTTTCTGTCACCATATTCCTATGCATACTAACCAAGTTTTTTCGTTAATTGTCTGTCGGCAATAGCTAAGATTTTTTGAAGAACAAAGAAAGATTCTAATGGTGGATTTCACCACCTCGGCTTTATACAAAAAATGCATCGAACCACCTCGACATAATCGGGGGAAAAATGCATTGAATTTTACGGGTTCCTAAGGAACCTTAAGCGTTAGTTGAGAGTTACCTCCACGTTGTCTTGAGAATTCAGAGGCGGTTTTAGGCCTCCGTGACGGGGGTGGCGGTAAAATGTGTTCTCCCCCGCATCGCCTTAAACAGCCCTTCGGTAAAAGGTTGAAAGAAATCTTTGGAACGACTAACAAAAAATTATAGTAGATGCCATCTTCTTAGGGAGGGTTTAAACCCCCAAAACCCACCCCGTAAATCCGCCACTGCAACCGTCCAAAGAACTGTTAGGCATATGTAGTGAAACTCAAGTCGTTATTACTTCTACTTAACCCCGAGGAAACAGAATTACCGAAATAACACGCGTACTCTGATGATATTCCTGTGTATTTAAATAAGACCATAAGACCTTCGATTTGAATGTAGGCCGAACTGTTCGGCCGCGCTCTGGCGGGAGCAAAAGTCCCAACTCGTTTAGTGACCGCCGTTTTCTGAAGCAAAGTAGTCAAGAGATTTATCTTGGTTATCTATATATCTTTGGAAATGCCAACTGGCAGATTATGATTTTGATATAAAGTACGTCCTAGGAAAAACGAATTACGTAGCAGACGCATTATCCAGAAATCCCGTTCAAAATTTAAATGTAATCGAAACTGACGAAATAAACCCAGATGAAGTTTTAAATCAATTTTTAAATGAGACCCAAAATAGTGTAAATTTTCCAAATTCAGTTGAATCTTTAATCTCACATCCAAATGATGAAAACCAACCTAACGAAATTAAAGACGATGATAGTTTAGCTACCATCCATTCACAGTTAAGCTCCTCAGGAAATGTAGTTCTTGTTGATGACCCGTTAAAATGTGTAAATGTAGAAAAATCCCAAATCGTAATTCAAAGAGGAAAACCCATGCTCAATAATAACGTCGGTCTATTTCATTCCACAAAGAGAAGATCAGTATGGAATACCGCTTGGCCCTGTCATTCTGACTTGGAAAAATACTGTTTAGAATTTTTGGAACCCAATAAATTGTATGGAGTTTATTGCTCTGATAAGAATTTAAAATTAGAGGACGAAGTCCTAGATCAAGTATTCCTCGAGTTTCAAAACATTGTTGAAGAAAAATTTCCCACCGTTAGAATAAAAAGATACACAAAACTTAACATAGACGTTGAAGAAAAGGACGATAGATTAGATTTAATTACAGATCAACAAATAGGTAAAACTAGTCATAGAGGAATTAATGACGTGTATAACAACTTAAGAAAGAAATACTATTGGCCTGGCATGCTAACAGACATAACAAAATTTGTGAATAATTGTGACATATGTAAAAAGGTTAAATATGATCGAAATCCCCCTAAACCTGAATTTAAAATAACTCCAACTCCTAACAAACCGTTTGAAAAAATGCAAATTGATATTCTCTTTTATAATAATGCCGCTCTATTGACACTTATTGATTGCTTTTCGAAAAAAATATTTGCTTATAAAATTAACAGTAAAAATGCAGTAGAAATAGCATACAAACTTAAAGAATACCTCAGTTTATTCCCAGCCCCCTTAGAAATCCAAGCCGATAATGGAGGAGAATTTGCCAATGAAACTATCAAAAATTTCCTTCAATATAATAATATAAATCTTCACCTTACAACTCCTAACTATCATAATTCTAATGGATTAATTAATAGGGCTCATTCAACTCTTGTAGAAATCATGAATATTATAAAAACACAAGGCACTGACATATCACTTATCAATCTTATGCGGCTAGCACTCATTGCATACAATAATACGCCTAACACTAATTTGAAACTAACACCAAATGAAATCACTTTCGGAATAACACAGCCTACAGAAATTAAAAATGACTTCATTCTTGAACAAAAAACCAACGAATATCACAGAGAAAAAACCCTTATTCATCAAGCCATAAAAGACTTAATTGAAAAAGAGAAAGAAAACAGAACCGAAACCCTTAATCAAAATCGTGAAAAAGTAAATATACCAGACGGTGATATCTTTCTCAAAACCTACGTTCGTAATAATGCTAAAGATAAATATAAGAAAGTACAATATGATAAAGGTGCAAATTCTGTTAACTTAGGAAGAAAAAATGTTAAAATACACCCCAGTCAAATCAAAAGACCTAGAAAATTTGAAGACCACTCAAATCAGAAAATTTCCTTCCAGGATAATAATGAAGAATCCAATCAAAATTCTCTTAATGATACTTCTTCTCAACCTTATAAAATAACTAATCTATCTAATGCACCTGGAATTATTCCAATTAAAATTCAAAATTCATACATCCTAAAAGATTATTTTACTTATCTTCATGCCATTAAATTAACCTTAATTCAAGAAGAATTAAATTTCATTCTCAATTCACTTGACCATGTTGTGTATGATAATTCAATCAAAAATTCGTATGTAGAATCATTAAAAGCTCAAACGATGGCCACTCAGCATAGCTTAATAAAGTCCCATTTAGAATATGCCCAAAATAAATTAGATCATGTTTTCTCCAACGCTGCGTGTATCCCAATAGACCCAAAAAGAGGCCTAATTAATGCTCTTGGTTCTGCTATATCATGTTTGACCGGTAACATGGATGCCAAGAAACGCTATGACGAAGTAATACATAAGTTAGAAATAAATAATTATCATTTAGAGCATAACGTTGAAAACCAGTTATCTGTCAATGAAAAACTTATTGACGCTTTTAACAAAGATCTATTAGTCATAAGAAACAATAATGCTAAAATCAAGAAAATTGTAGATAGTAATATTAGTAGCGTAATTGAAAATAACCAACATTTTATGATAATATACGTAACAATTGCATTACTAACACTTAGGATTAATGATATCGACGCCTCACTCGAATTTTGCAAGCGTAATATTATTCATGAAAGTGTAATCTCAAAAAAAGAATTAGCACGCATCTCAGATGACAGCCCTATAAATAAAATCATATCTAAATCGCCCGAAATTCTCTGGCAAACCGGTAAAGTTCATTGTTCATTGACTCCCACTCATTTGTACTACTTTGTCCAATTACCCCTAGACGTCCCGTTGACGGAAACTTATTTTCTTCTTTCTTATCCGATAGCCAAATCAGAATCAAATGTAAAAATTACGGTAGTTCATCCCCCTTTAGTGCTTAAGCAAGATCAATTACTTACAGGAAGCTGTGACTTAATCTTAGATTATTTTTACTGTACCAATGTGACACAAGTTCATAACCCTTGTATAGATAGCCTAGTGAAGAACAATAATAATAATGCATGTGTATCTTATGTTACACCTCGTCCTAAACCTTTTGTGAAATTTGTACCAATAATTAACCAACCCCCCCAGGGGGCATCTCTGTCCGAGTTGCTACGGGCGTGGCAAGCCCGGGGTGCCTAGATGGCCTCAGACTAACCCAAATTCCTCAGATCTAGGTCGAACCCTTCCCTCTAACCTTATCCTTTCCTAGGCGGCGTGGCGCATCTTCGGGGGCGGTGGGGCTCCTTGTGCTGTGTTGCTCCATGGGGGGGGCGTCTTCGGCGTGTTCGAGGGTACAGCGTATGTCTGGGAGTTGATGGGACCTTCTCCCGGTGCCGCTACAATGCCCCCGCACCCTGACCTAGTCATGTCTTAGGGTGGGTGTGGGAGTCGGTGGGTGGGGCCCGAACCTCCTATTAGCCTTGGGGGAGGCTGTCCTGAACCACCAGCGAATAATCCCCCGGCGTGTAGTAGTGCCGGATGGCGACCGGACGGGACCCTGCTGCACGTTGGGGGGGGGGGCTGCGCCGAGGCCACGAATGCGCTTGGGGGCTCCCTCCGGGGGTTGGCTCGCGCTTGGGTACGTCCCGGCGCCTCTTGGGCTGCGTTGCGTCTGCTCTTCCTTTCTTTCCTCTCTCTTAACAAACCTCAATAAACATGAATTCAAGCACAAGAAAACTTGGATCAGGTCCCAAAACTTCTCCCCCCGCGGGTACTCCCGACCCGCAAGCGAAACCGACACCAACTTCCACAGACCAAACAAACAACCCCGTCAACGCACCCCAACTTCCTGCTTTGGACAAGGCTCCAGCAGCGACCACTCCGTTAAATAAACGACCTCTAAGTAGAGAAACAGCTGAAAACCTACCCCCCGGGAAACGCGCTACTGAAACTAACTCATCTACTACCCAACCTGCCAATCTCATGGACCTCGAAATCGACCCACCTACAGTAAAATCGTCTTCCTCAAATTACCAGCGCCCCATGCTCACTCAATGGCAACCACCAGTCTTACCAAACTCAGCCGAATCATTTTCGAGATTTTGGGTAGTAGAACCCACAGGTGATGTCAACTTTACCAACACATGCCCTTTTACCCTTCACAAAAACCTACGCGCAGCACTTGGAAATCTGAAATCTGTTTCGAAAATGTACAATGGCCGGCTAAGTATTCAAGTAAATGATCCTCATCAAGCAAAAAAGGTCGAAAACCTCACTACCTTAGGTGAGATCCCAGTAAAAGCCAGCCCCAATATCCGCCTCAACACAGTGGAAGGAGTAATATTCTGTCGAGATTTTATTAATTCCACGGACGAAACTATCCTTAACGGCTTAGCTGAAGAAAAAGTTATTAAAATCCGCCGCATTACCCGCCGAGTCCCGGGCAAAGATGAACGAGAGAGTACAGGTCTCTTCGTACTCACTTTTTACCTCGCTGAACTCCCCTCGTCCATAAATGGAGCCTTTTACAAGCTTAAGGTCCGCCCGTACATACCCGACCCGATGCGTTGTTCTCACTGCCAACGATTTGGCCACACTGCAGCCCGCTGCCAAACTGCAGCCAAATGCACCTGCGGCGCAGACCCACATGAAAACGAATGCTCCGCTTCCCCCTCCTGCGTGAACTGCGGAGGATCACATAAATCTACTAACCGTCAATGCCCCGTATTCCTAAAAGAAAAAGAAGTACGTCGCCTACAGGTGACCCAAAAGGTTTCATGGCGAGAAGCTCGCGCAATGGCTTCCAATCCATCCACCGTCAGACCAGACATCACATACTCCTCAAAATTAAAATCCCTAACCCCAAGACCCCAAACATCCCTCCCCACTCCAATGCCACCCCCACAACAATCTGACACCCCCCGTCAACCACCTTTCCGAAAGACTACCAGCAGTCTCAATCCTGCAACTAAACCCCTTCCCACTCAACCCTCCCCCTCAACAACAACTACGGGTCTCCGTGGGACTCGTGATCCGTGCTCCTCAATGGAGTACGACCCCGAGTCCGACGAACTAAGCGGCGCCTCCGACAAAACCTATTGGACAGATAAAGATGCCCAAAGAAAAAAAAAAGAAAAAAGGCTGGCCAAAGGGCAAGCCACGTAAGCACTCCGACACAAAACACAAATAATTATGAATATAAACCCACAATCCCCTCATAATACAATAGACTGTTCGGCAAACCATAATATCATACAATGGAACATTCGAGGACTTTTTGCTCATGTTGATGAACTCCGGGACCTTGTAAAGTCAAACGACCCCCTGTCTATAGCCATCCAAGAAACACATTTTGCCCAAAATCAACCGTATACAATCCCAAACTACACTTTATTTCACAAAGAACCACGTAATCCTGGCGCTCGACGGTGTCATGGAGGAGTGGCACTCTACATAAAAAGTTTTTTCGCCCCCAAACCTATAATTTTGCAAACTAATCTTCAAGCAGTAGCCGCCACAATTAACTTTCCTTTCAAAATCACTCTCTGCTCTCTTTACCTCCCAGATACTAATTGGGCGAACGAGGAGGTTGCGAATCTACTTCGTTCCTTGCCCAGGCCCATACTTCTACTTGCCGATATCAACGTCCACCACCCAGCCTGGGGTTCTCGACACACGTCTCCTCAAGGAAACAATTTCCATTCGATTATTGAGGGGATACCCCTTGTCCCATTGAACGATGGCACTCCTACTCACTTCATAGCCAGCTCGGGAAATTTCAGTTCCATAGACGTTAGCCTCACCTCCCCTTCTTTGGTAACCTCCTTTTCATGGCAGGTTACTGAAGACCTACGACACTCGGATCACTTTCCCATATTAATTCAACTCCGTTCCTCTTACAATATCTCTCAGTCGCCACCGAAATGGAAGCTATCGAATGTCGACTGGGGCGTATTCAACTCCTCCATAAATTTTCCCCCACTAACTAATAACTCCTGCCAAGATGTAATTGCATGCACTAACGCTCTCCACGAAGCTGCTCTTAGCTGTATAAAAAAATCACGACATCCTCCTAACCGGCCCTCGGTGCCCTGGTGGAATCGTGAAATTCATGCAATCAATAAACAAAAAAAATCTGCACTCAACCGACTAAAAAGAACTTACTCCCTGGAGCATTTGATAGCGTTCAAAAAGTTACGAGCCCAAGAACGTCGTGCCAAACAAGACGCCAAAAAGCGATCTTGGAACGAGTATCTTTCCCAAATTTCTACCTCCGTCTCTGCGCGCGAGGTCTGGACTAGGATAAGATGTCTTAAAGGTAAACCCCTTAACACCGTACCCCCATTCATCTGTACAAGTGATGGTAGCAAAGTAGTTGACCCGGGAAAGATCGCGGAGTGCTTCTCCAAACATTACTCTGAACAATGTGCTACCACCAACTATTCGTCTCACTTTCAGACCCTCAAACGCGAAATAGAAAATAACTCGCCTCTGAATTTTTCGACAAATAACACCCTTGATTACAACGAACCTTTTATTATCGATGAACTTAACCGTGTTTTGCAGAAACTCAAAAATCACAAATCTCCTGGCCTAGACGACCTTCCCAATGAATTTTTTAAAAATCTATCCGCTACAAATAGAGGTCTCTTACTAAACCTCTATAACCAACTTTGGTCCCAAGGAGTCTACCCTTCTGTTTGGAAGTGTTCTTTGATAATTCCTGTCCCAAAACCTGGGAAAAACCCCCAGCAAGTCTCTAGTTATAGGCCAATATCCTTAACATCCTGTATGGCCAAAATTTATGAAACCCTAATTTTTTTCCGACTAAACTACTATATTCAAAAACATAACCTTCTGTACTCTTTCCAAACAGGCTTTCGCTCCAACCACTCCGTCTTGGATAACCTAGTCAACCTGGAGAACACAATTCAAAATTCCATTATTAATCGAAATCATACCAACGCGATTTTTTTCGATATCACACAAGCGTTTGATCGCGTTTGGAGATACGGAGCGCTAAACCAAATCCACAAATGGGGCCTTCGGGGCCGTCTACCTTTGGTTCTTCAAGACTTTCTGGAGCAACGCTCTCTTCGAGTTCGTGTCGGTTCCTCCCTCTCCCAGACCTACCCGCAGGATAACGGTGTGCCTCAGGGCTCCGTTCTGAGCATACCACTATTCCAGGCGGCCGTTAATGATCTAACGAATAACATTCCTCGTAACTTCCAAATTTCTTTTTATGCTGACGACATAGCGCTATACAAATCCTATCCTGCAGACCCCACTAGTGAAGATCTCTGCAGTTTTCAAGAAGCCATCAACACCTTAACACAAAATGCTGCCAGCCGTGGCCTCACCTTTTCAGCAGAAAAAACTGTTGCAATACACTTCTGTCACTTACGCCGCCCTCACACTCCACCGCAACTTTACATCAACAACTCGCCAATATCATATGTACCACATCACAAATTTCTGGGCCTAATCTTTGACGAAAATCTCACTTGGAAACATCATCTCCAAGACTTATGCAATAGATGCCATTCAGACATGAGAGTCATACAAACCATTGCGGGACATCGCGCAGCGAGTAGTACCGCAATGATCCTCAAAATCTTTGAAGCCCTTATCCGTTCTAAAATAGACTTCGCTAGCGTCGTATATGGTTCCGCCCGTAAATCGTGGCTCTTACCGGTGGAGCGTGTCTACAACCAGGGCCTGCGCACTGCACTAGGGGCATTCCGCACGAGCCCGGTGGACTCGCTCTATACGTTATCCTCCCAATTACCACTAAGCCAACGCCGACAACAGCTACTATTAAAGTATGGGGTGTCGCTGCAATCGAAAACCACCCATTTCCTTCATCCCGTTCTCAGTGACTATGACCCACAGTTCTTCTTATGCTTATCGCGAACAAGGCCTTTCCCTATCCGTTTCCACGAACACCTAACCCAATTACAGCTTGAACTCCCCAGACTACTACCCACAGACCACTATTCCTGCTATCCATGGCGATCGCCCAACTTACACATAGACCTCTCTCTCCATTTAGATACAAAACAAAATTTAAATCCTACCGAAATCCGACAACAATTTCTCTCCTTCAAATCATCCTCCCGTGATTTTGGGCTGATCTACACGGATGCTTCAAAAAGCGACCGTGGGGTTGGCTGTGCATATTACGTGGAGGGACTGTTATCAAAAAAATTCCCGCTAAATCCTATAACAACTATATTTACAGCCGAACTCCAGGCCATAAGCTATGCTATCCTTTTTTGTCTCGAAAACAGTGTATCCTCAAAATTTTACATAATTTCAGACTCTGCAAGCGCTCTTACAGCCTTGGAAGACAAATTTTCAACCCATCCCCTTATTAAAAAATGTATGATGACCTTCAGTCATTAATTACAGCCGGCAAAATTATACGTTTCAAGTGGGTCCCTAGTCATTTCCAAATCCCTGGCAACGAGGTCGTAGACCGCCTTGCAAACGACGCCTCCTCCACTGTCAATCCATCCAGCCTCCTTATCCCTCCCCTTCCGGTAACTGATTATAATAACCATATCACCCAAACCCTCTGGAAGCAACAACAAGAAAAATGGGAAATAAGTTCCTCCTCGTTGAGCCTCATTTTCCCTGAATTGTCCAATCTAAAAAACATCTTCTTACCAGAAACCAATAGAAAAGAGGAAATTATCCTCAACCGCCTTAGAATCGGTCATACTAGAGCCACACATAGTTACCACCTTGTAGGCCGCTACCGACCAACATGTGAAAGCTGTGATGTACACTTAACCCCAGTACACATTGTACTTGAGTGTCCCCAATGGGCGAACACTCGTGAAAAGCACGGGCTACACCATTTTTCTTATGTTGAGTTGCTCCGATCGAAGGACACCCAGATCCAAAGAGCCTTGTTTAACTACCTACGCGAGATTAATTACTTCTATCAAATTTAAAAAAAACAAATCCTTCTGCTAGATCACAATAATTAATTACTCTCAAAACAATAGCCACATAATACCCCAGTCATTTTAATAACCAGTCATTTTAGTAACCAGCCTCAATCTTTGCAATCTTTTAGAAAAACAAAGTAGGAGGGCTAATGACCTCAGCAGTCGATGCCCGGAAAAGGGGGGGTGGTTTTAGCCGGTAGTCTGCCATTCGGCAGGAGTCCGGCACTCTGTGCGTAAAGGCATTTCCACCTCCCTCTCCCCCCAAAAAAAAAAAAAAAAAAAAAAAAATTAACCAATATCTTGTTTATGATACCCCATTATTATATGCTCACAGTAATCGCTCCAATTTTACAATTAATGTCAAGCAAACTGCTCTCCTACAATTTAGTGCCAACGAAACGTTAATCAATGCTGAAACAATTTATAAATATTATGAAACTTTCCCAATCTCTCTTGAAAACTTCCCAATGCATTCTACATTTTTAAACCTCAGTTTTGATGAAGTTCATAAATTAAACGTACTCATGACACCCCTTGAAGAACTAGAAGAAAACTACTCTACTTTTGACCATGTGCCAATCTTATACTCCTTTTGTATTCTGTCCCTTTGTATTATATTGCTTTTGCTAATTCTTAAATTCCAGCCCTTCAATTTCAATTGTCTAAAAGGAAAAGTAAATGAACCCATTAGTGGCCCATACACGGGCAGATAATTCTGGCAGATTTGATCGGCCGATATTTTCAACAGATACCGTTAACGATCTAGAGCAAACGATGAGATCGGTCGTCGCCCCTTAACGTACAAAAGTTATCTGCGACCGATATCTGTTGCCTGATCAAATCTGCCCGTTAGTGGGGGCGCATCTGGCAGATTGAGATCTGTTGCGGAAAAAAATCTGACAGATTTCATTTATCGGTCGGGTTCGAAAGATATTTGAGATCGGTGACAGATATGGAGTTTTAAAAAAAATGGAGGGAGCAGAAAACTTTTTCACTTGAGAAATAATATAATTAAGATCAAAAGACATGAACGAACTGGAATAAAAGCAGTATTTAATTGTTTAGCCTGAATCATACATATGTTATTAAACACTGTATAGAACGGACAGATCAGACCGTTACGTTAAGGGGTGACGTTCGATTCAAAATCGGCAGATCTATCCCACAGATATCTCTCATGAGAAATTGGTAGTTTAGTGGGGAACCACAGACCACATCTGACGGATTTGAACTCCCACCGATATCGTTCGGCAGATATTTGTAGATCTGTCATCGTTTATTGCCCACTAACGAGCAAATTTTCACCACCGATATCTGTCAAAAACATGAAATCTGCCGCAGATATCTGCTCGTGTATGCCCACCTATTGAAGTAAACGAAACAATTGAAGTAAATTCGCCTGAAACTACTCATGCTCAATCACCCCCAAAATTTTGTGTAACCAGTATATTTTGACATGTGGAACTGCCAAACTTATGGAGGGAGGAGTTATAGAGCAATAATCCCGTACTTCTATGTAACCCTAGATCCCTGCGAAATGCAGACTCTTCAATTTTGTACTAGAATAAATAGTCTAGGAAAATAGAAAGACAGTCAGTCGATTGGTGTAACGCGTATAGATAACTTGTGCGGAAAAATAAAATAAAGTTTTTTAAGAACCATTTTTGTCGTTCGGACCATTTAACTAGAGGACTACTTCACTCCTGCCTATCGTTATTTGTTGTTTATAGTAAACTGTTTGGAGAGTGCCTACTATTAATCTATGAGGAATTCGAATCATCTTCAGAAATAACTTGGTTGTTGGTTCAATTCATTGACTTTTAAGAAATGCCAATGCTGATCGTTAGAACTTGCTACGGGCTGAGAAAAGTTAGCACGATTCAAAGGTGGAAACAAGGAAAATAGTTAATTGTGAACAGAGAACGCCGCAAGAAATCTGGCAAAATTCAACGAAGTTATACGGTTTAACTTCTATGGCCTTTAGTCATCCAATCACAGTAATTCCCGAAGAAAAATGTCCCATTAAGAATGCAACGTTCTTAATTGATTTTTAATCAGCTAGATCCATTTTAAGACGCAAGCGAGGAACTAACTTGCCTCCCGAGCAATGTTTCTTCAACTCCAGAACTTGGTCCGATTCAGACTGCTCAGGTAGCAGATTTCTTGCCCAAGAGTGTTGCTGATTCTCTTAAACACACTATGGCTGGACCGGGAAATAGCTCTTGATCTTTTCTTCATGCCATTACGATAGGGTGAGTACTACTGAGTAGTCAATTAAAACAGGGCTGGTCGCGTTCGCATCGAGGAAAGGGGGTTGTTCGGATTACCTAAAGCCCTTGTGTTGTGGAAATTGAGTATGGAGTCTCAAAATCACTCACAAAGATGAAATTATTTTATAATAGCGGCTAATATGATTCTTTTCTTTTTACAGATAATGCCTATTAGCGGAAGGAAAGCAGTCACCGATTTATTACGCGTCTTACGTTAGTACTTCTTGAAGCAATCATTCAGTTCATTTTTACGGAACGTCCCCCTCCGATTGCCGTTATGCCATAACGCGGCATGGCATTATGGGCCGAATGAGAGGAATGATTCCTATTGGTGAAAATTATTCAAGACTGCCCGCGCAGTGGATTGGGCACGTGATTGAAAAAACAAAAGAACAATGCCAAACTAAAATAAAATTTTCCCAGCTGGCATGCAGTCTTTACTGTTAACGTATGTCTACAAATTTCTCATAAATTTCCCAATCTAGAACTAGAAACTTACAGTGTTCTTAGGCATAAATTGTTAATTATTTCTAGTTGGTTTCACATACGTATGAATTCGTGAAAAGTACAATATAATTTAATAACATTATCTCACTATATAAGCCCTGTGCACACGGAGACATTTATGCCTTGACACCTACTGAAGCTGGTGTTCAAAACGGCTAAAAAAAATAAAATTTGAAGTTTTAGGTTTGTTCGTTGTTGTGGTTAGTTCAAATAAAGAAATTATTTCTTTTTTGTGACCCCCATTCTGAAGCCAATGGAGTTGCCGGTCTCCGCACGGCTTATATAGCCCGTTGGGAGGCACCACCAAGGAGGATAAAAAGATACATAAGAGGTTCAACAAAGGAGTGGGGGACGAGGACATAACAAGTGGCGCGGCGGGTTACAAGAGTCAACAACAGAAGTCATTAGCGCCTGCGCTTAGAACGCTTCCCCCTGGTCTCATTCGGTTCTTTCAATCTTCCTCATTTTCAAGGGAAATGCAATAATTTCTTTGGGGAAAACTTGGACGTTTAATTATTTGATACATATGAATTATTAAATAGTCAAGTTTTCGCCCAAAAAAATATTGCTTCCTCTGAAAGAGACTGCCTTTACGTTTCCTAACGTATGGCTTTTCAAGGAAAAACAGATAACCATTATTTTAAAAAATTAGAGAAATTTATTTTTTTCAACAGAACTTAACGAAATTAAACAAATAGATGTATACCATTCAAAATACATATAGGCCGGATCGTAGAGCATTGTGATGGGGCTTATCCTGCAAAAGGTGACGCATCGCCATCGGTTTTTGATCCTGAACTGAATGGTGTATTTGGGAGCAGATCTCTTAGAGGTAACTGGCAGAATCCTCCTTCACTCCCGCATCCGGTCCCTAGCATTTACTTTTACTCAAATCAACTCAAAAATATAACACGCAGATTACATAATTACCAAAATTGGAGAGAAAAGCTCGTCCAAGGAATGGCCATGCAGTCGAATAATACTCGTCTCGAAGCTCAAGCTCAAACGAACATGTGAAATTGCGAATAAAAACGACTCTCTTGATTGCCTTATCGGTCAGTTCAAGTATCTTCTATCTCTCTCCTTTCCAGAGTCGGACCCCACCGTAGAGATTTTCAGCCAATCAGAAAGAAGGAGAGAAATTCGACTTGACCGCTGCTGGTTCTTAGAGTCAGAACTGAATCACGAACCAAAAACCTATTAGAAAAAAATTCCCCCAAGTGTCTCTACCACCCAGCCTATCGGTCAGACAGGGGTGGGCACCACCCACTGTCACTCACGTGGTTCCCCGGGAGTAGGGCATGGGCGGTCCTCCCATGCGCCGGCGTGTTGCGGGTGGTTCCCTTCCCCATTGGTCTCTGGGGGTGGATATGTGGTCCAGCGAAGTGTTTCTTTCACACTTGCCGAGATCGAGGGGGGGCGTTTAGTTACTCGATCTCAACTTATCCAACCGATCTTTACCTTTTTTGATTATCCCCGTTAGATTATCTTTAATGAACGGAACTGGAGCAATATTACTACCTTTTAAGGCCCATTTTACACATTCATACATTCAAATGCCATGGCTATCCGAAGCGCATCTTGGTGACAAATTTTGGCAAAAATTTTCATGCCTAGACATGAAAATCGTATTTTCATGACAGTTGCGAGTCATGAAAGCACGAGTCTTCACATCGAGTAGGATGAAAAACTTATTACTTTGCCGAGCGTCAGACCTAGCATTAGTTATAACAACCGCCTTAAATTTACATATGAACTGGAAGTGGATGGTAAGATTTCCTTCCTGGACCTGTTACTAATTAGACAAAATAATCGGATTATAACAAATTGGTATCGAAAGCCTACTTTTTCGGGCAGATGTTTAAATTTCAAGTCTAAAGGGGCCCACACACGGTCAAACATGCTTGACAAGCATGGTTTTATTAGTTTCGCTTGTCAAGCATGTTTGACGTTTGATGCCGCACCCACACGGTCAAACTTGTCGTCAAGCTTCAACTTCAAACGTGCGCCCAAGCATCAGCAGTGTTCAGTGTTCATTTGGCGTTCATATTTTTAAGCGGGAACTGCAGTGATGATTCCTCGACCCCCCTCCAATCATCCCTCGTCTACTACTCGGATACATTTTCTCGCCTTATTTCTGCACCAATCCTGGTTTTTAAGGACTCGTTTTAATCTTTAGGAAATTCCGCATATGCAGTAGTTTTCCTTTTTTCAAATTTCATCCCAGAAGTTATTTTAAATTCGCCTTGAACTTTTACCTTCTAATGGGGAACTTGCACATTTTTCAAAAGTTGGTGTTTCTTAAAGAGGGCTCTTCCACAAGCCTATTGCTCACATTAAACTTTGAAATCAATCAAGGATGCTTTTTTAACGAATTTTTAAAAATTTTGAGTGGGTGTTCGATTACGTAAAAACTTATTTATTGTAATGGATGATGTGGGGAAGAGGGGTTAGACGCGTTTACTGGAATGAAATTGTTCATGTTATTTGTAAACAAACAATTTTAGAGTTCCCTCAAATGCTTCACAAGTAAGGATTTACGTCATTTCCCCTCGCACCATCCATCCCCTCCTGAAGAACTTTGAACCTTTTTTAAAAATCTTAAAACGCACCAATCGGGCTGCAACTTCCGTTGTTATCCTTTAGTTCACGGATGGAATCACCGGCATGCTTTTCTTCCAAATCTGAGATTCATGCAAGTTCCCCATTTCACGTTTTTTTTTTCGACTTATTTGAAAAAAGGAGTGTACTCCATGTTAGAGTAGCCTTTGATCCCCATTTTAATTTTTCGAAAAAGTCAAGGTGGTGGGGGTGGTCCTTCCGGTGTGGAAGTGTAAAAATAGCGTTGAACTTCACTAGTTCATCTTAGCGCTCTAAAATTCGACTCAATAATTTAATGTATCGAAAACTCTGGGTTCCATTGAGATTTATCGAAAACTTTGATGGGGGAGGGTGAAATGGGGGATGTAATTTCAAAAAAATCGCTTAAATTCACACGTTTAGGTATTATAAAATACGGCACAAAAATATAATATAACAAAGCCCTTGGAAAACTACCGAAACTTTTCGACATTTTTGAAGAGAGGGTGGTGAAAATAGAGGAAGAAGTTCGGCTTTATGAAACAAAAAAATAATGGTATCAAAATTATTACTTCTGGGACGGCTTAGGGCATCCGTATACATAATGAAATGCACTCTTTCCGACCGCCAGCTGCCGGAGCGATTTTTTTTTTTTTTTTTTTTTTTTTTTTCGAGGGGTGACCTCCTGGAACATTAAAAAAACTCGGAACAGTAAAACGTAATAAACGTACAATTTATGGTAAAAATGCTTAGCCTAGTACAAAAGGAGTCTTACGCTCTATACATACAGCTAGTGCATTAACCTAGTGAATTACTTAATGAAGAAGCTACACGAGACACATTTAAATTTCTTAGAACCTACTCAGTTGAAATGAACACGACTACCTTTCCTTTTCTCTATTTTCCTTTTTTCTATTTTCCTTCTCTCTTCCCGAGGTCGCCGTCATTGACGGGTTCGAGGGACTCGCATTTTTTTTTTTTCTCTCTCACTCTCTCTCTCTCTTTTATTTCCCTCTTCATCAGCTGTAAGCTGGTACACAATAGAACATTAAATGGGACTCCTCCATGTCTCTCATTCTCTTTTCTTTTCCTCAAAACATTCATTTTTTCCTTATGCCTCGTCAGGCCGCGACGGCCTGGTATTCATGAAAATTGTATCCGTCTTACTATACGCGAACCCTAGACTTCCCGGGGTTGTCACAAACTTTACCTATGTCTTATTTTACTACTCATATGCGACCAAATCTTTTAAACTCATTTATTTACATACTAAATTCCTGTCCTAACTTAACTTACATCATGCCTATACTTGGAAGTTTTTACGTTAATCCCTTAATCTAAGGTTTTGGGGGTCCAATTCGAGTTGATTTTGGTTTTGCTTTTTTTTTCTTTTTTTTTTTTCTTTTTTTTTCTTCTTTTTTTTTCTCTCTTATTACTGCAGGGCAGGGCTTCCAGCTGGGTTGTTCATAAACAGGAGGGAGTAGAAATGTGAACATAGGGTGACAGGAGGGGGAGGGGGTAGAAATACGATAGTTGCTTGCTGGTCTTTTTTTTTCTTTCCTTCTTATTAAGTATTTATTTTTTCTCAGGGACAACGGGGTATATTGGAATTATTCTGAATTCATAGTTTTAGTTGAATCTGCTTTCTAAACTTCCTTTCGTACCTGATCTAGTCCTGTAGAAACTGATGAATTTGCGATTTGCAATTTTTTCGTGCTCTCCGATCGTGGGAACGCTACTGTTAGTTTGTCCCCGTCAGTAATTTGAGACGAGAAGTGGATAAAAATTTATTAAGCCCGATGACGATAGCGATGCCTATAATTGGGTTTATAAAAAAAAAATAACGTTCGTTTCATTGTTGAGTATTTTAAAACTTATTTCCGCCGGTCCGTTCTACATTTATCTGCTAACTAACAAAATCAAATTGAACTGCGATGCTTACGTCTAAAATGTTTATTCTAGGCTTATTTACAGCGAAGAGAATTAATTATTGAAACTATAGCGGTTCGCGGGTGGTATCTCTTGAGTCGACTTACTGTAGGGTGTCGTTGTATTTCCGACCCCTCTTCAACACTTCTACTACGCAATTTACTGGGGATAATTTCCGAATGATCTTGTACGGGCCAAAAAATCGGCAGAGCAGTTTTTCGCTCTTTCCCTTTTTTTCTTATAGGGGTGTATACCATGACCAAATCGTTTTTCTGAAAGTCGACATCTCGGTGTCGCTGATCGCATCTTTTTTTCATCTTTTCTTGCTGGGCGGTTATTCTTTCACGTGCTGTTTCGCGGAGGAGTCTAACTTTTTCGGTATACTCAAGAGTGGTTAGGTCCGGGGTTTCTCTGAAGGGATCTAGGGCCACGTCACCGGGCATAAGAGGTTGTTTACTCGTTGGGAATTCCCCCACTTCCCTCAGCCGTCCTAAACTGGTTCCCCTAAACAGAACCACAGGAGATGTCGATTTATTGAACACGGTAATTTGGTAGGGCTCCCCCTCTAAATTTTGGGACTCAATTGTTAAATGCCTCGCTCCGGAAAATTTCGTATTTGGGGTAAACATAAGTTTTTTCCCTTTTAATTCAGTTTTCACGGGAATTTCAGACCAGGATAACGGTAGGATTGTGTAATGGTTGACGCACCTCGCCTCACCCTTCCCCTGCAATTCATCACTTACTATGATTTTATTCAAGTATTTTCCTCATTTCAGTGAATAACGCCCATGATTTGTTTGCAAATGGAAAACGCCATCACTCATTGGCGAAAC
>JAWNBC010000011.1:0-14953 GCA_038030265.1 Corythucha ciliata
AAGCGTTTTTGCCAATTTTAACCACGAAAGAACGCTTTTTTCTCAATTTCAGGCTCGAATTAGCGTTTGTTCTCAATTGCTTTTTCGAAATTTTATCCGTATATGAGTCTATAAAAAATCTTGACCTAAAAATCTAAATTTTTTCATCTTGAAGCTTTTCGGGGGGCCCGGTGTGGTGGTCCATCCATCCAGCCCTGAACATCGGTACGCTAGAGGCCCTGAAATGCCCTTTCACTCCTTTATTTGTAAACCCACGGGGATTTGACACTTTGAAAAGTCAATTTTGTGAGTTTAGCCCTTTCAACACCCAAATTTTGTGGATTTGGATCTTACAGAATTCCATTTCCCGGGTTTTGCTCACTTATAAAGCCAATTTCGATGGTTAAGCTCACTGATGTGTTAAGTACAGTTTTGGCTGAAAATGTGTTAAGTGCATTTTCTGAGCCTCCATTGTGGGTTTCTTCAAGGGGAGAGGTTTTTTAAGCGAAAAGTCGTCTTCTGGAAGCTCAAGAGGCAGATGGAATGTGTGGTACGATGGCGAAAGAATCTGCAGATATTGGCCTTAATATATCTGAATATGAACAACCGCGTCTATCACCCTCTGTTGCTGGAGAGCAGAGGGGACTGTATTTCATAGGGAGAGCGATTGATAAATTTTGAGAGACCGGAAAATGGAGTTAACTAAATTTTTGGAAAAGGAAAGAGAGAGAATGAGACTGACTTTTAGTAGGTACCTTGAGATTTGAGACAACTTCAGCGAAGGCGTTTTTTTGTACTTCTTTCCTCGAGGAGACACACACACTTCCTTCTTTTCCCGGCTTGATCGCGAAAAAACTCATTCCGAGAGGGAGCGGGTGGGGAGCATAGGAGGATTGGGGTAGGGAGCGTCTCTCCTATACTAATTTTTTAAAGAACGGCAGCTTAGCAATAACAAACCGCCCACCAAAAGCGAGAGCTTTTTACTTTGGAGTAAACTTAACTAGAGTTGGGTAAAACTAAAACATAATGTAGATTAATGAGAACGAGACTTTTCTAGGCAAACTTAACTTAACTTAACCTAAGTAGAGAAATTTGAAGCTAGCAATAGGTTTAATCGAGATGGGGCAGGGGCAGCAAACGGTTTATGGCTCGCTGATATGTTTTCCCTTTGATGAGAACATCTGCGACTCTAACTTGTTGGTCAGGGCCTGGATACGTGGTAATTACCCTGCCGAGAGGCCATGTAAGAGGAGGGGCGTTTACATCTTTGATAATTACAATGTCGTTTTCTTGAAGAGAAGGCGAATTTTTTGTCCACTTCGTTCGGATTTGGAGCTCCTGGAGATATTCTTTGGACCACCGATTCCAAAAAGATCTCAAGTTCTGGTGTATCAGAGTGAATCGTTGATTGAGTCGAAGATCATCGGGATCTAAGGGCTGTGGAGGAACGAGGAGAGGACTACCCACGAGAAAGTGGCCTGGAGTCAAGTAATCGACGCTGTCGTTCGGGTCATTAGACACGTATCCAAGCGGTCTGCTGTTGAGTATGGCTTCGATTTTTGAGAAAAACGTCGACATTTCTTCATGGGTAAGAGGGGTTTCCCCGACAGTGCGAATGAGATGCCGCTTTACTTCCCGAATCATTCTTTCATGGAGACCGCCGAAATGAGGGCTTTGCGGCGGATTGAAATGCCACTTTATTTCCTTCGAAGTCAGGAGTTTCACGATCTCCGGAGCGGAGTCCCGGATAAGGGTTGCCACCTCTTTGAGATGGTTCGAAGCTCCAACTAGGTTGGTACCTCGATCTGAGAATATGTTTGCACACAGTCCTCGACGGGAGATAAAGCGATCCAGAGCCATCAGGAGGGATTCCGTTGTCAAAGAGCTGAGGAGTTCCAAATGGACTGCTTTGGTGGAGAGACAAACAAACAAGATCAGATAACCTTTAGCTATTCGAGCATTACGTCGTAGGTGCTCCTTGAGTTTAAATGGGCCGGCACAGTCGAGAGTGGTGTTAAGAAAGGGCCGAATTTGTTCAAAACGAATAGCGGGTAAGTCGGCCATTTTCGGCTGAGGGGGTTTACATTGAAAGCGGTAGCATTTGAGACAGCTACGATTCTGGGACTTGATGAGTCGTCGCAGGCCTAGGATCCAGAATTTGCGTTGAATCAACGATTGGATGAGCTGGGCGCCTCCATGCAGCGAGACGTGGTGGTAAAAACGACAAATGAGGGATGAAAGCGGGGCTTGACGAGGAAGGAGAAGGGGAAATTTCGTTTCATCAGGAAGTATAGAATGCCTGAGTCTGCCGCCCACCCTAACAAGCCCGAGGGAATCAATGAAAGGAGCAAGTTTCGCGTAACTGCGTGGCAATTGTCGATTACTTTTCAGGGCAGCCACGAGCTCCTTGAAGTAGAGCTTTTGTGAGGCAAAAACGCATCGTTTTAGGGCAGCCTCACGTTCACTTATTGTAAGTTGCTCTGTTGGAGATTTACTTCGGTTTGATTTGGGAGACCAGCGCAAAATTCTGCATGTCACTCTTATCAGAACTTCAAGGGAGGAAAAACGAGTTATGAAATCAACAGTTTGGAGTTCTTTTACTACTGCTAGAGCGGTTTTGGTTTTCACTTCAGGGAGAGGAGCTGAGTGTTCCAGAAGAGAAGAGTCAGGCCAAGTTTGTGGATCGTCAAGGAGAAATGAAGGTCCCTCCCACCAGAGAGTGTTTTCCTTCAGAGCTTTAGGAGACAGTCCTCGAGATGAAATATCCGCGGCTTAAATAGTTAGCGGCTTAATGGGAGCGACACGAGTTTTCGCTTGAAGCAGCTGGACTTTCGTGCCTTCCGAGTTTTCGCAGCGTAGATAAATTACCGCGCTGTATGCGATAGAGCTGGCGTCACAGAATCCCACGACAGATACACTGGATTTTAAGGCTGGAATTAACCGAGGAATTTCCAATTCATTTAACAGAGGGAGTTGGATGACAAATTTGCGCCAATCTAGAAGAATGTTGTCTGGTAACGGATCGTCCCAGTCAATTTGGAGTTTCCACGCTTCTTGAATCAAAGTTTTGGCCCAGAGAGCCGTGGGTGAGCACAGACCTAATGGGTCAAAGAGTCTTGCTACGATTGACAGCATGCCTCGCTTGGTAGGTTCTGAGACGGGTTCTTGGACCGTGAAAGAGAAAGTGTCACGTGAGGGGTTATATTTCAATCCGAGGAGCTTTAAACAGTCCGAAGTCGAGTCCACTTTGTCAAACGACTGATGCTGAGCTTGATTTTCTGGCAAAATATCTTCGAGCAAACAAGGTTCATTTGATACCCACTTTCGGAGCTCAAATTGACCTCGAGCGAGGAGTTCGATGACTTGATTTTTCACTTCCCGCGCATCTTCAATAGAGGAACCACCAAACGCTAAATCATCAACGAATGTGTTCTCGAGAATCACTTGAGCACCATGAGGGAGAGTCTCACCTTCATCGAAGGCAAGTTGCTTCAAGACCCTTTGAGCAAGGAAAGCGCTTGGCGTAGCACCGTATGTCACCGTCTTCAGCTCGTATTCCAAAATAGGTTGAGAAGGGCTGCCGCGCCAGAAGATGTGTTGGTACTGACGATGTTCGGGAGTCAGCATTATTTGTCGATACATCATTTTGATGTCGGCACAGAGGACAACTTCAAAAAGCCTGAATTTCATGAGAATGACTCCTATGTCTGGCTGTAGCCGAGGTCCAGCCATAAGCTGCTGGTTTAGAGATGGGGAGTGATATCCGACAGTAGCGCTGCAATCGAAGACTACGCGGACTTTTGTCGTGGAGCTTGCCTCACGCAGTACTGCTTGATGAGGGATCACGAATGGTGACGGTTGTTGAGCCAATTCCATGTGACCGAGCGTTTCGTAATCGCTAAGAAATTTGTCGTATTCGACACGAAGAAATCTATTTTTTGAGAGTTTTCGCTCAAGAGACACGAGTCTTTTTTCCGCTACTTCTCGAGTCGAAATGGGAAGAGGAGAGCGGTTTTTAAAGGGAAGGTGGACAGTGTAACGTCCGGTGGAGTCTCTTGTGTGAGTCTTCGCGAAATGGTTTTCACAAGCCTCTTCTTCAGGGTTAGGCGGAATAGATTTATTTATTTCTTCAATTTGCCAAAACTGTTTTAATTGGCTTTCGAGAGGGGCGAACGAGAGTAAGCACGTGTGGGGTGACGGAGATTTTTGGATTTGCGCTTCCCCTATGACCATCCAGCCAAAAACTGTGTTTATAGCTGAGGGCGTACCATGCAGCAAGGGTATTTGAGGCTTGAGTAAGTAGGGGAAAATACCGCCTCCGAGAAGAACATCGATTTCGCTGGGTTTGTGGAAAGTATCGTCTGCCAACTTGAGATTGTCGAAGTGGCGTTTGATGTCATCATCGAGTTTGACGGTTGGCAATGGAGGAGTGATTTCGTCGAGAACGATAGCTTGCAGGGCGAATTTCAACGATCGGTCGTCTTTAGGGGTGATTTCAAATTCGGTGAACCCTTTGTTAGATGAAACTTTGGCATCGCTTATGCCTGAGACAGCGGTAGATGATCGTTTCTTCGTGAGGCCAAGGCGTTGAACGCACCGTGAAGTGACGAAATTGAGTTGAGAGCCGGGGTCGACGACGGCTCTGACGAGGTGAGCAACACCGTACGCGTCAAAAGCTAAAATTTGAGCGGTTCCAAGTACGACGGTTACGTCGTCATTGGATTTCTGAACGAAAAATGTGCTGGCACTTAGCTTATTTTCTGAGGAAGAGGTGGGTAATTTATTGGTTGAGTCAACTTGTGGGGCTTTGGCTCCCCCCGGAGAATGCAAGAGCGTGTGGTGTTTGCCGTTGCACACACGGCAAAGGCCTTTGGACGAACAGTCTTTGACGAAATGTTTGCCCAAACACACATAGCATCTGCCATATTTTTTAGCGAAAGAGGATCGTGTTGCCACGTCTAGAGAGAGAAACGAGGGGCACTGGATGAATTTGTGTGAGCCTTTACACAAGTCACACGGGGGCAAAACTTTGTTCTCAGCGGCGGAGACCGCCATGACCAGTTTGGTTGCTTGACCTCGACTAGATTTTGTATGAGGCTGTGGAGTTTCATTTGCCGAAACCGTGGTCGAGACTTCTAAAATTTTTGCTCTTTGATTAATGAATTCAACGAGGCTTTCGTATGTGGGCACATCATTTTGCGTTGATTCGAAAGTTTTTCTGGTTTCGAGGGGGAGGCCTTGGAGAGCGATGTAAAACAGAGTGAAATTGTTGTGATCTAACTTCAAATTTTTGAAAGCCTTGACACTGGTGTCGAAGATTTGAAGAAAGTCCTTGAGACCTGTCAGCGATTCTTTATGGAGCGTTTTGAAAGAGAGAATTTTGTTGAGATGATGACTCGCTTGTATGCGGACACAGTCATATTTTTCTTTAAGAGTGGTATAAGCCAATTCGTAGTTATTTGCAGTGAGGGGAATTTCGCTTATAGCGGAAGAAGCTTTACCTTCCAGACATGTTTTTAAGTAATGAAATTTTTCAATATTTGAAAGGGGTGTGTTATGAACTAACGAATCAAACAACGCTAAAAAGGGGGAGAATTCTTCGGTTTTTTCACCGTCGAAAGTGGAGAGCGGGTTTCGCGGGTTGAGCTCTTTCGAAGTTCAAATTTCGTGGATTTGGCACTTACAAAACCCAATTATACTTATTGTAAAGAGTGATGTCATGGGTCTGACTCCACTCATAAAGACATTTCACACGATTGGCCCATCGAAAAACCTATTTCGCGGGATTGGCTTGCCTTTAAAATGGTATATACCCAATCAAGATAAAAAGTGTCAATAACGTTACTGAAACGTCGCATATTTACATTATGGTTTCATTTACTTGCATAACGTTACCAAAATGTTATCGATAACATATTTAGAAACGTTTCATTATGGTAATTATTTTGACGTTTCAGCAACGTCGCTTTGCGATAGTTTTGTCACTAATGCGTATGAATGAGACTCAAAGACGCAATTATCCAGCGAATTTTCGCAAAAATGTTGACATGGCGGACAAACACACGGACAATCGAGAAGTAACTTTCCAAATGACTCTTTTCACCGAAATTATTTCGTACGAATCATTTATTTGTATTGCCCTTGGAGTGCACTGTACTGGAGTCTCATGACGACAATGATGTTTTATTCTATCTAATTATTAATTTCGGATTGTATAGACCGACATTTCATTTTCTACTACTTTAGCTCTCAGGTGTAAAATAAATCAAACAAAATCATTAATTATTGCTCCTGAATACAAATAATCAACCATGTGATTACTGTCCACTTATATGAATTTTTATTCGTACGAGTGTATTGTGTGATTCGTGCCGATCGTGTCGTTGTTCGTATCTTGTTTTTTTGTGGCCACGTTCGTGAAGGTACTTTTTGTCAGAAGGTGAGTAATTAAAAGTTAAAATTTAATAATCAAATGATTGTAGAAGCAATGACTGAGCCTTCGAAAAAAGTATTTTGTCGAAAGCATACCATGGTCCTAGCGGCTAAGCAGGCTGAGAGTGAACTAAGATCCTTAAAGCTCCCGAAAATGACTTCTAATTATAATCAAGAGGAAATGAGTTCCGATTTGCTCTCCTCCTGTCCTTCAATACTGTCCTTGGGATCAGCGGTGTCTGGGGCAAGTACAGATCAGTTAATCTCTAACCCTTTCAATGATGACTCTTCCTTTCATTCACCGGAAATTTTTGAGTTCGGTCCCAGTCAAGAAAATCGTGATGATTCGGATAGTTTTTCAGTTGATTCTGACTATTCTGAGGGCGAGACGTTTGCTTAAGAAGATTCATTCCCTGAAGATGTAGAGACATCTTTCTCGGCAGATTTATCACAGTGGGCAGTAAAAAACAACATTACCCAAACTGCCCTTACTGAATTGCTTAAGTTAATGAATAATCATCAAATTGTAGAAGGTTTACCAGCCGATGCGAGGACATTGCTCAGTACGTGTACAACCTCTAGTATTAAATCAATGTGCACTGGTTCGTACATTCACTTCGGATTGGAAACCGCTCTAGATAAAGTTATTAAATCGTTGCCAACGCACATAACCTCGAGCCATATTAAGCTTAATGTCGATGGCCTCCCGATATCGAAATCGTCTAACTCATGCCTTTGGCCCGTTCTGTGCAGTGTCTTTGGTTCTAACGAGGTTGGCTTGGTTGCCTGTTATCACGGATTCGAGAAGCCTTCTAACTTTAATGAATATTTGATGAACACTGTAGATGAGATTAAGAGAGCTTATGACCAAGGCATCGTGGTGAATTCCAAGCGTTTTAGTGTTCGTCTTGAAGCCCTTATTTGTGATGCGCCAGCTAAGTCTTCGGTTTTGTTCATTAAAGGGCATAGTGGCCCATTAATCAATTAACAGGGAAATGGTGGCGGGTTCCGATTAATGAAGAACGCAACGAATATGTATCTTTACCTCTCATACATTTCCTTCCATAATTTTGCCTAAAAACGACTCAAGTTCCTGATTCAGTCATTGCTTTACTGCTTTTTACTTCCATGTTCCCGTGGGGAAGGAAGTTTGGTAATGGCAAAAAAAAAAAAAAAAAAAATTAGCTGACACCAGATTCGTGTTCCTGGACCCCGAAAACGCCTAAATCTCGATTTTCAGTATGGCGTCTGTCGTCCGTCCTCCGTCGTCCGTCGTCCACTTTTTTCTTGACAGATCTGGACGAGTGATGGCTCAAAAGTTGTGTCTTCATCTCTAGATGTACACCGTAAAATTTGAAAACGATTGGTTGAGCGATTTGGAAGATATTATAACAAATGTATTCGGAGTAAAAATGGTTGGACCCTTATAATTCCAAGAGAATATTATAAAATTTGATGATCGATCGTTCAAAATGGTCATCTAGGTTCCTAGAAGACGCCGCTAAAATTTGAATACGATTTGTTGAGCGGTACAGTTGCTAAGGTTTGGAATGCGTTTCAGCTCTTTTTTTGCCCCAAACCTATCTCCTACCAGAATTTTAGTCCGATTTCCTCTCACGGTGGCTTAAAATGACCACAACAAAATTCCCCATCGATGAACAGGCCTTTTTTTCGAAATTCAATTTGGTTATTTTTAAATTTATTTTTTAAACAAATTGACGAGGATGTATTCGAAGATTCGTTTCTCTTCGATTATTTCGAGTTTTAGCGAGTGTCTTATTGATCAAATTGTGTCCATTATTTAATTCATTGATCGTGTTGAATATTTCAAATTGATAGTTACCGTTAAAGAGAACTATATTAGGCTACAAAATTAATTATTCGTCACGTCGTTAGAATTTGTGTGTTCATATTTTTTTGTGTGTTATTATTGCATCAATCGTTGACATAGGATGAATATTGAGAGACATAGAGCTCTTTCCAGCAAATTTTAGAACTTTGGCATTTTTATGAGAACAGAACTTCAGGACAGGCTAGGGCAAATTAATTAATTTTGATGGGTGAGTTTTAATGATTAATCACTCGTGTCGGAATTGTTTCATGTGAAAGGCATGTTGTAAGCGAACGACGGGAACATGGAAGTATCGTGGGGTCCTCCACACAAACTTAATGTAAATTTCAGCCCTCAAAACTTGAGGTGTCGCCTACAGGGAAGGGGGGGTCGCGAAGGACGTGCTTTTTAATAATAATTACACGCTTTGTAACCCGATATGGGATTACCTCAATTCTATAATACATATATTTTTTTAAACTCAAAATTGCCCTCGGAAGCAGAAAATTTGTTTTTTTTTCAATTTTTGAGGCAAATTGAAATTTTTAACAATTTTGGCCGCGAATTATAGTGGTTTTCTTCAATTATTTAACCCTGGAATTAGCACTTTTTCTGCGTAGTAGCGTTTCTGAGCCGTGAATTAGCGTTTTTTTTTTTTTCAATTTTAGACACGAATTGGTATTTTCCGCAATTTTAGCTACAAAGTGGCGATTTCCTTCATTTTTAGCAGTGAATTAGCTTTTCTCCCCAATCCAGGCGGAAAATTAGCCTTATTCCTCATTTTAGCCGAGCCATTTTTTACGTTTTAGCACCGCATTAGCAATTTTGTTTTTGTTTTAGCGCTTCTACTCAGTTCTAGTCGAGAATCAGCGCTGTTTTTCAACTTGTAGTCATGAATTTACCATTTTTGCTCAATTATAGCCACAAATTGGCTTTAAGAAGGCAAAAAAGGCGAATAATTAAAGTTTTGAATTTTACCAAAATTTTGCGCTTTTTCTCAATGTTAGCAGCGCTGTACAGTGCTTCTAACCAGTGAATTCATGAATTAGCGGTTTCAGTAAATTTTAGCCGCAGATTAGCCATTTTTCCAATTTGTTTTTGCCAGCGAATTAGCACTTTTTATTAATTTGAGATGGAAATTAGAGTTTTTCTTAATTTTGGCTGGGTGCATAATTTTTTTTTTTAATTTTAGTAGCGTTGGTTTTTAAATTTTAGCCGCGCATTAGCATTTCATTTTCCACTTTTTGCTAAGAATTAGATGCACGTGAACCTGGCGGCACACATATCACCAAACACGACGAAACTGGCGCCATTCGTTTGTTTACTGTTTGTTTACGTTTGTTTAGCCCAAATTTTCGTTTGTTTAGCCCTGCAAAATACAATTTTTAAAAAAACAAAATGTGTGCCGCCAACTTCACGCAACGGCACACATGACCCCAATCGTTTGTTTCGCTACATAGTCAGACACAACTTCGTTTGTTTACGTTTGTTTAGCCCAAATTTTCGTTTGTTTAGCCCAGCAACATACAATTTTTTGAAAAACAAAATGTGTGCCGCCAACTTCACGCAACGGCACACATGACCCCAATCGTTTGTTTCGCTACATATTCGGACAGAACTTCGTTTGTTTACGTTTGTTTAGCCCAAATTTTCGTTTGTTTAGCCCAAATTTTTATATGATAATTTATAAATTAGCTTGCAGCAATTTATTTATTTTTCTTTACTCTATACTTCTACTTTCGATCATGCAGTAAAATGTATAGCATCGCAGAATTTGAGGATGGAGTTGCCCTTGTCCCATCGTCTTGGCTGGGCAAAGACAAAAAAAGTTGTAGGTGGCCTACAAAAACAACTACAGTTCCCAACGCGGTAGCGAAATGCACCGAGCCGCAAGACGACTGGGGAAGTCACTCGGTTAAAAGATTGATGGGACGTGCAAGTGGGTCGATTTTTAATTGAAATTTCGAGATAACCATTCATCGAACGTTTGTTTCTTTGGCCAGGTAATTACGAAGAAGGAAGGGCAAAATTGAAGATTGCTGAGGAGAAATCAGATCTGGAGGAGCTTTTTCCAGCGCGCCGGCCCAGGAAAAGGCTTCGCAATTATTCTAGCGACTCTTCTGAGGAAGAGTCCTCCTCCGCGAGATCATTTTCATTTGGCCTAAAAATGCCTAGTATTCCTAAAGAGGTACTTACGCTATTCTCACTGACTGTTTCACCTGAATTTCTATACCTATTTAATTATTGAATTGCATGATTAGGTACCTATTAAAATTGATGTTACTCTCTTTCAAATACAGATGGTTACCAAAAAAGAAAAATTACCATATCAAATGAGATCAAACCATTTGGTAAGTATTTCAGTTCAATGCCATTCAAAGAAGCTCAACAAAATCCCTGTGTAATACTATTACAGGCATCTCGTAATGATGAGGCAGGGCCTTCAGGTTCAGTTACGGTAAGTTTTGCTGTCTCTACAGCATGGGAGAAGTTTCACTTCATAAGATATATAATATAATATTATGATTTATAATTGTTTCATGTTCTTCAGGTTATTTTTTGTTTGCATATTCTTGTTAAGATCCCATGTCTTAATGATTTCATTTATAGATTCATTTTTCCAACAAACTGTGTTAAAAAAATTGAGCTTCTTGGCTCGGAGGATTGATGATTTGTTCAAAACCCAAAAAGAAGGAATCTACTGCAATACAGTCGGGGACAGTTCTATTCCATTGCCCATAATGGATTTACACAATTTCCGAGAAGCAGAGTTATTTCTCGAAGATAAGGAGCATGGCGAGAACTTTGTAAATATCTGCAATCAAAATTGTGGTTCGACATTTCTAGTTATTCATTTCCATCACTTTTCAGCTGAAGTACTTACAGACTATTGGTGGCACAGATGTACAATCGAGGGCTACAAACATACTTAAGAAGTGTTTGGCGAACGATGTTGCCCAAAATTTCAGTTGGGCTGGAAAAAAGGGCAAGATCCCGTTTAAAAAAAACACGCCTCTCCCGAATTATAATCGGTGGGTATATTCTTGTTACTATTCAAAGAAATAAATTATTTTGTAATTGACATCGCTCTCCACGCCGCTGGAGGGGATACTAACTCTAACTCTATCCCTCTTATCCCTTCACAAAAAGCTACATCATCATTTTATGCAATAGATGCGGCGAAGAGGGCAGGTGGAACGGAAGTTGAAGCGGAGGCTAAGATGAAGGACTGGCTGAAATACGCCACAACGCGCCTCAAACGTGAAGCGATTGTAGAGAATACGGTTATGTGACTTCGTCGCCACGGAAATCGAATTTCAGAAGACGGCGGGAACCTTTTGTTTGGTTATTTTTGTAATGTCGGATACCCTGAAAACTCGTGTTCAGAGAACCCGAGTGAAATGAAACAGTTTCACATAGACAACCAAATCAAAACTGTTTTTATTGTTTTTCAACTCATGTGTTCAAACCTCACATTACTTTCTTTTTTTTTTTTTTTTTTTTTTTTTTTTTTTTTTTTTTTTTTTTTTTTTTTTTTTTTAATTTCATTATTAACTTGTCTTCAATAGCTGGTCAGCATGCCTTTTAGTGGTCATATTTGTAGAAGGATCTCGTACTAAATAGACTCTTCGCCCCAACATTTTCTCCACAAGGGCTTCTTTCCATTTCTTCGCCTTTGTCACATTCCGTGTTCCTCGGTAATTCTTGACCTGAAGATTTTCAGCTTTTTCTTCATTTGAAGTCTTCATCAATGAGTCCAAGCACGTTCTTATTTCACGTCCAAACATCCGTTTCGCAGGTGTTTCTCCCGTCGTAGCATGTACTGACGTTCTGTAGGAAAACAAAAAACGATGAATAACCGTGTTCAACTCTGAAATATTTTTCCCTTTAAAATTTTTCAACAATCCCATTTTGAAAGTTTTCACAGCATTCTCCGCTGCTCCGTTACTCGATGGGTGGAACGGGGGAGTAAGGATGTGTGAAACCGCGTTTTTCTTACAAAAATCTTGAAACTCTTGGGATCTGAACTGCGGACCGTTATCCGAGACCAGTATTTTTGGAAGTCCATACCGTGAAAATAAGTCCCGCAACCTGTCAACAGTTGCCTTAGCTGAAGTGCTTTTCATTTGGTAGACTTCCGGCCATTTGCTATCTGTAACTATCAAAAACATGTTATTTAAGAAAGGTCCCAAAAAATCTATATGGATGCGATCGAAGGGTTTTTCTGTACTAGGCCATTTCTGAAGCTCCGTTTTATTAGGCTCTTGTCTAAGACCTGCACAAATCGAGCATCCTCTAGCCAAAGCCTCAATTTCTTCATCTAACCCAGGCCACCAGAAATACGACCGAGCCCGTGATTTCATTTTTTGAACTCCTAAATGAGTGAAGTGCAGTTCTTTTAATAACAATTTTTTGAACTGATCTGGGATCACCAGTCGATACCCCCACATAAGGACGCCCTGCTCAATGCTCAGCTCGTCTCTTTTAGCGTAAAATGGCATAAAAGTTGGATCGGTAACCTTTTTCCAGCCGTTACGTACCCAATCGAAAACCTTGCTTAGCGTCCGGTCACGCCGTGTCAAAGTCCGTATCTTCGACAAATCAATTTTCAACTCCTCTTCTACCAAATTCACATATTCTACCTCTTCTTCTTCGTTGGATGTCGAAACTTTGTCGGCATTCAGTCTGGACAAAGAATCAGCGACATTTTTCTCTCCTTTCACGTACTCCAAGTGATAATCTAATCCGGAAATGAAGAAAGCCCATCTCTGTAAACGACCTGAAGCCATTTCTGGAATTCCTTTATGTTCCCCAAAAAGAGCCAATAAAGGTTTATGATCTGATACCAAAGTGAACTTCTGGCCTTTCAGATATTGGAAAAACTTTTTTACACCCCAGTATAAAGCCAGTGCTTCTTTGTGGATCATCGAATACCGCTGCTCCGTTTTCGACATTATTCGAGAAGCAAATGCTATAGGTTTGTCAGCTGCACCCGGAAGTGAATGGAGCAGAACAGCACCCAGTCCCGTTTTGGAAGCATCGCAATACAATTTCAAAGACAATCCTGGTTGAAAATGTGTCAAAATTTGGTCCGAAGCTAACTGCTTTTTAATTTCATTGAACGAAACCTCACACTCCGAGTTCCAACAGAATTTTACATTTTTTTGAGTCAACCGGTACAATGGAGTTAAAATATTGGCCATGTTTGGAACAAACCTCATGAAGTACGTCACCATTCCCAAAAAACTCTTTAGCTCAGACAAATTTGATGGACGTTTCATTTCAAGGATATCTTGTACTTTGGTGGGATCTTTCCTAATTCCTCTTCTATCAATGATATGACCCAGAAATTTAATTTCGGGTTCAAAAAATTTACACTTGTCCAAATTGAGACGAAATCCAGCCTTACTCAATGATTCAAATAAATTTTCCAAATTTTCGAGATGCTCTTTTATTGTTTTTCCGGTAACAACCAAGTCGTCTAAATAATTCACGACTCCCGTAAGACCTTGCACACATTTTTCGACTACTTTTTGAAAAATTCCGACTGCTGGTTTGGTCCCAAAAGGTAAGCGATTCACCTTATAAATCCCTTTGTGAGTAGACCATGCGAGAATTAGCCCCGATTTGTCATCTAATTCCAGTTGATTATACGCATTACGAAAATCTAACTTGCTGAAATATTCTCCCCCTTGAAGAACATTCCAAATTTCTTCTACTCGAGGTAATGGGTGTTGAACATCTTCAAGAAACTTATTGACTGTTATTTTATAATTTGCACAAAGTCTTAATGACACCCCATCAGGTTTAAGTATAGGAACTAAAGGAGTCCCCCAAACCGAGCTATTGATTTTCGAAATTACTCCGCTTCTCTCCAATCGTTCAAGTTCCTGATCCACCTTTTCCTTGAAGGCAAATGGAATAGGCCGAGGCTTACAAAATTTTGGAATAGCATCCTTCTTAATTGCTAAGCTTATTTTCTCATACTCATACTTCCCTAGGTCTTCTTGGAAAAGCGAATCATACTTCTTCAACAATTTATCTATGTCTCTCTTATTCTTATTACCGAATTGAGAAATATGGTTTATAGTTGCCTCGAACGTTTGTAACCAGTCCCTTCCCAATAAAGGTTTCATTCCTTTAGGAACAACGACCATTTCACACATGTGTCTCTGATTCCTCCAAGATACGCAGCCGACTATTTTTCCCAAAGGCTTGATTATTTCTCCCCCATACGCTTTCAATTTGATACCGGTTTTTTGTAATGGAAGAAAGGAGAAATAATTGAAATAAATTTTGCTAGGAAGAACCGAGACCCCAGCTCCCGTGTCAATTTCTAATTGCAGTTTTTTTCCTTCAAGTAGCGCAGTCGTTTCAATGGGACTAACATGATTCAATCCTACATGGAACACATCCAAAAGACCCAAATCATTCATGTCTTTTTCTTCTTCTTCGATCGTTTTCGTGCTACATATTTTGTCAGTACAAACAACTGCTAAATGACCTTTTTTTCCACACTTCTTACAAAATGTAATTCTTGTACCTGCAGTTCACGAAGTCATGATTATCTTTTCCACAAGAACGACTCATCCAATACAATGTGCAATTCGAGGGTAACCAGTCAAGTGGGAGCACATTACTCAATGCCACGAGGTTGACCAAAATTTTTTTCAATTGACGAGGAAATTAACAAATAGTCATATTACCCGC
>JAWNBC010000012.1:0-14943 GCA_038030265.1 Corythucha ciliata
AGGTGGATTCGAACCCACGACCTCCTAGTTTCGCGCCAGGCGCTCTGCCACTGAGCTAGCCTGAGAGGCTCACGCTAAGAGCGAACCCCACCAGAGAGAAACTCCCTCCCGGAACTCAATTGCACCCATCGGGTCAGTGCACGTATAACATTATTATTATTCTTTTTATATGTCCCAGCAATTAATTAATTAATTGAAATTTAGACGACCATTGTCTTGGGACTTTTTTTAAGGGATTACTCCCCCCTCACCGCACCACCCTAGTCACGCTGCAGTGAATTCGAGGGAGTGGGGAGGCTGAAAATAAAGAATTAAACTTTATTGAAGTTAAATACTTACTATTTTTACTTGTTTCGAGTTCCGAGAAAAAATTGCTCCCAAGGTGGGATTCGAACCCACGACCTCCTAGTTTCGCGCCAGGCGCTCTGCCACTGAGCTAGCCTGAGAGGCTCACGCTAAGAGCGAACCCCACCAGAGAGAAACTCCCTCCCGGAACTCAATTGCACCCATCGGGTCAGTGCACGTATAACATTATTATTATTCTTTTTATATGTCCCAGCAATTAATTAATTAATTGAAATTTAGACGACCATTGTCTTGGGACTTTTTTAAGGGATTACTCCCCCCTCACCGCACCACCCTAGTCACGCTGCAGTGAATTCGAGGGAGTGGGGAGGCTGAAAATAAAGAATTAAACTTTATTGAAGTTAAATACTTACTATTTTTACTTGTTTCGAGTTCCGAGAAAAAATTGCTCCCAAGGTGGGATTCGAACCCACGACCTCCTAGTTTCGCGCCAGGCGCTCTGCCACTGAGCTAGCCTGAGAGGCTCACGCTAAGAGCGAACCCCACCAGAGAGAAACTCCCTCCCGGAACTCAATTGCACCCATCGGGTCAGTGCACGTATAACATTATTATTATTCTTTTTATATGTCCCAGCAATTAATTAATTAATTGAAATTTAGACGACCATTGTCTTGGGACTTTTTTTAAGGGATTACTCCCCCCTCATCGCACCACCCTAGTCACGCCTGTGAATTCGAGGGGGTGGGGAGGCTGAAAATAAAGAATTAAACTTTATTGAAGTTAGATACTTACTATTTTACTTGTTTTGAGTTCCGAGGGAGTAATCCCTTGAAAAAGTCCCAAGACAAGGGTCGTCAAATTTCAATTAATTAATTAATTGCTGGGACATATAAAAAGAATAATAATAATGTTATACGTGCACTGACCCGATGGGTGCAATTGAGTTCCGGGAGGGAGTTTCTCTCTGGTGGGATTCGCTCTTAGCGTGAGCCTCTCAGGCTAGCTCAGTGGCAGAGTGCCTGGCGCGAAACTAGGAGGTCGTGGGTTCGAATCCCACGTTGGGAGCAATTTTTTCTCGGAACTCAAAACAATAAAAATAGTAAGTATTTAACTTCAATAAAGTTTAATTCTTTATTTTCAGCCTCCCCACTCCCTCGAATTCACTGCAGCGTGACTAGGGTGGTGCGGTGAGGGGGGAGTAATCCCTTAAAAAAAGTCCCAAGACAATGGTCGTCTAAATTTCAATTAATTAATTAATTGCTGGGACATATAAAAAGAATAATAATAATGTTATACGTGCACTGACCCGATGGGTGCAATTGAGTTCCGGGAGGGAGTTTCTCTCTGGTGGGGTTCGCTCTTAGCGTGAGCCTCTCAGGCTAGCTCAGTGGCAGAGCGCCTGGCGCGAAACTAGGAGGTCGTGGGTTCGAATCCCACCTTGGGAGCAATTTTTTCTCGGAACTCAAAACAAGTAAAAATAGTAAGTATTTAACTTCAATAAAGTTTAATTCTTTATTTTCAGCCTCCCCACTCCCTCGAATTCACTGCAGCGTGACTAGGGTGGTGCGGTGAGGGGGGAGTAATCCCTTAAAAAAAGTCCCAAGACAATGGTCGTCTAAATTTCAATTAATGAAATAATAAATGTTATGAGGAGATTCTCTATTTTATGAGGAAATTGCATATTTCATGAGGAAATTATATATTCTATGAGGAAATTTTCATTTTTTGAGGAAATTGTCAATTTCATGAGGCAACTGTCAATTTTATGAACAGCTAATTTCAGGAAATTTGTTTGCCAGTTAACCAAATTCGCTGGGTGGCCTATTTCAGCGACTGATTGCGCCGATTTTGCGCACTAAGAACCGTTTTTGGCTGGTTTAAACTTGTTTAAACTTTTAAACTTGTCATTTTTAATACGAATAGCCCATTATTCGCGGACATTATCAATTTTAAGAATGACTTGTAATTTTATGAGGAAATCACCAATTTTATGAGCAAATCATCAATTTTATATTGTATGTAAAGCAAAATACCAAAATATAAATATAAATAAATTACAAATAATACATAAATAAATAAATAAATAAGAAATTAATAATAATAAAATAATAAATTGTAGATAGAGAGAGAGACTGGTTTCCTTAATTTTCCGACTTTTCAATTATCAGAGATTGATACTATTGAAAACTGTGTCTATCTAGCAACTGTGTGACAAGAGGTATATTTGTAGGGGAGGGGGCCGGATGGAGTATATGGCCCTATCCTTAAGCTAACTCTGGATCCGCGCCTGCCTCGAATTGGCATATTTTTCTTAATTTTAGCGGCAAATGAGCGCTTATTCTCAATATTAGCCGCGAATCAACGCTCTAAAACCTAGAAAGCTTAATTGTTTTTTGCATTGACATTTTCGGGGGAACCCTCTCCAAAACGGAGGCCTAGGGGTGGTTGACCCACTAGCCATCACGTCGGTACGGTACTGTTTCCTCTTCTTTTGGGAAACATAAAGGCTTGAAGTTTAAACGCCCTTTAAAATAGCCGAGCTTCACTTGAAAATAAATGAGAATAACTTTAAACAAAAATAAAAGCGAAAAATAAATAAATCGTCTTTAAAAAGAAAGGCGAACTTGAAAAAAAAAAAAAAGTCGCTTTAAATAAAATAACAAGACTTGTAAAGAAACAAGGGAATTCTGAAATAATGGTTAAAAAACCATAATAACATTTTTTGAAGAAAAATCGACAAACTCACCCACAACAAGCTTTTTCTTTCTTTTCTAGCCATACGTGTCACTGAGCACACCACCTCCCGTCTATCAGTATACGTAACTACTCCTACTACAAATATATAATTTCGTAAAACAATAAAAACAAAAAATAAACTAATAGTAAATAATAAATTAATAAATAAAAAAAATGAATAATAATAAAATAATAAATTGTAGATAGAGAGAGAGACTGGAGCAAATGGCGGGTGTCAGAAACGATGCACATTCAAATGCAGAAAGAAAAGTTAAACAGAGTTGAAAACACCCGGGGTTTGCACAAGACTTATGTATCAATCTTATAGAGTTTTCCTTTTGCCATTTCAAAAGAGTGCTCTGGGGCGGCTCTTGCGGCGTCACAAGCCCGCTCGGATCGAACCAAAACCTGGCTAAGAGTGGGTTGAAATGGAACGACTTTTAACATGTGGAATAGATCGCTCTTTAATAACAACCTTCATCCTCATGACTTTTTTGTAGTTTTTGTGTTTGTATTGAATGGAAATATGTAATACATAAAGGGAATAACTTCATTAATGTAGAGAATCCGGATGAACCGTTTTGTAACGATTGGAACAATGGTATGTACTAGGTTTTTGTTATTCTGTCTTCTCCTTATTGATTGATGCTGCAATAATAGCCCCACGTAGCCTTCTAATTTTCATATTTTTCGTCGGACGAGCTTGACTCTAGACTAGAGTTATCCATACATTTCAAAATGAGCCTAGTGGCTTCATCTGACCACTTCTCTGGATCTGTTGAGTAATCGACGATAATGGTACCTACGAATAACAGAACTTGAATGATTGTTAAACCGCTTTCGTTCAACAAATCGTTGGCTTCATCCGCGACGAAAAACAAAATACGAACTCAAAACGATGCTTATCACAATAAACCTTCCAAGAGAGGTTTACCGCTCCGTCGATTCTGACGGAGCAGTTGAAGTTGCTCTAGCTCTGATCCATGGAGGAGCGTAGGGATAAATGGAACGAATAAAAAGTCGCTCTGCTGAGGATCAATTGGCAAATGGAACCTTCAAACTCTTATCAGATCAGACCTGGAGCAGCCCCAGCTCTACTTTTTGTGCTAATGGAAAACGCTATTAGAGAAATTGGGGAATGGATAGGTGGGAGTGCACCTTCTCCCCACTGATTAATTGTAGAATGACTGTGATATCTAGTTTGCCCTCTTGATTTCAAGTGTTTAGTTGACGTCTTCCTAGCCTATGCGCAACATGAATTTTTCTAGTCGACATGTGATATATTTATACACATCGTTATACCTCGAGTCTTGTTTTTCATAATTTGTAATGTTGTTTTCTGTTTATTTTTGGTTTTTATTGTTTTACGAAATTATTCATTTGTAGTATAGTAACGTGTACTGATGGACGGGAGGTGGTGTGCTCAGTGACACGTACGGCTAAAAAAGGAAAAAAAAGCTTGTTGTGGGTGAGTTGGTTGATTATTTCTCTCCAAACAATTTTTTTATGGTTTTTCAACTATTGTTTCAGAATTCCCTTATATTGTTACATTTTGTTTAGTAGAAATACTATAACCTGAGGAGGTCGGCGCACTTGACCGGCGAAACGTTGTGACGGAAAATTATACCCTCATTTAGCCCATTTCGGTCGTTACAAAAAAATCCACCGATTTTGTCAACTTAACACGTCACTTAAGGTGTTTGGCCTTAAAGGTGAAGCGGTAATGCTGATGAGGGGCACCGGGAATGGGCCCGAAATGCATTCTATAAAAAACACCATGGCTGTATGGTTCAAAAATAAAGTTTATGGTCTACAACTTAACACCAGTCGATTGATTATTTTTTGAAGTGCAACGTACCCAAAATAAAGTGCCAGGCATCCAAGCGGATTTAATCGTTTTTAAAGTGCAAAATATCAAAAATAAAGTGCCTGGCGTCTAAGTGGATTTCATATTTTTTAAAAGTATATTTAATATTTTCCAAAAAACATAAAATGGAATAAAAGTGCAATTTTTTTCGAACTAATGCTTTGAACTTCTCGTATAAACCGGTAGAAAGCACGGGAGTGTTTTATTCTAAACATTTCAAGAACTTGGAAGAATCTTGAAGAAAGATACGATAGGTAGCATTTCGCTCACCTTTTCTTTTTACTTTCATTCATAAGAAGTATTGTGTTTTGTAAATGAAGCAGCTGGCAATCCCTTCTTTTCTCTATGTATTAATAATCTGAAGGGCAACGCGCGCGGCAGGCATCATCATGACGAATCAAAAATAAGCCAATCGAGTGCCTTACTCAAAATCGCCGGTTCTGGACCAAGAAACTCTTAAAATTTGGTAGAGAAAGACTGGCCGGATTGGCGAGTTGGGGGAGGGGGTGAAACATGAAGGAAACATGCTTTGGTGTTTGAGCGTTTCAAATCAAAAGCGTATTTTTAAACCTGATAGGAACTCATAAAACTCTGCACTAGTGTTGACTGTTAATATTTTAATCATAAATGAAAATAAGCTGTTTCTGGGTCACATTTAAGTCAACCTTTACTTAATATACCCTACTTCACTATTGCAAAAGAATAACATAGTGTGTCTTGAGGAATAGACTATTGTCATTCTGGTTAGTGCTACAACTACATATTTTATCAATTCATTGTAGGTTTATATTTATATTATTTATTATATTATTATTATATTTATCTTATTAATTCATTGTAGTTATATTTATGTACCTACATTCCACTATTTGTACAGTTATTCAATTTACTGATCATACAATTTGTCTGAATTATGTTCGTAATTTCATTCGAGTCCATTATATGAGAGAGTATGCTCCCCGAACAATGAAGATTTGTTTCACTAGGCCAGGCGGAAACGGGGTAAGAAAAAACTAATGACAGGTATAAAGATGCTTATTGGTTCAACCAAGTCATACTTTTTTTATCACGCTGCCCCCCCCTCCACCTCTTTACCAAGCAGACCTACACGCGAAAAGCAACCCGACCACCCTACACCAACATGCAGAGTACACACATATTATGCATAAAAACGATAACGAACTCACCTCTCGCCACATGGCCAATGTCGCTCCTTTCGACCTCTTATCTGCTTTCAAACTAGATAGAGAAAATTTCCTTTTTGAAGATTATCAAACCCAACAGCCCCAGCATTGGGTCTGAAAAAGGATCAATATGATGGTCGGGGGGAGTTACTCAATTTTCACTAACTGTAGACCGGGATCTACCCTTTTGTTCTTCAACCAACCCTCCGAGTAAAGGACATTCATCTCATCCTAGACGTATTTTCAATTTACTTGAAGCATATAGTGGATTGTGGTGGAGCGGGGGGTCCTCAAATGAAATTTAATTAAACTAATTGAAGCTCGCCATTTAATATTGATTGTTGGATTAAACTTACCGTCTCCGACTCAAACTCATCTAATAAAATATTCGACAAGGTTTCCATGCTGTGGATGAGTGGTCCGAGGTAGCAATAAATGACTTCAAATTCTGAAATTTATTACGAGGTGTGTTTGTTTTTGTTTTTTTATCAGACGACGTGTCTAAATTACACATTTTTGTTTCACATGGCACGTAAATTGAGAACGCCTCCGCAAGATCTCTCTTGTGCCGCTATAATGAGAGACCTTTTACCCATAGCAGTAACCATAGAATAATAACTATACTGTCGTACAGAAGGGAAACTTCGCTAAATTTTCGAAGCCAAGGGAAGGTAGCTTCTCGGGGGGAAATGGGAAGGTTAGCTTCACTTCCCCCTTCCTTCTTCATCCAAATTTTGTTTCCATGGTACTTTTGTTTAATTTTCACTCCTCCTCTGGTTTTTTTTTGGCGCGAAGCTCCAAGTTCAAAAATAAAAAAGGCAGGAAGTCAAATTGAGTTAATTTATTTTATTTTCTTCGTTGATACTTCAAGTGGTTTTCAGGGTACATCGATCAAGTTGAATGGTTTATGAAAGAGGAATACTAGGAGGGTGAGAACATGAGAATCCGTATACAAATTACAGAATAGTAGGTGGAATAATTCGGTTCACAAGTAGTAATAGGTTGTGGTATATTGCAGCAAAGTGAGTAAAATTGTGTTGTTTGTATAGCTCGCACAGTAATATAACTCTGAATAACTATTCACAGTTCAGTATGAGTATCTAAAACTACCTAACGACTTGATTGCATATTTACAGGAGGAAAATTATATTTTTCATGGTGTCTCTCATTCTTTTAAAACCTGGCTTGAGTCAGACCTATACCTATTATGTCGAATTCCCCACCAGGGAATGAGTAAGACTTGAGATTGCCCAGAAAATAAAACAGAAATATTGTGGATTTAACATTAACCTGTCGTATAATACGAAGCTTGCGACAACCCCACCCCTTTCTGATTCACCAGAAAAATAGGCTTTCAAGAAAATATACATAGTAGATTCATATTAAATTATAATACGCTTGTCAGTGAATTGCTTTGTGCGATTCTTACCACCCCGATCTGGTATTTCCTCTGTCGAAGGGACGAGTCATGAATGAACCTCTCTGTACAAAGAGGAAAGTTGGACATGAGCTTGGACCTCTAGTATAATCTTCTGTCTATTTTATTTAAGACTACTGAGTTTATAATTGGAGAAGTACTTAGAGGGTTTTCAAGAGAATTAACAATGGACATTGCAACGATCTCAAGAAGAACGTCTCAAGAACAACAGAACAGCTCTGAGAAAGGGGTGAAAATACGTCAGTTTGAGGGGGGATTACGAATCACGGCTTTCATTATTCAATATTTTACAAAATTATAGGTATTGTAGGTCGCCTTGTTATGAGGTTCCGGAGGAAACAATTAATTGCGATCTGGAGGTGAGGTTTACGTACATAACATGGTATTTTGGTTCCCGGAGGCGGACTGTTGGTTTTTCAATTTAAGAGAGGCTTTCGAATTTTTGAGAGATCCCCTGGGGCCGGCGCAATCTTAAGAATATTATGCACACAGCTGGTCTGGTAAACGCCCAACGTAATCTGCTCCAGCCCCCCCCCCCCCAAGAAAAAATTAAATAAATACAAATAATTGTTAAGGACTCCCCTCACCGTTTACACTCTTCGGTTACCCCTCTCCCTACCTCTCACCGACGAATTTCCTACCAATTTAGCCCAGTTCCACTCAAAATCTGCCTTTGTTTTGCTCAGAACAATAATTTCAGACCACAGTGAAAAACCTGATGAATTAAAATTCATTGAGCAATCATATTGGTCAGTTACCCAGAGCCAAACTTACGCGTTTCGCGTTTTTTTTTCTCAACTTTTTAGTGAAGGAGTTTCAACATTTGAATCTTGCTAGTTGCTTGTACTTTGGGCAATTAGAAAGACGAACCGATTAATTGGCTGATTTATTAGTGGATGAAGTCGATGGCTGAGAAGAATCACGTGAATTTAATGAGGAAAGGAGGGAACTGAAGACACCAAAAGTATAGCCAGATAGGCAAAAGAAAGAGGATTGCTCGCACAAGCAGAAGTGATGGCGTATATGATGGTAACTTAGATAGCAATTAGCGCCCAATCATAGAGCTTGGAGTAGAAGTGGGATGAATCGCATAATAAATTTTTGGACGCACTGTAAAGGAAGACTATTCCTCCGTAATTTACAAACAGGCGTCCCTGAGGAAGCAATGAATTTTGAATTGATGGTCTGAAGGAGAAGGTGATACAGGAGGAAGACCCCGTGGTTCACCTCAGTGGACGTGGGTTGATGACGGCTAATACTAGCACTGAAACTACTTAAAGTAGAGCTTAAAGTATAGGAATAACGTAATTAAAAAGCAGCGGTCTCCCTCCGTGTTTAGTTGGAGGCATGAAGTGTTGGTCTTCGAAGAGAAGATCACGCATATCTGATGATCGCGGCATGGGACGTTCCATCCAATCAAATGGATCCGGTCATTCTTCTAAAACGTAATCCAAACGGTGCACCTAATGGTTAAAACAGAAAATATAATTTAATCCCGTCAATAAAATATACTGAGTAGTTTTGAAAAACCGTTTCTTACCACATAGGATCGGCAACAAGAAATAGAAAATACTGCGGGAAGTAAACACCCACAGATCTCACATTTATCGTGCTGAAAGTGCATTCTGTAAATAATAGGAATATACAATTAGTAAAAAGAAATAAGTCAGAAATATTGCTAAGGGATATCCTTGCCCCTCCTAAATAGGATGAAGTGTTCCCGAACTACTCAATGAGAATTGACAACACGTACATTTGGTAACAATTAGGAGTATTACAAATTAAGCACAGTGTGTGAAAGCAGAGGATATAAACCATTGATCTTTTATGTCTGTCAATTTGCCTACAAAAAACAAGGAGGTGATTCGTAGGAATAAACGCGCCCTTCTTTTCTTCAATTGGAAAATTATTATTATTATTATTATTATTATTATTATTATTCAATACGCTTGACACTGTGATGGAGGGCCAAAAAGTATTAGAATCGGTAGATTCTCACTGGGCTCGAAATACATCGACCTCCTCCCCTTGAAAAACAACCAAAAGCTACACAACAATTTACTGAAGGGCAAAAAATAGCCAAAAAGATTGGGAAAAAGGAACTATCGGTATTTTCTCATACACGTGGAAGTATTTTCAGTACAGGCAATTAGGCAGGACGTCCAAGCAAAAATATCCCATAAATCCCTGTATTTGTGGTACTGGCACCCAGATTGAGAGAGAAAAAATTCTCCCCCATAAGTTTAAAATAAGTTTACTTTATTTCGTTCATTAGGAGGGATTTGATTATTTGATCGAGCTAGAAACTAGCTGCGTTCATAAGGAATACATACCCCCCTGCAAGTTATTTTAAGTAAAGTTGAAAATATGTAGATACTTACTTGGTCATTTTGTTAAAGTGAGCATGCAGTTCAACTCTTCCGGCGTCGTGTCCGTTACGTCGGAAAATGTGAAAATGAAAAAACCACGGGGAAAATTACCTCAGCACTCTAATCACAACGAAATTACACTCGAAGGAAATGCAGAAAGCGATAAATCATTGATTTTTCCACACTCCAATATTCATTTCAGCTGATTTTAATAACAAAAAGCGGAATTTTTTTCAAAAAAATGACCGCAATTTGGATAAAAAAAAATGTTGCCATATATTAAATTATTCTCTAATAATTTCGTACAAAAACAATTTTCATTCGTTAAATTAACGAGAAAAAGGAACACAAATAATTCAGTTTTAGAAAAAATAATTAATTCAATTTGTTTACATTTTTGTTGACAATTAGTTAGGTTGGTACAGATCTCGGGGGGAGCCAATCAGACGTGCTCCCTTCGAAGCTTTGCACCCCCCGCCTTGAGTGAGCAGCCACTGGCAGTAACGCCGAATATTTTTGGACTTTATGGCCCGTATTTATGAACGTTCCTTGAAGCTTCCTTGAGTCAAGGCGTCCTTGAGAAGCCTTCCTTGAAAAGTTTTCGTATTTATTATGAAACTTCCTCGAGTTGAAGGCTACCTTGACTTCAAGGAAGCCTTGGTAAAAATCGTTCCTTGAACCAAGGTAGCTTGTGATCTGCCTTGAGGCTTCCTTCACTCCATTAGGTCGACCGTCCACTGCAGTGGCGTAGCGTATGGGGGGGCGGTGGGGCGGCCCGCCCCGGGCATCACTTGAAATGGTGCGTCAGCCGGCTGAGGCTTTTATTAATTTTTAACGTGAATAAGAGAAAGAACCGAGCACAGTTGGGATAAATATTGACTCCTTTTGCGCACCACCGGTACAAAACACTCCACATCTATTCAACACATCTGGTCAACTGCCCAGTCCTCCGAAGCCCGAAATACCCACCTCCACGTTGTGCCTCTCGGGCGCGACTGGCTGGCCACCAGTCGCGGCTAACGGGTCGAGCTGATGAGTGATGGGACCGACTCTGCTGGGGAGTCCGGGCCAAAGATGGGGTACAGGCCAGGTAAGGGCCGGGAACGGCCTAGGTACTGGCCACATCTTAAGGAGATCCCCAGAGAGAGAGAGAGTCCCCATAGTTGCTAGGTGCTCCGTGAAAGAATTTGTGGCTTCAGGTCTGCCAAGAGGCACCGTAACCGCACAAAATGGCCCATTGCAGACCAGGGCACCCCCCCCCCCCCCAGAGCTATCTATAAAAGTATAACGACTGTTATTTGGTAGGAAGAGCGAGGAGATGAAAAAACTACAAAATGAAGTTGACCGCAAACTGAGTCTTGAGCGATGCCATGGCTCTCTTTTGGAGGCATAACAGTTAAAGAACTGGCTAGAGCTTGCTAGGGGCTGAGGGTTGCATCCCACACCCTCCGTCCCTCCACACGCCAAGTGTAAGCAGGAAGAATTTGACAGAGCCAACCTCACGGAATTGAAGTCTTTTGATTGACCAAAGAAGGAAAAATTGTTTTTATGTAGAGCCGAATCCGTAAAATTGTTTTTTATTAAACCAAAATTGATATTTTGAGTATGTCAAGTTCTGCGAATTCTGTTGTTTGAAGATACAAACCCTCAAGACTGGATTTTTGAACGACTAAAGCCTTTGAGATTGTTTTATTAAGGCGCAAAACCTGTGAAGTTGGTTCTAATTAGAGCCAATCCTCGAAATTAGGGGTTTCAGGAGTTAAACCCGTGAAAGTATTTTTTGAAAAGCCGGGCCCTCAAAGGTTGTGTTTTTCATGTAAGCCAAGCCAAGATCATGACCTTTTTTTCTCTGCAGTCAAACCCTCAAAATTGTTTTTTTCAACGATTAAGCCCCACGAAATCGGTTTCTTGAAGACCCATTCTCGTAAAGTTGGTTCTCAGCTCCGGAACACCCCCCTCTCCTTGTTGATCGTTCATCATATTGGCTTAATTATTACTGCAAATCTAGCTCACAGAGGCTATGAAACTGCTGATTTTTGCCCCGGGAAACATTCCCACGCCAAGAATCTGACACCACAGTCTGTTTATTCCGAAAAAAGGCGAATATGTTGATTAGGTATAGTTAAATAGGGCATGGTCCTTCCCCGTTCCCTGGTAAATTGAATACGATGTTTGGGAGAAAATTTCCCCGAGAACCCTGAAAGTTTTCCCTACCCTAAGCCCTGGATGATTTCCGATTGAGGCGAGTAGCGCGATACTCACATGTTTTTATAGTGGGGGGGGGGGCATCAACCTTGACCATCGCTCCAGGCATCAAAATGTCATGCTACGCCCCTGTTTCTACATCATATTCACAACTATAATCCTGCAGTTTATGGACTCGTTTTAATCTCCAGGAAATTCCGTATTTATGCAGAGTGTCCTTTTTTTTTATAAGAGCGGGAAATTTCGAAGCATAAGTTCAAGGCGAGGGAGGGGGGGACAACACAACAACAAAAACAGCAATACATTCCTGATTGTATTATGTTTATTTATACAAATTGTTCAAAAATTGAGACAGCTGTTTTCCAAGAAATGTAATCCGAGTGAGAAGGAGGCATTTTCATACGTCCGTTCATACCTACCTTCCTCGTAAATTTAGAATACATTTTTTCAAAGTTTTTAAACTCACGAAATAAGAGAGGGAATTGCCCCCCACCCCCACCCCTCACAAATCAGCTAACGAACTAACTTTTTACGATGAGTGAACAACTGACGCGACGCTTTTGTATTCGGGGTCAGAACCACTCACAGTTCACAGAGTTATACCTTCAGCTCAGCATAGTGGTCAATTCACAAGTTTGCACGAGGAATCCGAAAAAAAGTATTTAAAAAATTCTGCTGAAATCATTTGTTTTGAAGTTATATCTAAAAACGACATTACGGTACGGGGAGAACATGTCCGATAAATAAATTTTTCTGAAAACAAAGGTCAGATTTTTGCCTTCTCATACCATAGCCAGGTTTTCATTTTCATGCACGTTATCAACAACAAAAAAGCGACAGACCGACGGCATGCCCAAAACCACTTTTTAAGAACTTTTCTGACTTTGTACATCCAGAATGTGAATCGATTTTTGACTCTATTTTTTTCACAAACACCATATTTCCATTCTTGTAGGAAACACGAAATTTAAAATTTAAATGAAATTTTAAAAAACAAATAAATGTCCCAGCTTGTATAACGTCTGTTAAGAATCTAACGCACCTAGACCACGTTTCGTGGATTTTCGCTCTTTCAAAACTAAATTTTGCAAATTTGTCGCGTTCAAATCCCGATTTTGTGGTATCTTGCTGTTTTAAAAACAAATTTAGTGCGATTCGATTTTTCAAAAATCAGATTTTGTGGGATTTGCTCTCTCAAAAACCAATTTATTGGACTTAGCTCCTTTGAAACCTAATTTAGGAAATATTTTCCTAAAAAAACAACAAATTTGGTCACGTCAGCTCTTCGTAAAATCAGTCTCGTTAATTAATTAATTCTATCAACTGAAAGTTAATTCTATCAAACGATTTGATTAAAAATTAACAACGAAAAAAACAATTTCAAAATTTTGGCTTCTTAAAAACTCTAATTATGTGGGGACTCTCGCTATTCCCTAACCAATTTCTCAGATTTTGCACATTTCAAAAACAAATTCACGGTTTTTTGCTCATTCAAACCCCAATTTCCCGGTTTTAGCTCTTATGATGAAGTTGGTTTCACTAATTCAGAAAACTATTGCGGATCTTTAAAAACACAATCCCTGAGTTTCACCTTGAAACTCCTGAAATTTCGTCATTTTGACTCTCATAAACCCCGAGTTTTGTGGATTTTTACTCCTTTAAAACCCAATTTCGCGTACTGGCTCCTTCAAACAAGATTTTTCTCGTTAAGATTGATGATTTCACATGGTTCCTATTCCAAAAACCAAATTTCGTAGCCTTGGCTCTTTCTAGAAAAAATCGGGCTTTATCGGGAAAAAATTGAGGCTTTTTAGAAAACCCCGTTTTCAATTTTTTTTTTTTTTTTCGGAACCCATTTGTGACGCAAACATGCTAGCTGGCAGTGCCGGCTTTAAGGGGGGGGGGCGAGCCAGGCGCCCGCCCGGGGGTGCCGTGCGTCCTAGGGGACGCGTCTAGTAAAATTGAATTGAGGAAAGTTGGATTTTTTCTAATTTTAGCAGTGAATTACAGCGGTTTTCCTCTAACGTTTAACCACGAATTGGTGGCAATTTTCCTCAATTTTAGCTACAAAGTAGCGTTCTTATCCCTTTGTTGGCGATTTTTCTCAATTTTCGCCATGAATTGAAGTTGTCCTCGATTTTTGCAGCAAAGTAGCGATTTTTGACCTTTTCAGCAGTGAATCAGCACTTTTTCTCACTATCAGCTGCACGTATAGCGTTTTTCGTTAATTTCAGCCACACTAATTAGTGATTTTTCTCAATATTGACGCAAATTAGCGGTGTATGAACTATTTTACCCCGCATTAACAACTTTTTTTCAACTTTTAGCTATGGACTAGCACTTTTTCTCAGTTTTAGGCTTCGGAATCCACGGATTTTTGTTTTCCTAAATTTTACCCGCGAGTCAGCGCTACTACTAAATTTTAATTTTGAATTAACGAATTAATTAATTAACGATTCTTGTCAGTTGAGTCCGTGAAATAGGATTGTTCCAAGTTCAGCCGCTAAGCAGCAAATTAGAGTTTTTTCGTCGCGAATTAGCGATTCAAAATGGCCGAAGGGAAGGACAAATGCCGTGAATTGTTTACTAGTCTCGGTTAGTGGAATTTGATGAAACCCATCTTTCAAGTCAATTTTTGAAAAGAAACTACAACCGCTAGATTAGAGATGATTTCGTCAATAAATGGGAAAGGGAACGGATCGAGCTCTGTATGCTTATTGATTTCCCTGTAGTCCTGGCAAAGCCGCCAACTTCCATCAGGTTTGGGTACAATAACACAGGGTGAAGCATATTCAGATTGAGAACGCCGGATGACACCATTTTCCAGCATTTCGTCGA
>JAWNBC010000013.1:0-14839 GCA_038030265.1 Corythucha ciliata
AGCACGACCGATACGAGTTAGAAATTGCACATATTGGTCGATCTTATCAAAATAAAACGTCCGGGGATCTCTTTACTTTTCTTTCGAAGCACTGGTGGTGTGAAGGAGTCTTAAAACTTGCCCATTTCTTCAAATGTCATGCTACTTTTATGGGCCATCGCCCATCGCCATTGGAGGTCGACCAAATGAACAATTCGCTTTGTGTGGCTCTTTTCATTTATCGTCTCACTTACCCACCGTATTTTGTGTTTTCTTGTCATGCTCAACAGACGAATTCGTGATTGTAACATTCTCTATCACAGTCTCTGGTTTTGTGATGTTTGTGCCCTCCTTTTTTCCCTCCTGCTTCTTCGGTTCGTCATGCTGTCGTTCCTCTTCTGCCTTTTGTCCCGGGATTTTATCCTTGTCGGCCAAATTTTGCTGAATTTCTATTATCTACGTAGAAAAGTAGGGTAATGCTCACTCACACTGCAACGTCATGATCTGTTTCGCTTACTATGGGAGCCACAATTCCCATTTGTATTCTCAAGCGCATTGCTTCACCATTTTCACAAAGTCTCGTGGGGAAACTTTCAAAAGTTTTTTCGACGCGTCACGTTGACGTACTCGCGGTCGTTTTGTAGCGATGACACGCGTTATAAGTCGTCGGGCTATTGGCTTGATGCTAATGGACTCGATTACTGACCCCGTCTGACAGCACACAAAAAACAACATGAGAATGGTGAATCCGATGCCAAGAGATAATGCCCGGGGGGGGGGGGGTGATTCTGTAACTCGTAAAATTTACGTGTCGTAACTGGGAAGGAGGGGGAGAGGATGTACCCCGTTGCCTTGGGTTTTCCACGCATTTGTCAAGAATTTGTTATTGTTTCTTCGAGACCACGCATTCTCGCGTGAAAATTCCGCAGTTTAATTCACTAGGTATCGTAAAAACCATGGCAACGAGGTACCTCCCCTCGCCCTTCTTCCATTTTACGACAAGTAAATTTTACAAGTTACAGAATCACCCCCCAGAACATGAGCAGCAAGTCATTTCACCCCTCATTACAGAAACAGCCTGCTCTGTATTGGAAAAGCGGATGGACAGTGCCAAATAACATTGCTACGACCCCCTTTAAGAAAACTTGTGCTGGGGGTCGGATGGATGATGCTCCGTTACGACCGAGAACAGAAAATAAATTGAAACTATCCAAGTTCCATGCATTTGTCCAAGTGGCTCTATAGTGCGTCGATGAATAATAAAATGTAAAATCAATAAACGTCGTCTAAGCGCCCAGGATTTAACGATCCGTGAACAGTAAAAATCCTCATTATTATTCTTTTTATATGTCCCAGCAATTAATTAATTAATTGAAATTTAGACGACCCTTGTCTTGGGACTTTTCAAGGGATTACTCCCCCCTCACCGCACCACCTTAGTCACGCCTGTGAACAGAAAGTCCCAAGACAAGGGTCGTCTAAATTTCAATTAATTAATTAATTGCTGGGACATATAAAAAGAATAATAATAATGTTAAACGTGCACTGACCCGGTGGGTGCGATTGAGTTCCGGGAGGGAGTTTCTCTCTGGTGGGGTTCGCTCTTAGCGTGAGCCTCTCAGGCTAGCTCAGTGGCAGAGCGCCTGGCGCGAAACTAGGAGGTCGTGGGTTCGAATCCCACCTTGGGAGCAATTTTTTCTCGGAACTCAAAATAAGTAAAAATAGTAAGTATTCAACTTCAATGAAGTTTAATACTTTATTTTCAGCCTCCCCACCCCTCGAATTCAAAGGCGTGACTAGGGTGGTGCGGTGAGGGGGGAGTAATCCCTTGAAAAGTCCCAAGACAAGGGTCGTCTAAATTTCAATTAAGTAAAAATCCTCGTTCCTCTCCCAAGAAAGGCTACTATGAAAGTGATGAGGCAAATTATGGTTTTTATAATGTTGTGTGGTAATGATCGTTTTTTTCTACATTTTAGCCGTGAATTACCGACGAAAACCATTGGGATGATGGCACTGGTGTCTCCCCTCCACCTCAGAGGTTAAGTCCACACCACGGCACTGATTTACTGGTCTTATTTCTGCACCAATTACTGGATTTTCGGGACTCGTTTATTTTTTAGCTTCTTTTTCAAATTCGTGGTTTTAAACTCCTGCCTCAATGTCGACACGTTCAACTCAAGTTTATCAACGCAGCCACCGCCGAAGGGGTGAGATCTTTGCCACCTGTCGCCTCCTGTTTCCGGGACGTCAGGGATGTTCCCCTGGAGTCGGATTTTAGCTCCATTTCCGTACTGAATCATTTACTTGCTCTCAGTTTTTATTGTTTGACCGTTGAGATCGTCAAGCCTTTGGCCTTCTTAATCTGCGACCCTCTTTGCCATCTAATGCAATCGCATCCGATGCCATCCAATTCCTTGGTCTGGTCTTCAACAGCCGTTTGTCATGTGCATGTGAACGCCCCATTTATTGGTTCAAATATCCGCAAAATAGATCGTTCCCTGGCCATACTTTCTTCTATTTATGAATGAATGGGAATCAACGTGCTTGTGAGGTCGTGAGAGTGGTTGGGGTGTGGATGGAATTGTAATCTGAATATTCCTGGATAGAACAATTGAATTCGAAGCCTCTGCGGTTGACCCTGGAATGAACGGCTGGATCCAATTTCAAGGTTGGGGAAATGTTTCCCGTTTGGTGTGGCCAATTCGCCGGCTACCTTTCAGCGACTGTTCGATACCCGCCCTTACAATAGAAATGCGCCTTTATATCCACGCTCATTTGGATGATTTATTGGTTATCACGTATCACCTCTACCTATAGTTTACACTCGATTATCAAAAACCCTCTTTTACTCTTTGCAGAAATTTGGCCTGTGCATTAACTGGAACAAAAGCAAAGTTTGACTCCTCATTTATTTGTCCTCGCGTTTAGAAAGATTGTTCATATTATCAGTGGCGGCTCGTGGACTTTTTGGCCGGTCATCTCCACCTGTGTACCCCCCCCCCCCCCTTCTCACACCGTTTTCTGTTATGAGGGCAAATATGATTCATAAAATAAATATGGCCTTTTGCTCATAATGCATATTTTTTACGATCCAAAACCTCTAACAAGCATTCTGGCCCGCTCGATTTGCTATACGTATGTGATACATTTCTACTTAAGGCACAATTCTATTGTGCCTAAATTTCATCCGTTATTGTACACGTCGTTCGAATTATACAATTTGATTTGTTCAGTTGAATTATTAAGGGGTTTCAGTTAATTGTCTTTTTAAAAAATTCACTTTTCCTGATATGCTCCCGTCTGAATTATTCACATTTTTCAGCACACAAGAGATCCTTTTAAAAATACGGAGCTTCGTCTCTACAAACGGAACGAATAACGATCCTACGTAAAATACCATTTTAAAAACTGGAGAACCTGCACCAAAGTCAAGAGAGAAAAGAGATTAAAAATGAAATAAACGCCAGGAAAATATTTGAAAAGGAGCCGTTGCCGACTACGACCGTTCGCACAATGAGCCGAGAGGATGCTGACGATTTGTAGGCCGGAGGTGCGACGACGGTTTCCTACAGAACCCCACTTCCCACTTCACATTTATCATTTATTTGTGGTTCACGGTTCCGGAAGCCTTGCCTTTGTTTTTTGAAGGGGTATGGCTTTTAGCTAATTATTTATTGTTTAATGTTATATAATGGTTGAAGATGGCTGGCAGAGAGCCCCCCCAATGAATAATGTTTGGAAAATTGCGTCTGACATACCTTCAAGGGTAATCCGGCCACTTACACCGTTGGTTAAGTAGTTTTAAGGCAGCGACGTAATCCGCAATTGTTTCTGCTTTGTTTTGTTCACGTTTGGAAAATTTGTAACGCTGTGTGGTCAGGTTTGTGGACCGATCATGACGTTTTTTAAGTTCTTTGACCACTTCCTCGTAAGGAACGTCGGAAAGGCGTTCTCGTTTGAACGTAGCCTTCAAGTCTGTAAATTCATTTCGATGAAGACAACCTAGGAGTAACTTGGTTTTCGAATGGTCGAACTGCGTTTGTTGTTCGGGTGTAAGCTGAGGACCTTGTAAAAACCCTCGCATGTCGAGAAAATTTTCAAACCGTTCGAGATAATTACTAAATTCTTCCTCTTTCGGGTCGAATTTATCAAACGTAAGGTTGTGACTCACGATATTTGTAATGCCGTCGAGCGATTCTTGTTTAGTTTAGTTTTCTTGTTTACTTTTTTTTTTGTATGCATTATTGATGAACGCCAAAAACGGGAACATGGAAGTATCGTGTGATCCTCCACAAAATCCCTGAATCATCAATCACGCAGTCTTCATTCCTCAAACACCGAAATTTTCATAACTTTAAATCCAAAATTCTGCATCGCACATAATCAATAATCAACCCTCAGTCCTCATCGACTAATTACGGACCCTTATCCATGAACGACTATAACCATCAATCGTCATTCAATTTTAAATCCTCCTTCAATCATTCGTCTTAGTTCTTTCATAGAAACAATCAGAAACAAAAAAAAATGTTACAAAAGTTCCGACAGCAGCCTGTCGGGAAAAGTGCATTTCATTCATGCGACAATCGAGTCGAACCTCATAAGTTAGAACGATATCAATCGATTATGAATGACATTTAGGCCGTGGTATAGAAAGTCAAAATCATAAAATCGTGTTTCTTTTTACCGCAGGCCCCTTTTTTGGCACCAACTGAGGGGGAACAAAATTATGAAAATGAAAAATGAAACAGAGTCGGTTTGGTTGCCTATACGATATGGGAAGGCGGACTCTTGTTACAGGAGTTATTTGCAATTAAAATATTTATCCCGGCCTAAATTTCATTCATAATTGATTGATATCGTTCTAACTTATGAGGTTCGACTCGATTGTCGCATGAATGAAATGCACTTTTCCCGACAGGCTGCTGTCGGAACAAAACTTTTTTTCAGATTACGTTAATTTTCAGATCAGGGGGGTGATTCTGTAACTCGCAAAATTTACGTGTCGTAACTGGGAAGGAGGGGGAGAGGATGTACCCCCAGTTAAAATAGGTTAAATGGTATGTCACTATTTCACCATTGCGGAATGCGGAGTGCCTGGGTTCGAATCCGAAACAATTTTTTTTAAAATTTTTTTTGTTCCTCCCTTTTTGCCCCACCTCAGGACTTTTTACCCAAGATTTATTAGGCTGTAAGCCAATCAAATAAAAGAGACGGCTCAAAATACAATGTCAATGAAATTTTTTGGTAATTGGGTGGTCCAGTAAGGCATATCGTTAATTTAATAGCTCCCCTCCGCCGAGAACTCCCCTGCCGTATTAACGGATTTGGTTCACTAGGGTCTCATACGAAAGCGCGTTCATTTCTCATCACTCGAGTCAATTTTGGGGGCAATCGCAGCAACAGCCGTGCGGTAGCGAATTTTTAACCAATTCAAACCCCTCTTTCACACCGTTCCCGTGGACCGATTCATCTGGATCACGAACTCGTCCGAGATATTCACGCTATTGATTTTTAGACCAAATTTGGTTGCCCTAAGTCAAAAATTGCGACCGTGATCGTGCTAACAAGCGAGGGGCCATATATATATACATATATACAGGGTGGTCGGTTTTGAGTAGCAAAAAAAAAATTGGGTAATAGTACACCGAAAATGGGATAAAAAAGTCCTATTCGGATAGTGGTCTATCTCTTTTTGTTTTTGAGTAATAATTTTTTTAGTGATTTTTAGGCGCAACTGTATTTTTCAACGAAAAACAGTTATTTCTCAGCTTCTACTTCAATTTTTTTCAAAAGTAATGGCAGTTTCGTAATCTACGGAACATTTACTATGGGAAACATGCAAAATCAATAATCTGAATAGTCAAAAACGCCTACAAACGTAACGTTTCGTTGCGTTAATTCAAAAAAAACATTAACTTGACTTCATAAAACAATTTACTGTGTCACCAAAAATTGCTTCACACGTTGTCAAACGTCATAAAAACTTCTCCGTTTTCCCAGCTTTCCAACGGTGTACTCGCTGCTAATGTGAGGGTGTTCATGGACCATGTCCAACACGTAAAAACAAACAAAAAAATAAAAAACCAGCAGACGCCCTGAATTCGCACACCTCGTCGTCCATTTTATTAATTAATTTGTTTGTTTGTTGTTTATTCTTCAAATGCAATACATTTTAATTTTTACTGTGCCAGCGCTTGGATTTCTCAAGAAGAAAGAGAGCCAAACAAATGAATTTTCGCACCTGCTATTACTCACATTTTTAGCCCAAAATGTATGACTTTTTCGCTTCTTTTCGAAATTTCTCGTCAAAGGAGGGAGATGATTCTACTTTCGAGTAAACCGTTGGAAAGCTGGGAAAACAGAGAAGTTTTTACGTCGTTTGACAACGTGTGAAGCTATTTTTGGTGACACAGTAAATTGTTTTGTGACGTCAAATTCTTGGTTTTTTTGCATTAACGCAACGAATACGTTACGGTTTTTAGGCGTTTTTGACGATTTAGAATATTGATTTTGCGTTCATCCCGTAGAAAATTTTCCGTAGATTACGAAACTGCCATCACATTTGGAAAAAAGTGAAGTAGAAGCTGAGAAATAACAGCTCTTCGGCGAAAAATACAGTTGCGCCTAAAAATCACTAAAAAAATTATTACTCGAAAACAAAAAGAGATAGGCCACTATCCGAATAGGACTTTTTTACCCCATTTTTGGTGTACTATTACCCAATTTTTTTTTTGCTACTCAAAACCGACCACCCTGTATATATATAGCAAATCGAACCGACCTCGGATTCGTGTTCTAGGGGTTCTGAAACGTGAAAAAAAAGTATCACAACCCATATGTGCGACCATCAGGGCGAGACTAATAGTGCATTTTTTGAATGAAATGCACTAATAGTCCAAAGTAAAGCACAATGAGTATACTTGGGTCGGAAAAGGGCGATTTTAGGACCTTCGACCATTTTAGAACAACAATTTCGATAGGCTGTAGCCCGTTCCATATTTGTCGTGGAAAACTTCTTTACGTACAAAAGTTGTAGGAAATTTAATGCTTAACAAGTTTTGTGAGTGAAGATTTTCCTCGAAAGTAACTCATTTTCGGGATATTTAGAAGAAACTAAAAGAAGTGCTAAAAAATTCCGGTTTTTGGGCTGCCAAAAAATTCTACGAGCTTGTCAGAGTTAGCATTTTATTTTTTCGAATACTTCTCACTGTGGTGTGGTTACGTGGTTTTTTCCCACTTGGCCACACCTTGTGATTCTTAAATTTGGGTTTGCTCGGCTCAAAAGAAATAAACTAACAACAGTTTATGATATTTATTAACGAACTTCTTTATTGCTGAACGATAGCTGAAATTTTGATCAAGGATCAATTAGTGGGGCGTCTTAAGCCAAGGGGAGAGTCAAATTGACTAACCTCTGTGTTTTCTTCTTCCGGCTTCCTTTGATTTAATGCCACTGATTGAGGGGTGGGGTAGGTGTAAGTGTAAGTGACTTGTATAAGTGATGTGATTGGTGTGAGTGAGGTGACTGGGAATGTTGACGAGTGGACGGCGAGAAAGGCGGGCTTCTCCGCGACTTCTCGGTGATCACTTTTTTGGTTTCGACTTTTATGGTGTTCCTCACTTCGTGTGACTCCGTTTTCTAACCTTGGCCGTGTGTGTCAGGCCGTTCTCTTCTGATGTAGTGTAAGTTGACGGTGTGTTCTTTCTGTGTCACTTGTCGTGTGACTTCCGTATTCTGGTATCACTATAGCGGTCCTCCTTGCCCCCATGAAAGTTTACTGTTTCTGTTTCGTGTCTTTCTGATCTCGTGCCCGATCTAGGCTGACGGACTTTTTTTTTATTGTTTTATTATGTTTTTTTATCCCTACCTCTCAATCATATGAGGAGGGGATCGTTATTTTTATAATTTTGAAGGGATAATTTTGACAGGTGTCAGCCTCGTCACATTCCTCCCCCCTTAGCTTGTGGACTCCCGGCCACAATTAATCCATGTTTTTGATGATTCCTAGTGTATAGCTGTAATTTTGAACCTTAATACTTCAAGAAGTAGAGTAATCAATTCGTAATATAAATTCAAGACAATATTGTGAGAAAACGTCAGGTGCAAAATATTTTATGTCCGCACTGTAAAAAAATGTTGGTGTAGTACGAATGAATGCTCGGTGTAGTACGAGGTGTACTAAATGTGAATATAAAAAAAAATTAAAAAATATGAAAGAGAAGAAAGTTGATTAAAATGATTTTTAAATTATATATAAATGACATTAGTTTGGTTAAAAAGCTGGAGGGTCGAGTCGTGTTAGTCGGGATTCGTCGTCCGGGTCTGTGTGTGGCGCCGAATTGTAGTTTTCACAATATTTTCTCGTAAATGCGGGTTTGAGGCGTTGTATGTTCACGACTTGTTTTTTACCAATTATGTCTATAATTTCGTACACGGTTTCTCCTATACAATTTGAAATTTTAAATGGTCCCTCCCAGCGCGAAGCGAATTTGTCTATTTCTCCTGGTTTACTTTTTGGTCTATAAAGATACACTAAATCCCCGAGCTTAAAAAATCGGACACTTCGTCTAGCATTGATTGTTTTAGCTCTTAGTTCCCAATTTTTTTGTGATATTTCTCTTGCATAATTTAATGCTTGTTTGTATCGTTGATGATTTTCTTCCCAATTTCCTTTTTGTTCTGTTTGATGTCCCGTTAATATAGTGTCAAGCGGTGATCGTAAATTTCGTCCGAAATGCAGGTAATTTGGGGTATATCCTGTACCGGAATGTTCTTTTATGATTGGTCGTAGTGAGTAAGGTACTTGGTACGGCCTTACTGTAATTGGTTGGGTATTAGGTAATAGTTCTATTTTATGTTGAGTGTCCATAGAACACCCTTTACTATCAACTGAGTTCCTCAATTCTTCGTAATCGTTATATACAGCTTCCACCAATTTTTGGGTTTCTGGGAGTGTTTTTGTAAGTTTTGATTTTATTATGTCAGTGATTGTAGGATTCGGTTGGGGATGGATTTCATTATCTTGGGTTACGGAGATTTTTAAAAGGGTAGTTAAGTGGTGACTGTTTTCTTCCCCTTCCATTATGGTTTCTTCGTCCATGAATTTTTGTGTGGAGGTTGGGTAGATTCTTGGACCTTTAGTCGTCTGTGATAGTTGGCCTAGCTCGGCCATTTGAAAAATTTTACCTCGTTGGGTATCGATCATGATTGGTACTTTACTCAAGAAATCCATGCCGAGGAGTCCGTAATCTTCACCAGTTCCTTCGAGAATAGCGAAGGTGTGTGTAATAGTTTTACCAAAGAGAGTGATATTTAAGGTTTGTTGTTTGTTAATGGGGAGACGTGAACCATCGGCCAAGCTTGCCACCCAAGAAGCAGATTCTATTGATTTCCTACTTATTATGTGTGGTAATGTGGAGGTTTGAGCTCCCGTGTCTATAACCATCGACTGGGATGTTCCTTCGATATCGGCTATTATCTTAATAACTTTTGGTTTTTTTAAATTTTCTTTGTTTGGGATGGTTTCCATAGTTCTACTCTGTTTGACATAAGGTGGTTTCGAAGGGTGGTGTTTTGTTTCATAATCTCGAAATTCCTACACTCTTCTTTGGTGTGATTATTGAATCCACAGAAACTACATTTATTGGGTAGTCTGTGTTTTTGACAATCCACTGGATAGTGATCAAGGGATCTACAAAATAAACAGGGGGATTGGGGTTTAGAACGAGAATCCTGTCGTCTATCTTTAAAGTTTCTGTCTATTGTACAATTTCTTTTTAAGTGACCCGACTGATTACATTTGAAACATCGTGGTTCATGAGTGTAATTTTGCCCATCCTTTTCCGAGGTTTTATAATAATTCTCTCGACTGCGATTAGCAAGGTGAAACAGTGGGGGTAATGGATCGTCTGTTTTGTTTTGCTGTTTTTCAAATTTCTCGGCCTTTCGGATAGCTTCTTCTAAAGTCTCCGGCTCTATGGCCGCTATTATGTTTGCTTTCTCTCCTGATAAACCCGCTAAGAATGCGTGTAGAGCTCTTTGCTCGATTGCCTGTCTCCTAGCTAAGCCTGGTTGTACCGCTTCTAGAGGAGTTAGGGAGCATTCTGCTAATTTTAAAATTTTCTCCGCAAAATTCCTAGGGGATTCATCTAAACCTTGCTTCGCGGCAAACAATTGTCGCATCGCTTCTTCTGGACTCATCGTCTTATCGAATCGTTTAATGAGTGCCTGTTTAATTTGTTCGTAATTTATATCACCATCCCATCTGTCTCGTAAATTTAGAAAATATTCCAAAGCTCCCTGTTTTAATTTTATTTGCAGAAGTTGAATTCTCTGTCTCTCCGACAAATCCAGACATATTCCGTCCATTAATGAGAAAAATTGTTTCATAGTGGTTTTATCCCTTGCCTCAGGATCCCAGGGCTCTATCGACTGGACTATAATTGGGGATACGATTTGTTGGAATTGAGGTTGGGATTGGGTTCTGACGTTTTGTGTGGCTATTTCAATTAATGGCCGGATTGCTTCCGTGAATCCATCGATCATTGCTCGACTTTCATTAGTCGGTTGAGACTGGGCCTGAGCGGATAAGGTGCGAGTGACAGGAGGACTTCGGGGCATAATTGTCTTGAATTTATATTATTATCGCTCTACTATATTCTTAAAGTACTTCGGGACCTAACAATTTTGATTCTGAAGTGAATTTATTTCTCTGAGTCGTTCCGAGCAATCCCACCGCTGCCACCAAAATTTATGTGGTGTGGTTACGTGTTTTTTTCCCACTTGGCCACACCTTGTGATTCTTCAGTCACACCTGACGCCTTGTGAAGTCAGTCAGTCTAGATCGGGCACGAGATCAGAAAGACACGAAAAAGAAAGAGTAAACTTTCACGGGGGCAAGGAGGACCGCTATAGTGATACCAGAATACGGAAGTCACACGACAAGTGACACAGAAAGAACACACCGTCAACTTACACTACATCAGAAGAGAACGGCCTGACACATCACCTACACATTGTATTGGAACATTTTACCCCATTTAATTTTCCTCTTCTGAGATGGGACAAAATTAGGTTGTAAACAGGCAATAAGGATTAAGCCCAAAGATTCCTTTCATTAATAGGAAAAAAATAGACATTTAAATCCCATCCTTCCTTCCTCTTTGCGAAGAGCCGATCAAAGAGGAATGAAGAGTACCCCCCTGCCCTTCCTAACGTCATCAAACAATAAAAGTCTTTTAGAGCAGGCGTCTTTCCCCACCAATAGGAAAATCATAGAAAAATTAATCGGTGGGAGAAACAATTTAAAAACCCTGGAAAAGCCCTTCTCGAGGCTTTTTGAGGGCTCCCAGCGATTCTGCATACGATTTCCACGCTGTCAATTTTAAAATTGTTGTTGAGTTTCAAAAGTTACTTCTGACTTCAAATCTTTCAAATAAACGAGTTTTACATTCTGCAAGCTGCTTTACGAAAAAGGTCGGTACAGCCTTCTTATTAAGACACACAAACTTTTCCCCATTTTTATTCGGGACCCTTCAGGTTCCTTTTCGATAAAGATTTTTCGTTAGAAATTAATTTTGCTAACTACTTTCAAACAGTAAAAATTTGAGTTCATTAACTATTCCCCAATCGTTTCAATCTACCGTAAAATTGATAATTCGTTAAATTAAATATCCCCTTTGGAATAAAAATAAGTAAAGACATTTTATTGTTTTTAAAAATTGATTCTTGTAAAATCACCGCGTTATCCTCATTGTCTGTAGCATTTGGTATAAATCTCTTTCTAAAATTAACTTCAACATTCACGCACACTTTATATTTATAATTGTAATATTTTGAAAAAATAACGAGTCTTGTTCACAAGCGTTAAACCAACTAAACCCTCTCGATTCTAGCCAAGCGAGTAAACGTTCCTTTTGTAAATTTAATAAATAAAAGTAAACTTTTCCGATCATTTAAAATATTGTTTCAAGTATTGTTGTTTAAAAATCAAAAATCTAATAATTTAAAATATTAAATAAAATAATTAAACTATTCCATCCTCGAAGATCTTCACCAAACCTTTAATTCATAAATCCTTCCAATATTATTTTTTTCCCCCCTACAACATACAAGATGGCAAAAAATGCCCGTAGGGAACAGGAGTGAAGGGTTTGTTTTCGGCAACGTTGTAGTCAATTCGCATGGAAATTGTACGAGAAATCCGAAAAAAATAGTTACAACATTCCAGTACCAATTATTTCGAAGTTAATACAGAAAATATTATTCCGCTACGAGGAGAACATGCCTGGGAAATGATTTTCCTTCAAAACAACAGTCAGGTTCGCGTTTTTCATACCAAGAAACAACTAGATTTAGATTACTATGTAATTCTGTGTCAAATAATTTTTGACGTGGTCACGTCAAATCCTACTCCTCCCACAATTTCCGCTTAATCTCAGTTTTTTTCGGGTACAAATATTTGCAATTAAGATACAAAGGGGCTCACGCGGTCTTTCTTTTTTTTTTGCAATTTCGACCTTCATTTTTTGCTACTGGTCCTATTGCGCTAAAAACGACGATTTTGGCTACAAAATAGTGAATATTTGTCGGCAGTATTGTGGTTAATTCGCAAGGAAGTTTCACGAGGAATCCGAAAAAAATATTTAAAAAATTCTGGAATCACTTTGGAGTTATATCTAAAAACGACATTTCGGTACGGGGAGAACATGTCCGATATAATAAATATTTTTTTTCTCAAAACAAAGGCCAGATTTGTGCTTTTTACCAAGAAATAGCCAGGATGTCAAAAACCACTTTTTTCAACTTTTCTGAGGTTATACATTATGAATGTGATGTAAGCTCAGAATCGATTTTTTTCACGAACACCATTCTTCCGTTCCCGACGAAACCTCGTGTCTTGAGGAAACGAATCAGATGAATGGTTGAAAGTGTTCCCCCCGGCTGCCACCCGTCGAGGGGTTTTTGTGCGCTACGGCCCGTTCACACAAAGCCCCCACGAATTTATTCTACAGGCGTTTCATAATTCTGAGAGGAGGGGGGGGGGTTGGTGGTGGCTATGGTTAGGGCCCACTTGGAAGGGAAATTAAGGTGCATGGTTCAAATCGGTTGAATCGTCAATCGAGAACAACCTTTTTTTTAAACTAGGCCTCCTCGAACAAGTCGTATAGCGCTGAAATGTCCGCTAGTTGCCGAAACGAATTTGTATTCGTCCATCGGACGTTTAAGAGAGTGGGAGGGGTTAAACACACATTTTTCCACTTTCCTGAACTTTTTTTTTTTTTTCCTCGCAGAATTTGCTGAAAATCAATGGAAATACCTTAGCGCCTGTCAGAGAGAGCGTGATACTAAAGACTTGCAATACATAACTGTACAGCTGGTGTAGCCTTCTCGCCACCGTCACTTTATTTCCACTGAACATACTTCGATTTGGTAACTCAATTAAATTGCAGCTCCTGGTGGGGGTGCACCTCACTGACAGGAGGGGGAGCGATTCATGCAGAGGGTCTTTCTCATTTGCGGACAAAGACCAATAATGAATAAGCGGGTTAAGCACATGGATCGTACCATTCGAGCCCAAACACAGAACTCAGTAAGTACTTGAACTTCTAGGAGCATCTAGACCGCGAATTTCATGTCACGCTTGCGATAAAGAATAGCCATCAAATAAGCTCCAAGTGGAGCTTAAAGTGGTTGAGAGGGGTGGAGTTTCAAAGTAAATAACGGAAGAGTAGTTGTGTTGCCATAACTACACAAGAGAGAGGGACAGGGTAATTGTTTATCAGGGGACGACCTGCCGCCTCCACGCCCCTCCAGTCCACTGTGAGCAATCCAGGTTTATATTTCGTTGCTATCCACTGAAAGTGGCGGAACAACGCCTGTCGGGGCCCGGGGCGGAAATCTCTTGGAGGCCCTTTAGTCTCTAATTAAACTAGGAATATAATTTTTAGTAGCGTTGGAGAACTTATTTTTCCAAATTTTAGCCACGAAATTGCCTCCGAAAACTGCGTATGTGAGTTTTCTCAATTTTATCCGCGCATGAGCTCATTTTCTCATTTTTTCGTCCCCCGCGAATTAGCTCATTTTATCATTTACAGCTGCGAATCGGCGCTTTAAAGCTCTTAGCCTTGAACTTGCCTACAGAAACCGCAAATTAGGTAGCGTTTGAGTGCTCTCACCCAATTTTATCCGCAAAGTAGCAATTTTTCGAAATTTAAGCTGTGAATTGGCGCTTTTCTCTATTTTAAACACCAATTCGTGTTTTTCTCTATTCATTACGCGCTTTTTCTCAATTTTATTCCAAAAGTTGCCCCATGAATCACCGAGTTGGCGTTTTACCAAGATTAGCTGTGAATTAGCGTCTTTCTCCCAATTTTAGCAGCAAATTAGCACATTTTCTCATTTTTAGCTGTGAATCGGTGCTTATGAATTATAGACATGAATTTGCCTCAAGAATCCGCAAAGTAAAGGTAGTGTTTTCACCAAGGTTAATATGTAAAATTTTTTGAAATTCCTTTTCGTTTTCTCAGAATCAGCCATTTTCTAATATTTTTTGCTTTTCGCAACTTTTAGGGCCGGCGCACACGAGCGATAAGTGTCGCGTGGTCGTCGCGACAATTATCGCTGCGACCATTTATTTTTCGATGCACACGAGCGATAAGTGTCACAGTGACCGGCGATATTTACCGCCGCGACAGTTCATAATTATGTTTACGTAGCAACGGCGCATACACCCAATACCCAGACAGTTTTTTCGTTAGCTATCGTTCGCAATGGACCCCCCGAACAACGCAAAAAGAAAGTTATACCTTCAATTTTAGCTTACAAGTACCTCAATAGGGAATTAGAATCAAAAAG
>JAWNBC010000014.1:0-14800 GCA_038030265.1 Corythucha ciliata
TGTCGTCAGCGTAGAAGGAAATTTTTACGTCGTGTTCCATGCCTTGGGTCAAATTATTTATTGCACAAAGAAAGAGGATCACACTCAGTACCCGATCCCTGGGGTACACCTGTCTCTTGATCACGTAAAGATGAAACCTCCGTTCCCACTCGCACCTGAAACGAGCAGCCTAAAAACAGTGCTCATTCACGAGTAAAGTCGAGGGATAACTCTGTGTAACTACTCTTGAGAAAAACTGGATCCACTTCTGATGGATATGGCGTATGAGCAGACTATGGCTTTGGCGTCCCCTCGACTCGGCATGGCTGAGTACAGGCTCACTGATTGATTGATTGATATGTGAGCAGCTTCACTGGCGAAACTATCAGACGCAACGTTGCCCTTTCGCAGGCTGATAACAGGATCTGGAGGTGAGAATCGCGTCAATTCACGGTCATCAGAGACGAAATTTGCACAGAAAAGGCCACTTTTCGTCGGAAAAAGAAATATCTGCTGGAAAACTGTCGTTTGTAGCCTTCTATTTCGGATTTCATGTAGAAAAACTGAAACTTCTCCCGCCGAAAAGTGATACTTTTGTATTTAAACTTCAAATTTTAGACCTAAGACGGTAAGCAGAGCTGGCATTTCCTCTCCCACCATATAAGTCTGGATGACAGAGCGGGCCAAGCACGGTCGAAATTGCCCGTCGAACCTGCGAAAATGGGATTTTAGTGCGAAAAATCAGCAAAATCGGTTTCCAAACTAAGCCGACCCTTGAAATCGGTTTGTCAGCAACAAACATCCGCGAATTTTGGATTTTCGGTGAAACCGATAAGCGAAAATGTGATCTTTTTTAGTGAGAAAAATCCGTAAAATTTGTTTTAAGCCCTGTACACACGGATACTTTTCTGTCCTGTCACGAAATTTTTAAGATTTTAGGAATGTTCGTTTGTCGTGTTGCCAAAAAGTATAAAGACCTTATGTTTCTATGAAAAAACCAAGAAAAAACGGAGAAATTCTGGAAAAATCTCTCCTTTCTCCCTACCACGGAAAAACAGCTTAGAAATACCGCGTCTACATTAGCCCTGTGAACAAAGGACAGGACATTAAAAAAAATATAAAAAAAAACAAAAAAAAAACGGAGTTTAGTGTGAATACGTTTTTTGTCTGGCAAGTGGCAGCTGAGCTTGAGTTTTGAGATCCCAATACCCTCCACCCAGCACCACCAACACTAGGCGGCGCACGCGCTGTGAGACCCATTTTACCACATCTGCCGAATTGGACCCTACACTCCTGTAAAACGTATTCACTTTAAAATAGGAGTAACTTTTCGGGCATGAAAATAAACAATTTCTGTCGGAATAATGTAGGTAGGTACATACGGTAACAGGGACGGATTTACGGCAGGGGTGTAGCAAGGGCAAGTGATGCCCGGTGCGGGTCTCTGTTTGATGCCCCCCCCCACCCCGAGGATTAAATTCGGGTTAAACTTTTGACGATAAATACCCCTAACGTTCATTCGTCTTTTAAAACCAAAACGAAAAATATCACGTTTTCTTTCAATAGCATAATTATACCGACAGTTCCAGGCATTCCAACCTCGATAGATCATTATCCACTCGCTATTCCGAAACACGAACAAAAGAGATCACCAAGCACACAGCGATGCGAGCATAAATTAGCGCGGAACTATGAGTGAAACCCCTTCCTTCTCAGTTCTCAGTGATTTAGCCCCACCCCCACCCAGTAGCGTACCGTGGTAAGGGGCGAGGGGCGGACCGCCCCGGGCCCCCTGACAGGCGGGGCCCCCGAACAGCTTAAATAAGGAAAAATGAGGATTTTTAGGTTCATTCACGTGAAAAGGTTGGACAGCGATTTGACTCCTTTCTACGAATTTCAGTCTATATCCGACCCGGATAATATATAACGTTACAAGTGATATCAGCAAAGAGTGTGGGCTGACTATTCTATTGAGCCCCTTTGAGTGCTGTTCTGGTGGCTGAAATACAGAAATTTGCGCCTTCTTGAGGAAAATTCATGAATAAATTAGAGAAAACAGACCGTCCCCAGTTTCGTCAGGTCCTTACAAGCGCACTAATATACTGATAGGCAATTTAGAACTGGCTGACGCGGCAAAATCTTATGAAAATGCGCTAATATTCGTGACTATAACTGCGAAAAACCGCTGATTCGTCGTCTCACGATGCAAATTCCAGACAGAGATTGAGAAAAAAGTCGTCGATTCACAGTGTATGAGGGCTATTCCGCGGATAAAATGTAGAATCAATGCAAAAGTGTTGTTTTTGGGCCAAGCCCGCGGCTGCAATTGAGAATACACGCTAGTAATTCAAGGTTGTACAAGTAAAAAAAAAAAAAACATCACGGCTGATATCGACAAAAACAACGCTAATTCGGATTAAAATTGGGCCAAAATGGCAAATTCACAACTGAAATGGCGAAAAGATTTGCTAATTTGCTGCAAAACTATCAGAAAACGCTATTTAACAGCTGATACGGAGAAAAATAACTAATTCGCGGATAAAGTTGAGGAAAAACGCTATTTCGCGGATACGAAAATGAAGAATATCACCAATTCCCGGCTGAAATTGAGAAAACGCAAATCCGTGTAGCTTCTGAAAGAATCTAGGCTCAAACTGAGAACCAGCGCTAAGCCAAATCAGAAAGTAGAAAAAAAAAATTGCTTATGCGGGCCTAAAATCTAAAAAACAACGCGGCTAAAATTGAAAAAATACATTAATTAGGGCGGCTAGCATTAAGAAAAACACTAATTTTTAACTCAAACTTAGAAAAAGTGCTAATTCGCTACTAAAAAAGAAATCTGTGGCTGAAAATGAGGAAAACGATAATTCGTGGCTAAAATTGAGGAAAAGCGCTAACCTGTGGCCAAAATTGGGGAAAATCACTAAAAGTAAGAGTCCAAAACTAAACAATAAACGCTAATTCCTAGCAAAAATTAAAGGAAAAAAATGCCAATGTGGGACTGAAATGTGAAAAAAAAAAAAAAAAAAAAAAAAAAAAAAAAAAAAAAAAAACATAAAAACGCATCTAATATTGAAAACATTCACTAATTAGCCCGGCATCAATAACACAAAAACTCTAGTTTTCAGCTCAAATAGGGGGAAAGTGCTATTCCCGGCTAAAAATTGAGGAAAACGCCAACTCGTGGCTAAAATTGAGAAAATTCGCGAATTCACTGGCTAAAAACGCTTCTACGCAGCTAAAAGTGAAAAAAGCGCTAATTGGCGGCTAAAATTGAAGGAAAAAATTTCGGATAAAGTGTTCAAGAACTTCTAATTCCGCCATCTCGCCTTCTGAGGGCAACTTTGTGGCTGAAATTGAGAAAAATGGCAAATTCATGGCTATAAGAAAAAAAAAAAAAAAAAAAATCACGGCTAGAACTGAGAAGAAGTGCTAATAATCCACAGTTAAAATTTAAAAAATGCTGATGTGGTGCTAAAATAGAGAAGAACCCGCTAATTTGCAGCTAATATTGAGAAAATCAGTAATTATTCTGACTAAAATTAAGAGAAAGGTTAATTTTCAGCCTGAATTGAAAAAAGTGCTAATACGCTGCCAAAAATGGAAAAATTGCCAATTTGCACTTAAAATATCGGAAAACGCCAATTCGTGGTTAAAATGAAGAGACGGGTTAGAAACGTTACTACGCTGCTAAAATTACGAAAAAGCGCTAATTCGCGGCTGAAATATAAGAGAATCACTAATTCACGGCTAAAATAGAGAAAATTCGCGGCTTCCTCGGTCAACTTTGTGGCTAAAATTGAGAAAAAGCGCCAATTTATGGCCATGGGTGAAAAACCTGCAAATTGCGGCTAAAACTGAGAAAAAAACGCTGAGTAGAGAGTAGAGAAAATGCTAATTTTCAGTTCAAACCGAGTAAAGTGTTAATTCTCTGGTTCCTTCTAGAAAAAATCGCTAATTTGTGAAAATTGTGATAAACGCCAACTCAAGAAAAAGTTAAGAAACATCGCTGATTCACAGGATAAAAAAGCTATTTTGCTGCTCAAGTTGAGAAAAAGCGCGTGTTTATGTCTATAAGGTGGGGAGGGGTGGGAATACCCCACTAATCCGCGGCTAATTTGCGCTAATTTGCTGGTAAAGTTGGTAAAAAGCACTCATTCGCGGCTAAAATGGAGAATTTCGTCGATTAAACTTGGCATAAGCGCTGTTTGGCGGATAGGTTGGGGAAATAGCGGTGATTTGCCTAAAACAAGGAAAAGGCCTTGGCTACAATTAGGAAAAGGCCTTAGCGGTTACCAATAGAGGTTTGTAATAGATATGTATAATTAGAGACTTTTAGGGGCCTCTTGAAGGTTTCCGCCCCGGGCCCCGATACGTGTAGGTCCGCCAGTGGCCCCACCCATCAACGGATGTTGCGTGTTGGATCGGTGGGGAGCTTAGCCTGCTTACTGCTTGGGTTTCCTAGGAAGGCGCAAGGCGTGCCGTAATGTCGCGGCCGTCGGCCGATGTCTTCGCTAAAAACGTTCTCTTACATATGCACGTTCTTGTTTCCTGTTCCTAGGTAGCGGTGATCACATAACATAACAGCGGGTTTGATGCCCCCAGGGTAGTGATGCCCGGTGCGGACCGCACACGCCGCACGCACCTTGCTACGCCTGTGCCATCTGGGGTGGGAAGGGGATTCTTAAGCACTTTTACATCGGAGTTAGGATAATATCGAGCACAAATCCTGATCATGGAGGAGTATAGAGTGTCATCTATCGTCGCAGCAAGCGTTCTTTATTTGTAGCCATTTCCCTTAGGCCAGTCGTCCACTGGAAGCGTTTTCGAGAGGCGCTAAAATATAAAGCGCTACAACGAGCGTACATTCCAAAGCCTTGAATTGAATGTGACAAACAGGAAAAAGAGCCGGGGAAGCATTACTTTTCATAAATCGTCAAAAGAAACTCAAATCGAGAGTTTAAAACAATGTTTGAAGAAACTATAGGTATTGTTGAACTCACAATCTACTATAATAGCATAATAAAATGGAAAAGTGAGACTACATTATTGGTCAGTCCAAAACAAATTCTATTTTTCTCTTCTGTGACTTGGCAAAGCGCGTAATAACCGTTTCTGGCTCGACGTTGATGTCCCGGTGAATACTTAAAAGCGCTAAAGCATTGAGGCGTTCTTCAGTCATGCGAGATCGAAGCCAAGTTTTAATTCTTCTGATGGACGAAAAGCTCCTCTCCGCTGTAGCCACTGATACTGGGAGTGTTGCTAAAATATGAAGCAACTTTTTCAAGATTGGGAAACAAACTTCGTCCAACTTGTCGAATACGTCCAAGGCACTATTTGTTTCGGCGAGAGGCGATTTTTCTCCAAATTGCTTACGCGCTGCCAGAATTTCATTTAAAAGCCTATAGCTCATCGTGAACTCGTGTGAAAAATTAAGCAGCGAGCAATACTTTTTGCATATGGGCTGCAGCTTGTTCTTCAATTCTTTTGGGTCTTGATTAGCAACGAAATTCTGAGGCAGGAGACAATTTAAATTCAAACATTTCAAAGATTCGTCACCGAACCGAATCTTCATGTCAGATATGACATTTTCGAGAATGGGGATGTAAATGCTCTGCCTCCAGTAGGCTGCTGCATCAGTGGTTGTGGAAGAAGTAAGTGGGTAGTTGTCCCTGTGGGTTTGGCGAGAGGAAAGACGAGGCATTCGAAGTTCTACGTCCAAGTCACCCATAACTCTTCTGGCGTCGTCGAAAATTAGCTAAAAATATACGTTCACTTGATCTCTTTTCTTCTGCAAGCAATCCAAAACGTCATGGTACAAAGCTCTCGCTGAAGCCATATCCATGTTCGATGACTATAATTTTACGCTAAGACTTCTTGTGATTCCTAAGACGTCGGCAATACTGGCTAAAGTGACGATGAAGCTACAATCACAAATAGCTTTTAGCAAGCAATTAGCCTTTGACGCCGTGTTGATATCATGCCATGAACATATATCCTCCAGTGCTCGCACGACCAATGGCACGTCAGCCAAAAATTGGATAATGCTGTCATGCCGTTAAACCCACCGCGTCTCGCAAAGTCCAATGATTTTGTGCGCCAGGTGTTTTTTAAGTGCAAACGTCCGCTTTGCTGAGGCATTGAAAAACGCAGCAGTCTCCCGGATCGTTCCGAATACGTTCCGGACTGACTGTACTTTGCTGGCTTTTGAGAGCGAGAGGTTGAGGGCATGATTTTGGCAGGGCGTTAGCTCAGCGTTTGACGCGAATTCCTTTATTTTCACAGCAGCTCCTTTTACCTCAGACATATTAACGCTGCATCCGTCACACGAAATGCCCACACAGTTTTTCAGGTAGAGTCCTGTAGTCTGCAGCTGCCAGTAGAAAAATCAGCACAAAGTCTAATTTTTCCTGTCGGTTTTCTAACAATGACGCAAGGAGCGGGCCAAGACGACGTTTCAATTAGTTTGAGAATTCCCAACGACACTAATCTCCCTATTTCTTCATTTACAGCGTCTCTCAAGGCGTAAGGAACAGGCCTAGCCTTACGAAATGTTGGTGAAACTCCAGGTTTAAAGGGAAGAGAGACCAAAACTTTGCTACAATAGCCAAATTGTTCATCAAAAACGTTGCGATGTTTGAATCTATATCGAGAGGACGAATTGATGGAAGATGGAGCGAAACTTGCAATACGCCTAGGCCTCTTGTAAGCATTTCTCTCAAATGGGAGAAGGGGAGTAATCCCATAATTGTTCGTAAAAAAAGGAGCTTCCAAACTCAATTAATTCACTAATTGCCGGACATATAAAGGAAATGTGACGTATGCCATGCACTGGACCCGATAGGTGCAGTATGAGTTTCGGCAGGGGATTTCTCCTGGGTGGATTCACCTTGGACTCCCGGTATAGCTCAGATGGTTAGAGCACCTGGTGTGAAACTAGGAGGTCGTGGGTTCGAATCCCACCTGTGGAGCAATTTTTTCTTGGAACTCAAAACAAGTAAAGAATAGTAAGTATTTAATTTAAAGTTCAATCTCTTTCTTTTCAACTTCCCCACTCCCTCGAATTCACAGTTGTGACTAGTGTTGGTGCGGTGAGGAGGGGAGTAATCCCATAATGTGCCCGTAGAAAAGGGACTTCTAAACTCAATTATTACATTATTTCCCCACAAGTTATTCAGCGATGGAAGTGATGGAACTGTCAATTTTACGACTATTTTATCCTCGACTTGTTGCCTCTTTGAAAACAGGTAACACCCAAACGTGTTAGATCGATTTTTTTTTTTCAATTTAATTTAGGCTGTTCGGTGGACGAAGTTGAGAGAATCCACAGGATTTGACATTGCACGGCTAAAACTCCAGCAAAATGACAATTGTGGCCTGTCAGCTCATGCTAAATTCGAGTAAAGCCGGAAATGGTGAATTTTACGAGAAAATTGTCGATTTTATGAGTAAACTGTATATTTTATAAGAAAAATGTCAAATTTATGAGAAAGTTGTCAATTTTATGAGAAAATTATCAATTTTGTAGGGAAATTTTCAATTTTATGGGGAAATTGTCCATTTTATAAGGTCGGTCGTGGAATCGCGAAACGAAATCGAGGTGGCGAAATTGTCAAGGTGTCACTTTTTCGGGGTTTTGGTGGATGGCATACGGCTAAAGAACGATGATGTGTGTTGGCGACGATTTCACCTCCTTCGAGCATGTAACGGAAGTGTTTGACTGCGGCGTAAATAGCAAGGCGTGAAGAGTTCTCAATCGTACTAGCTGTAACGAGTCTCTGTTGGAGTTAACTTTCGCGAAAATAATCCAGTAGGTTGGGGAGAATCACCGACGTTTTGTTGAAGGGTAGCGCAAAAACTGGTACCCAGGTGAACATTAGGCCAGTCATTTAAGGCATCGGGGGTCAAAAATTGAACATCGCCGAACGTTTCCGATGCTGTCCAGATTCAGGTTCCATTTGTGGTAAATCCGATTCAAAAGACCCCGACTGGGGTGCTCGGAAAACCTCGAAATTTTCAGACCTTTTATGTTTTTGGATTATTTCCTCCAAATTATGTCGGATTGTACGTTTTGAAGTGGACGAATTTTCCAACAAGTGGCGTGCAAATTTTTAATGCAAAATTTACAGCAAGTCAAAAATTGCTCATGTCTCAAAAAATTGCCCCGGCTGATTCCCCTGACCACTCCCGGTGAGATTTTTATCAACACCAAGCTATTTTTGCACATTGTGGTTGGTCTTAGGTCCGCGCCCTAGCACCTCGAAGCACAAACTAGAACGAAATCAATCATTAAATACAAATAATACGTAAACTCTCACAAAAATGCCAGATTGCGCGATTTTCGACTTTGATAATTAGAGACTTCAGCAGAAAAAAATTATAACAGACTCAGGTCATTGATGGAAGGGTATAGGGAAGGCATCGGTGGACCCTCACCGCTCTTAAATGACAGCGTGAGAGAGGGTGAAAAAAAACATTGAAAATTAGCGCACTTCACAGGGCTCGCGTTCCGCAGGGTTAAATGAGTGAAAAACGCTCATTTCTGTTGTTCTGCGGGATTGAGTGTAGGGGAAAACAGTGAATTTGGGCATTTCGCGGCTAAAATTTCTCTTCCACTCAATATGACATAGACTAAAAAAAGACAGGATGAGAACGTGTCGAGTATTTTGAAGTTATCATCAGAGGGATCAATGGAGGTGCAGGTCAAGCTATACTTATAGTCATGAGGACAACAACTGACAATTCGTTATAACGAGGCCGCCGGGGGACATCAGTGATTGTGCTGTTCTTCATTGAGTTGACAGTGACGCGAAGTGATTCATCATCCATCAATAAAGCGACAGTTTTGAGCTACTTCAACGGCGAGTTTGTGTTTTGTTTTTTGCCGAGGCGAGACGTCACCAATCGTTTTTTAATAGTAAAGAAATGTGACAGGACTTAGGCTACAGGAGGGTCTATCGGCAGTTTAGGCGGACAGGAGGGAATATCGTATGTGGGAGAGTGTACTCGTATGAAATAGTTTCAGCAACGTGAAGGACGGTAGTCAATGGCATTTAAGTGACTGAGAAAATTGGTTCGACAACTAAAACAATGAAGTCGACAACTCGACGGCAAAACGTTGTTAATCACAAATATTATTTGAGCATAAAAGATAACTTTTAATTCACAGCTTCTTCTCTCTTTTTTTTTTTTTTTTTTTTTAAATAGATTATAATATTATGAAAATGAACTCACACGGATAGGCGGTAGACGGCGGCTGTTTGAGTGTAATGATCTTTGAACTCGTACAGGGCACAATTTTTAAATCCTCGCTCAGAGCAGGCTAGAGGACCTTTCACCCCAAAAACTTGAAAAAAGAGTGAAGACAGCCCTCCTAATCACTCTTTAAGCAAAAAAAAAGAAGAAAACTATCAACAAAACGACACCCCTCCTGATGTTTATAACGTCGAACCGCTTCGCACCTCTCCAGATGGATACAACGAGCACTACACCTCAACCCGCCCCCGTCCCCAAAGAAGAGCTTCCTCCGCCCGTCTTTATTCACCAAGTATTAAACATGGATTCGTTAATAAAATAATTGAAAACCCTTAGCGTGGGAAAGTTCAGTTATAAATCATTCGACAACAAAATCAAACTTAAAGTACGCACCATCGATGCCTACCGGAAAATTATTTCCTTTCTAGACACCCAAAAAGCCGAATACCACACGTTCCAAATGAAAAAGGACAAACCATTCCGAGTGGTGATTCGGGGTCCACACCCTTCGTGTGATACAAACGAGATGATGCACGAGCTTAAAGAGTTGGGGTTTGAACCTCTCCAAATGTTACAAGTAATTCACCCTCTAAAGAGAACTGCTCACCAATCTAGGAGTCAGGCACCGCCTGAAATCCACGAAAACCCAAATCTTCCTCAGAAATACCCAACGTATGCAGCAGTATTAACCCCCAACCAGCCCCCATCCAACTCCAACGACCCCTCCAACAACCTGTTATCAACTCTTATTTCGAAAATCGATACAATTCTACCTACCATCCAACCTCAATTGACAATAATCACTCAGATCTTACCCGCTATCCTTAAAAAATGACCACACAAATTGATCAAAACTTAACAACTAGCACATGGAACTCCAAGGGGATCAACAATAAGTCTGCCTCGGGCTCTTTATAGATACTGAAAAGGCATTCGATAAGGTGTGGCGTTCCGGACTTTTAATCAAAATGAAACCACACCTCAATGACACTCTATAGAGAATTATCCAGTCTTATCTGACAAACCGTACCTACTCAGTGAGATATGGAGAAGCTTACTCGCAACCCTTAGCGATCTCATTAGTCGTGCCTCAAGGCAGCGTACTGGGGCCTATCTTGTACCTGGTCTTTGCAAGTGACTTTCAACCAGTGAGGAGGTTAAAACCACTCAATTCGCGGATGACGTAGCCATACTATCTCAAAAAGCCAAAGGAAAAGAAGCTCACGCTGTACTTCAGGAATTTGCGAACAGGACCGTTTTTAGGGGGTAGGCAGGGTAGGCGACTAACTAGGGGGGCCCCCGAAGGGAACACCAGCTTAAATTGAAAAAAAAAAAAAAATCTAGTTTTTCGTATTCGACGAAAACTTGGGGGCCCCAACTTGGAATATAAATCAGAAGATTTTGATTTTCCCCCTGGAAGTATGGCGCCGATTTGCGTGTTGCAATACTCATGTTTTATAGTGCCTCACTAATGAGGGCCCCAGCTTGGACAGCTGATAAACGGAAATATGCCTCTGGGGCTGAAAAAAGAAAGAGAAAATTAGAGAAAGATCACGAATTCGAAGCACTGAAAGATAAAATGAACCTCCGTAGGTTTCCAAGACCTTCCGTCTCTTCTGGTGATCAGGTGAACGAAGACATTGAGTATCCAGACCCTTCACGTTGTTTCTCCAGTCCAGTGGCGTGCCCATGGGGAGGGTTTTGGGGGTCAGAACCCCTCCCAGAGTACTTCAGTCCAGCATAGTTTAGAAATAAAAATGAGAAATAAATAAATAAAATAAAATGAATAAGTGAACAAACATAAAAAACCAACGAAGCAAAGATAACCTGATTTGTTTGACTCTAAAATTTTGTTACTTAGTAATTTAGCCCCGCTAAGGAACTATCCACACCATCAATGCTATTTATACCACTGTACAGGCATGGATTCAGGATTTGTTCAAGATAAAGGAGCTTGAGAAAGGTCATGATTCCAGCCATGAAAATGGCTAAATCGACCATTCGCGTGGTAAAAATAACCAAACTGTCAATTTGCGCGCTAAGAACGGTTAAACTGACCATTCGCGCCTTAAAAATGGCAACACTGACAAATTCCGCCATGAAAATAGCTCAACTGATTATTTGTGCGCTAAAAATAGCGAAATTGGCGATTCTCGCTCTGAAAATGTCCAAGCTGACTTCAAGAGTTCTAAAAATTGATCAAACTAACAATTTGCCCACTGAAAATGCCTTAATAAATGATTCCTCCTCGAAAAATGGCAAAATGAACCACACTCGCGCCAAAATTGGCCAAACTGACGGTTCTCGCGTCTTTACTTACTATTCACGCTCTGTAAAAGGCAATACGGACCCTACGTGCCCCTAAAAAGGCGAACTGACAATTTGCGCCTTAAATATTCCCTAACTGGCTATTCACGCCCTAAAATTGACAAGAATGACTTTATGTGTGTGGTCTATTTAAAAATAGTAAAACTGACGATTCGCGCCTTGAAAAGCGCTGAACAGATTATTCCAGCCCTGAGAATGGCAAAAACGAACATTCACGCGTCAAAAGTAGACAAACTGAGCCTTCACGTCTTAAAAATGTCTAATTCGTGCGCTAAACAAATAAATAAATAATAAACTGGCTATACACATACTAAAAATGGCATACTCGTTACTCAGACGCGGATCCAGGATTTGCTCAATGGATGGGCTTGGGAGATTGCGTGCTTCGCTCGATTGACTAAAAATGGAATGACAGTAATTCACTTCCTAAAAATAGCTAAACTGACTATAATCGCGCCCAAAAAGGCAAAACTGACTATTCGTGCATTGAAAATGACTATTTGCGCACTAAAAAAAAAAAAAAAAAAACACTATGAAATAGCCGAAATGACTTCACGCGCCTTAAAAATAGCCAAATTGGCGATTCCCGCTCTTATAATGCCCAAAATGACTCTTAGGCGGTCTGGAAATGCCTTTACGGGATTATTCCCGTCCATATTGACCATTTGCGCGCCAAGAATGGTCAAATAACCATTCGTGCCTAATTGGCTAGAAGGGACTAATTGCACCCTGACGAATCACGCCCTGAAAATGGAAAAATCTACCAGTCGCGCGCCAAAAAAGCCCTAACTAACCATTATCGCCTTGGTTTGACGTCCTATTCGCGTCCTATAAATGTCATACCCCATGACAAGCGCCCTAAAATTGACTGGCAATCCAAGCATTGCAATTGGCAAGACTGACTCTATGCACCCTAGAAATAGCTTAACTGACTTTATTTATCGCTCTAAAAACAGCAAAACTGATCATTTCGACTGGTAAAACTGATGATTCGAGCGCGGAAAATATCATACTGACTATTGATGCCTTAGAAATGACCATACTAACAGTTTACGTCATCAAAATGGCCAAACTGGCTATTCATGCCCTAAAATTAGTAAAACCGACTTTACATATAGCGGTTCATTAATGGTTGAACTGACAATTCGCGCTTTGAAAGGCCCTAAACGGATGATTCGTGTCCTGAAAATGGCAAAATAGACCATTATCACACGTCAATATTGGCCGAACTGAGCTTTCTGTGCCGTGAAAATGTCTAAACTGACGATTCGTACACTAAAAATAGCAAAACTGAATATTTCAGACCTAATAATGGCATACTCGTACCAGAATCCGAAAATTGGCCAGAATGATCATTTGTGCCATACTGAGGCGACAGATGACTCGAATCATCAAAGTGGCTATCGGCACCCCAAAAAACTGATCCTCCGCACCTTGAAAACGGCGAAACTTCGGGCAATTCGTGCCTTTAAAATACACCCGAACTGATCATTTGTGCCTTTGTAGACGGCTTGAATGACAAATCGTGCCATGCTGCTCGCTCTATAATGTGGCTTGACACGTGGCAAGGCAGTTTTATGGTATGGAGACCGAATGTGTTGAATTTTTTGCGGACCCAGTGAAGCACCCGGGCATGGCTGGGCGGTATACGCGTACGCCAATGACAAATGCGTGGGTCCCCACCTGAGCCAAATGAATTCCTTGAATATTGCGTATCTTGACAGAAAAATCCCCTCCTTATGGGTATTCATTTTTTGAAATTATTGAAGTGTACTTATGTATTATAAAATTATCAATTAATACATACACTTTTGTATTTTGAAAACCCTTCCCAATAAAAATTCCTGGGCACGCCACTGCTCCAGTCTTACCCGGCCCTGAACTAATAACCATCGTGCCCCTTCAGCACATCCCAATGAGTTCTGAAGAATTCCGCTCGAGTGAATCTGATACTGCAGCCTTACCCAATCCCAATCGAGATATCGACAGCCACGCTCGTTCAACTTTAGTTTCTGACGTGCACGTGCTTGAGAGAAAACAGGCGGCGACAGAAACGACCGATTCCGATTTCAATGCGATGTGCCAAGATCCAGCGCCTCATATATATCACATTAATCCGGCCCATCTGGCAATATGGCTGCGCAATTTGGTCTTTTGCTTCAGATACACAGATCAAAAAAGTGCAAACCATCCAAAATCGTATTTTTCGCCTAATAACCAGGGCACCTGGGTGTGTCCGGAACCAGACGATTCACAAAGACTTGGATGTTCCATATGTTACGAAAGTGGTTGAAGCGACATACGGCCGACACCACCGTTCTCTCATAGCCCACGTCAAACCTCTATCACGAGAAATTTCTCTCAACCAACAACCTCCGCGGATTCAGAGGCGGCTCAAACGAAAATGGCACTAATTAATAAATTAATTGAACTGATGTTATCCGGACGACGATGGAAGGGCATAGCCCAACACGATTCGAGTTTCGAGAAAAAAATGGCTCACCGGCGGGATTTGAACCCGCCACCTCTGGATTACCAGTCCAGCACGCTGCCAATTGCGCCACGGAAACGCCTTTGGGAGTCGTACTCCGAGGGCTAAGCTAAGTCGAACCCCACAAACAATGGACCTGGGTTCCATTCTACGTATGCTACATAGGCTATGGCTTGCTCCATGACATTGTTTCTCAGTCCCACTTAAACATTGTCAAGGTGGGGGGACGTGCAAGGAAGAATTTATAACGACTCTCTCCAAAGCCAGGATGGATCCCGTAGGATCGGTTGTTGTGCCTTGCCCAGGTAATAACAACCCAATCATTGTTACAGTAGGTATAACACACAACGTTTGAAAGTGAAGGCAACATTGCTTATGTCCCAATAACCAATGTTACGGGGGGTCGGTGCTAACAGGTCGGTCTGTTGAGCGGTGACCATCAAGACTGGCAGAGAAATGTTGTTGCGCTCTTTCCCAGAAGCTGCGGGGGTTGATGAGTAACCCATGCTATGAAGATGCTACTTAGCTTGATAGTTGTTTAGACAATGGCTGAAACTAGCATTTTATAGACTTTATGGATCGAAGTGCGGCATTGCTTGTGTCCGAGGTCAAGCAAATGCCACGGGGTGGCCGTTAGTAAGTCATGCGGCAGATAACTTACTGAACGAAAAAGTGGCCGGTGTAAGGCAAGCCGTTCAATAGGGTGGACTGGGTGTACCAACTATTGCTGTGAAGGCTTTGGTGGAC
>JAWNBC010000015.1:0-14770 GCA_038030265.1 Corythucha ciliata
TAAAGGGGGGAGGGGGATCGAAAACCCTCTCATAGAATAACCCCCTTTCCACACAAGTTTTCAGCGATTTGACAAGACCTGTACTAGCCTACTAGGGTTAATCCCATTTTTACGCCCATTCTTGGATCGGATCTAGACTTCCCCCCCCCCCTAAAGTGTAGCATTTTGACATTACATAGCCCATAAAATGTGTACATATAGATCCAAGGGAGGATCTGGGACCTCTCTTATGGGGAGGTAATCGAAATCCCTCCCGCTCGCCATATACTCCCCGACCACCTTCCCACCCAACGCCTCTCCTATGTTTAAAGGGATTTGACAAGCTCCAGGGGGGGGGGGGGCTAAATTCACTTGCAAGGGGGGGGGGTTTGTAAATTAAATGCTCCATAGCCGACCACCAGCTTCCGGAGAGGGCGGGGTAACCGCGGGGGATCTGTAAAAATCACTCTAAACATATAGGTGGGTTGGTGGCGGGGGTGAACCGTGGGAGGAAGAAGGGTTTTGATCACCACCCCCCCCCCGTCCACCTTCAGTCATTAGACCGAGACTTTCGAGACGAGACCGAGACTTAGGAGACGAGACCGAGACGAGACTGAGACCGAGACCGACTTTTTAAGTACGAGACCGAGACCAAGACCGAGATCATCATGCTAATGACCGAGACCGAGACCGAGACACGTAAGTCTCGGGGGCCGTATTCAGAAACCACACTTAAGGCCTCCCTGAGGGTGTCGTTCGTTAAGTGCCCTTAAGCCATCCCTTAAGAAATTGTATTCAGAGACCTCCCTAAGGGAGCACTTTAGCTTAAGGGACCCTTAAGCTGATATGAGATAAAAACGATGTTTCGGGCGGCGACTGTACCTTTTTTTAGAGCTATTTCCAGCTGTTTCGAAGGCTTGTCAATTATTATCAAAATAAAATAAGAAATTGTCCACCTTACGACTATTCTAGTGACATTTCTCGAATGTTGTTGTAATAACGGCTTGGAATCTAATCTTTTCCGGAAGGAAAAGGTGAATGAAATTCGAAATAGTGCATTTCAAAGTCTTCACATTCATCGTTTGTGTAAGTACCTACCTATACAAAAATTAAATCTACTCGAACTTGCAACTGAAATGTTCGACCTTTTTGGTAGGGCACAATGCCCTCACACAAAATCAAATATCTTGAAAAAATGTGTAGAAAGCTTTGAACCCCTTGCCATTTTCACTTTATTCCCTTCAGTTTCACGCCCTTTCAGTTCCCGTTTACCTATTGGAAGAGTTTGATCTTTGATCGATATGGACACTGGGAAAAAGCGCATGAATTTTACGGTGTCGGAGAAGCAGTTCTTGAAGGAGACGATAGTTAATTATCTAGACGTTATTGAAAACAAAAGATCGGACGCTGTGACCATCGCAGCCAAAAAGAAAAAGTGGGACGAAATCTTGGAAGAGTTTAACAGCTCGTCGGCTTCTCATACGCCAGTGAGTACTTATTTCCTTACATTTTTGACAACTTCCCATTTTCACATTGAAAACATGTTTTTTATTAACTTTTGACTGAATATAATTAATTCAGTGGCGCACCTAGTAATGAGCCCTGGGAGGGAATTTTACTTTTTTAGTTTTCTGATACCCAATCGATTGTTTTTTTGCTGGATTATGTCCATAATATCGTCGTTTTCATGACTTTTGAAAAATTCTGGCTTATTTCTGGGTCCTAAACCTTTTTCCTGCTTTTCTGACAGAATTTCTGAGTTGGAATTCTTGACTGTGAAGGGTGTCAGAGAAATTGAACTTAATTTTTCACGTTTAGTTTTTTTTATTGCTGTTTTTGAGCAGTGTTTTGGTGCCCTAGGAGGGGTTCTAACCCTCAGCCACCCCCCTCCTGTGGTGCGCCACTGATTAATTGTGATACATTCAAATCCAGAACATGAATCAAAAGGCTATTTGTTCATTCCCAACCGTAGTGTTTTCAAGCTAACTCCAGGAAAAACAACATTGCTTTCTTGCTGATTCCGTTTATTTCTGCAGAGGACTGTGGACCAAATTAAAAAATGTTGGGAGAACGTAAAATCCCAAAGGAAGAAAGAGATGACCGCGGAAAAAAAAAGAGGTTATGAGGACTGGTGGAGGACCTCTTCCCTCATATAGTCAGGCTCCATCCGAAGATCCGGCGTTTGACGCAATAACACAGGCGGTCGATATTGAACTAAGAGAGGCGATGGACAGTGAGGCCGTCGTTGAAGCTCAACGCGGCCAAAGCCAGTTTTTCAACTTGGAAGAAAATGTCCTAGTGCCTACTAGAGCTTCAGGTAATTATGGCTGGAGATTTGTTGTTTCCTAAAAATACTAACGTATTAAGTTCTTTCCAGGCAGTAGACGTTTCGAACCGGTACAGGAGGACGACGACGACGACGACGATACCGACGTCCCTCCGCCCAGGAGAAAACGACCCCGCAGTGAGTGTGACGACTTTGAAAATTATATAATACCCTCTGTTCTTCCAATATTCCACCTTTAAAACCATGGAAATCCATTCTATAAGTTCTCACTTCAATATCATTTATTAGTAGTTTCCACCAGCCCATTTTCGATTGTCATGAAAGTGGCATGTGACATTGGGTGATGCAAACGTACTAATGCTAAAATCTTTAGAAAGATCACAAGTAGGATTGACTTGCACTAAAGGATATTATGAACTTGCACTGGTATGAAAGTTGCATTAAAAAAAAAAAAAAAAAAATCCCCCAAATTTTCACCCACAGGGAGCATGAAATTGGACTTCCGTCCGACCATGGGCTCGCTGACAGCCATTTATATGACATTGCCTACTTCTGTTTTTTAAAAATCCGGTTTTGCAAAAATAGACCGTCTTTCCCGGATATAACTTGAGATCGGATATCCCAAATTTTTATTTTTCAAGTTATTACGTTATCATTAAAGGCCGAATTTTTTCTCGTACCGCTATTACTATTGAACATGTTGTAACGACGTTCGTTCGTCAAGTCAATTTTTCCGATTAAAAAAACAAAAAAAATCCAAGGTGCGCGTTTCAAGCAAAGCTTACCTTGCTTGGGTCCAAACAAGTGATGATTTTCTTTTAATAATCGTCATTTTCGTGAATCCTGCCTCCCAAACCCGCAATATTGTCACCTTGTGGCTAAATTATTTGCTAATTGACAACTTGACCATTTTTCAATTGTTCATTCAAAAAATAGTACTAAAAATAATGTGCAAATACGTTTTCGAAATTTTGAAATCCGCCCAGCCGTTGATTTTTAATATTTTTTCAAAATCTGGTTTTTACGAAATACTGAAGTCTCGACTGATAAGAAGTCGTGACGTAGAGTGTGCCGTAGGCTCGAGCTGATGGGTGGGTATGCCTATGTTCGTAATGCGTAGTGTATGTGTTCCATAAGTGTTTTATTTCGCGTTGCGCGTTCTCTTTCTTTTTTTTTACTTTCTCTACCTCTATCACCGGTTTTTACCCAGGTAAGCTATAATTGTAATTAAATTTTATTATATTTATATTTACTACATGTAACAAAACGACTCGTGAATCAACATTAAGGCCCGTATTCATAGTCATCACTTAAGCCGAGTATTTGCTTAAAACATCATGAAATAGGTCGTTATAGTTTGTTTTGGATCTAAATAAGCAAATACTCGCCTAATAACGAATAAAATCTTGACTGACTAGACATGGGCTCTCGTTCAGATAAAATTTTATACAAACTGTTTAACTTTCTTAAGCACGTTTTACCAATCAGTTTTATCCTCGATCAATTTTGCAGGTGAAAACTGGCCTTATTAAGTCAATTATGTTTAGATTTACTTTGTCGTTGACCTATTTCAGATCATGTCGGAGGCTCGAAGATACAAATACTGTTTTGTACCGCGGTGTACAAGTTCAACGGTATCGACGCCCGGTAAAATATTCATTCGTGTCCCTACTTTGCCTGAGTTAAGAAAAAAATGGTTCGACGTATGTCGCCGTAATGATTTCACCAATGTGTCCCCAAAAACAGTATTTTTTTGTTGCGAGGATCATTTCACTGTAATTATCTGCTATTTGCCAAAATTATTGTTGTGTGCTCCTCAATCTGGACCACTATTGTATTTGAATAAACCAACTTTTCTTTTTTCAACAGTTGGAGGAAGACTGTGAAAACTTTATGTTTTACTCACTAATGAACGGAAAGGTTCAATTAAGATTAAGGCCTGGGGTGTGCCCATCCAAATTTGAGTGCCAAAGTTCTGATCGTCAGCTTACGGGTAAGTTGGTAATCTATCTTTGTAGCTGTTTACTGAAATCCCATAACTACAGTGACTAACAAAAATTAATCACGCAGCTCCACAAAAAAGAAAATCGCTCGCGTCCAGAAAACTCGACAGAGCACGAATTGTCGAAGAAGCTCTGATGCCAGCGTCGTCTTTTAGTGATCATCACCATTCTGTACATCCAACGAACAAAGAAGGGGAAACCTGTCATTCACCTTCATTTAAGGACAGACAGGTTCAGGTAGTTCCAGACACGAAATCGGTTTTTGTTCAATTTAGATTGAAAGGACGAAGCAGGCTCGTTCAAACTGAACCAGTTTCTATGACTACGACGACGACATCTCCTCTTAAAGGCCCTCCGGTTAAAAAATTGAGGTTGGACTCTAATAAGGAACCTTCACTATCGTCGTCTGACAGCTCCCGTCAGTTACTTTCGTCCAGCTACGATATCTCAACGTCGGGTACCGATTCTTCAATTGAAGCCAGAATTCGTCGGGAAGAGCACAACAAGATGTGCGAACAATTGACGTTCGTGAACATCGAAACAAATCCAAAGCGTACCATTGGTTTGCGAAAAGAGTGCTATTTTGTCATAATGACGTTAACTGAAGCAACTAAAGCTCCAACGAGAGATATTCTTCTGACCTTGAAGAAATTGAAGACCAACCTTTCTTTTGCGCTATTAGGTGACGATTTCGGCATAACAGAAAGCAGAGTATCCAAGATATTCAAAAAAACCATCCCTGCAGTGGCCGGCGCTTTGAAACATCTGGTTTATTGGCCCGAGCGTTCCGTCATCAAGAGGAATCTACCAATTCAATTCAGAAAAAACTATGGCACCACTACTTGTCTTCTCGATTGCTTTGAAATTGAAATTGAGAAGCCCCGCGACCCTATCAAACAATCTATGACTTGGTCGGAGTATTATAAGTGCAACACTTTCAAGTTTTTAGTTGCTTGCACACCAAATGGGTTTGTTACCTTTATTTCAAAAGGTTTTGGTGGCCGAGCAAGTGACACCGCTATATCCAAGGAATGTGGAATATTCAATAATTTTAAAGTAGGCGATTTGATCATGGCTGACAGAGGCTTCAAGCAGCTGGCAGCTGACTTGGAAAAAATGAAAGTGACACTTGTTCGGCCTCCAAGTGTGTCAGGTATAAAAAAAATGACCAAGACAGAAGAAAAAAAAACCAAGTCAATCGCTAGCCTGAGGATTCATGTCGAAAGGGTCATTGGTAGGTTAAGGGATTTTAAAATGATGTCCCCTCATGCCTGCGTTGACAAAAACCTTGTATCATATCTTGATTTTGTTGCAATATCAGTGGCTGGATTGGTCAATCTCCAAAAAAACATTGTCTAGTTTTTGAGGCTTTATGTCTAACTTTTAAATTTAAATAATTTAATCAAAAAATATTTTTAAAAACCAAGGTTTATAATGTGCATATATTGTCTATAAATGTTTGAAAATGCTTTGCTTCCAAAAGTTCTCTGCTTTACTGAAAAGTTCGTTAATCATGTCCTCGTTTTGATTGACCCAAAAAGTTTCAACCATGCCGCTTCTTTCAAAGTCGGGGTGGGCGACAACAAAAACTCCTTTCTCAACATTCGCGAAGTGCATCTGGCACATTAATTGGGCCACATGTTTTGGTCTGATGTGTCCCGTCGGTGAGACGTATGCGTCGATGGCTTGGTCGTTGGATGGACACTTAATTTCCACCACGAACCCATCACCGACACCATCTGGAGACGCCCCAAAAATTGGCAACTTCTTGGAAAGTATAAGGCCGCATGTCGTTATTTTTTTCCCAATTTTTTTTTCAACCACCTTAAAAATGGGAGGATACAGAAACATTAGCGTAGGTTGATAATAAAATGGAGCATTTCAACATACCTTCAGAATTTCACTTTCGAGTACTTTGCCTCGCCTCATTGCTGCAGTCTGGTAAGTCTTGGCTCCCAGTATTTTATTCACCAAGCTACCGTCGTCTGTATGGCAGTGGGCTGCTTCGTAGAGAACGGAAGCTGTGATTCGGCCATACCTAAACTCGAACCATTCTTTTTCGTCGCTCTGCTTCCTTGTAATTTTCTCCGCAGCTAAGCAATGTTCCTCCTTCATAATTTCTTTGCAGTATTCAATGAAATTTTGAGGGGTTTTAAGGAACGAAGAAGCAGAGTAGTCGCAAAACAGGTGATGCAATGACACAGTCGTTTGGGTGTCGTTCATATTAGACAGCGCAGTCATAATTTTCCTCTCTTTACAACCAGCCAGAATTTTCTCTCGGAATTCGGGTGAGATCTCGGTCATTTTGACGGCCCCACTTGCGCTGAACTCTTTGGTTTCAATGGGCGGCCGTCCTCCGATCGACGAGAGTGCGCTTTTCTTCCAGTATGATAACGTCGAGGTCGGAGAAGGTTCTTCGCTTCGACGATGAATCCAAAATAAAAATGCCACTGCATGCTTACAAAGGCCTTCTGAAGCTGGGCAGTCAAGGCATTTGGCGGTCATTACGAGTCCATCGTCCTCGTCGATAATAACTTCAGCCGTGTAGGGTTTCTTACGAACTTTGTGTTCGGGCGTAATCCTACATACAACGCAGACAATATTCTTTTCTCGCTTGAGCTCTACATAGCCAATACTTTCGTCCCCATATTGTTCTCCGGCCGACCTCAGAGAACAAATCGTTTATTAAAACAGTAACCCTTTCATTATGAACGTAGTAAATGCTCACTTTTTTAGTTTAGCGTGCCTCCATTCAGGATTATTACCAATGGCTTCAGCCAGGAACAAACTCACGCTGAGCTCAGACAAAGCTGGCAGGTTCGAGCTGTCGGCTTTCTCGAATCCTTCCCTTGTCATCGGGAGTGAAACTTATACGTAAGAAAACCGAGGAACGAAGTTTAGTTTGGTCGCCATTCACGGGAAGCGCTAAATGTTTTTAAAATTACATTTTAAAGATACCCCACGGCCCTCCTCAGCATAAATGTCAGTTGGGCGAATAAATTTGTGAAACTTTGCAATCCACTCCATTCACTCCAAGTTGACGCTGTCACTTTTGAGACATGTGCGAAGTTGAGCGAATTCAATTATATTTTATATTTTATTATTTTTTTCGAATATATTGTTGTTCGGCAAAATGGGCCACGAAAAATATATCGTTCCCGGATTTTCGTCGATGTATGAAGCTGGTGGCGTGATCGTTTTTTTTCGAATTCAAAAGGATGGCAGGTTCGCTGATTTTATTTTTCCAAAATTTAGACGACTCTAGACGGCAAGTTTGTTTGTGGTTTTACTAACGCGTACATTTATTTGTGTCTCTGAGAAGTCAAGTTTTAAAGAAATAAATGGGTATTCAAGCAAAACTTTGGTTTTTCATTTATCTATTTCTGTGAAAATTCAAGGCTGGACTGGAAAATGTTCATCTCATATGTACATTTTATTAGTGCATTTCATCATTTTTTAGTCGTTTTCCAGAAAAAAAAAATTGGATGATTCAATTTGAACTTGAAACAGTTACAGAATCACCCCCCTGAATACGAAAGTGAAAATTAAGGTAGACGGTAAAGGTGAATGGAGGACGGGAAGGGGGTTCGGAAGTTCCCCCCGTACGTCGCATGGTCCACCGAAGGTTCGGTCGCTATTCACTTGGATCGCCACCGTCGCTCGAAATCGGCCTCACTTTTTCCCTATTCAGATTCTTCTCTATAGAGTATTAAACCGCTCCCCGCTTGTCATCTGAGAAAAAAAAAAACGTACGTAGTTCCTTCATTTTCTACAGTCGGATATGATGAAAGTTGTCGCAACTAAATTACTTACATTGTCGAAAATGATGCAGAAATTAGATGGTACCCTTAAAAACTCCAAAGACGGGACGTGAACACACAGTTTCTGATAAAGAAAGGCACACTCGACGTCACACTGAGATAAGAGTGATATCCAAACTGGCTTGTCAAAGTTCCCCTTCCACATGACCGTTTTTATTAATTTCAGGAAAAGTTCGGCTTTTATTATTTCGTGTTAGCACTTTTCACAATCAGGTATTCCATGGCCCTCGAAAAATGGATAAATCCATGCAGTTTTCGGTTGATGTCAAGTTCCTAATTGTTGTACTTTTTTTGAAATTCTTTCCAGAGAGCGTGCAAGACAAAATCTCAGAAGAGGCAGATCTCCGGATTGAGAAGTTAAAGTTGGAAGTTGAAACAGCTAAAAAACGCCTCCTACAAGTGGACGAAGAAAGAGAAAGTCATAAAGAAGAGCATAAAAAAAAGATGGAATTGCTCAAAGAAGAGATGGAAGTTTTAATTTTAAAAAAGGAAAAGTTGAACCAACGTGATTTTTAAATTGTATGTACACCTTGGATTTGATTACCAAATTGAAATGGCTTATTTTTTAATATTAAATTGTAGTAATTGTAAGTGGAAAAAGTAATTTATTAATCATAATACGTTAATTTTAGTACGAACATGCTTTGGTAACGAATTTATCATCACTTATTTCAAACTTGTGAATTTAGCTTTACAGCCAGCTTCACCTTGAAAAGTGCCTTTCTATAAAGTTGGCTCTAATTACCCTGCCTTGAGGTCTGTCTATAACCTGATCTTCTGGGCTATTTTGGAGTATATCTGAAATCGTTTCTTGTCCTTCTTCAGCTTCATAAAAATTGGTCTCCTCCATTATTCCAATATTGTGCAGGACTGCACAGGCGATAATTAATCGTAATGAGGTACTCAATTTCGTTTGTAGTTTTCGTGACAAACACGAAAATTTCCTCTTCCATACTCCAAAAAGACGCTCACTGTCACTCTTGTTTTCACATGAGCGCGGTTGTACCGGTTTTCTGACGGTGTGGACGGGTTGAGAACCGGGGTGAACAAGTACCGTTTTTGCGGGTATCCGCTGTCACCCAGAAGAATCCCTTGTCGATCATTGTTTTCGAAGGAAAACGCTATCGAACTATTTTCGAAAATGCGACTGTCATGCGCTGATCCTGGCCAACGCGCAACAATATCGGTAATTTCCATCTTAGGCCCGCAGACAACTTGCACGTTAAGAGACATCCAACCTTTCCGATTACGGAAGTGTTCACCACGAGGACCTCCGGGACTTTTTATTGGAATGTGGGTGCAGTCGATGCACCCTACAACTCCAGGGAATCCGGCCATACGATAGCGAACTCCGTCGAAAACTGTCGAATTCGTTCGCCGGCGGGGAATGAAACGAAACGCGTTATATTGCCTGCGAGCAGAGTCGATACTTCACAAATTATTCTTGAAACCGACGGTTGGCTGATTGAACGCAGGTCACCGCAAACAATCTGTCGTGGGAGGGGGGGGGAGATGATCTGATATTTGCTGATTTCATTTCATTACAATCAACATGTACTACTCCCCCCAATCAATTTGATGCAGATCATGCTAGACAGAAGGAGGGACAGTAGTACTCACGTCACACTCACAAAGCAGGCAAAAGAGTGAAATAAACATGACAGTTTACGAATAGTGTATTAAGAATGACGACGATGATCGAAAATGAAGCCAGAGATCGGTTTGGGTTGATCTTCAAAATTTGGTGGTTTCTCTGCGATTATCCGCTTTGACCTTGAGCTCTCATGGATAGCAAGGATTTTTTTTTTTTTTTTTGATAGAAGTCAACTTTATTGTAATTGAGTTACATTATTGTTGGGATGGTTGATGTTAATCTGTCAAGATAAACTTAACGGTAACGTGTTGTGAGTTGCTGCTCATTAGCAGGCCTCACTCGACGATGTAACGGCAGTTGTTAGTGGTGAGGTTCAGGGAGCTTTCGTGAGCATTATTCTCTCTCTCGTTCTATTTAGAGGAAATCCACTGGTCTTTTACGTTTCAGTCGTCGTTGAGTCCGGGGTAGTGGAGCGTTGTTTGCCATTAGTGTTAACAGCTCATTCGAATGATGTAGCATTGCGGTATGTAGGTGTTTATATGATTCTTTCATGACGTCGGTGACCTGTGGTATCATCATATCTTGGTGAAGAGTCGCGTTGCGAACATACCAAGGTGCTCCAGTCATGATCCTCAGGGCTCGATTCTGCAGAGTCTGAATACGTTGTATCTGGGAATTAGAAGCGGAACCCCATATCTGGGACCCATATTGCCATATTGGACGAATAACTGACAAGTATATGAGTCGCTTAAGTGAGAGGGATACTGTCGATCCTTTTTTCAGGAGAAAGTACAGCTGTCGAATACGATGACGTACTCGTCTAACAAGGTCCGTTACATGATCGTTCCAAATCAACTTCTCGTCCAAGTGGAGACCGAGGTAGCGAACTACTGACTTACAGGGCAGTTGAACAGATTTCATCGTTACAATGGATCTTTCAGTGGCGTGCTTTAGAGTGAACTTCACCATGACTGATTTTTCGGGGTTCATCGATATTCTCCATCTATCGCACCATCTCTGTATTTCGGATACGTATTCTTGCAGTTCCGAAAGTGGTTCTCGTGATGTTCCCACGGATAAGACGGCTACGTCGTCCGCGAACTGTGCGATGGTTAATGACGTAGAGTTGGGGAAGTCGTGCGTATAGATGAGGTAGAGCAGCGGTCCGAGGATGCTTCCTTGCGGAACCCCTGCACCTGTTTGCTTTATTTCGGAAAGTGAGTTCAGACATTTGACAGAGAAGGTACGACGGTGTAGATATGACTGAATTAGACGATAAAGGGAGTCGGAGAGAGCTACTTTCAATTTTGCCAACAACCCCTCAGTCCAGACGCGGTCGAATGCCTTCTCTGTGTCAAGGAATAATCCATGGCACACTGATTTGTTTTCAAATGTTTCTTGAATTTTGTTGACTACTCGAAGAAGCTGTTGGACGCAAGAGTGCGACTTTCGAAACCCAAATTGAGTAAGTGGAATTATTCGGTCCACTGCGGTTAGCAGATGAGGAAGTAGAAGTCGCTCGAATATCTTAGCAAGAAGGGGAAGAAGGCTAATAGGCCGATAGCTCTTGGGATCGTCTTTAGGTTTTCCTGGTTTTGGTATCATCGTAATTATAGAGTACTTCCATTTTGTGGGGAAGTAACCCAACCGTAGCATTGCGTTGTAGATCTGCGTCAAGAAGACTACGGATTTTCTGCTCAATGCTTTAAGAAGTGGCTGAACGATTAAGTCGTATCCTGGAGATTTTTTCGTGGGGGAACGAGAAATAGCATTGCGAACCTGTCCTGGTGTGAAAAAAATCCTGAAGGGAGATAGCTGTAAAGGCTCCTCGAGCGTGCTTTTAATTTGGGAGTTGAATTCATGGTTGATGGCAGGGTTAGGCTGAAACTGTTGTTCCAAAATTGCCGAAAATAGTTTACACTTCTCGTCTGAAGTCGAGTAAAACGCTGAGTTCATTTTTTATGGTGGTATCCCGCTATTTGCTTTTGTTAGTCGTTTCGTCTTTTTCCACAGGCTACCATCAGTTGTATCCAAGTTTGCGAGCTCGGTGTTGGTGGCAGTGTTTCTTTCGTCCTGAAGAGCTTTCTTAAGCTTTCGTGTTGCTCGGTTGTAAGATGTTTTATCAGTTGGGCATTTAGTCTGTTCCCACCTTTTGCGGCACGCTTTTTTTATTTCAAATAGTTGGTTTACTTTCGATGAGAAACAAGGAGTCTTGTGTGTTCGAAGGGCATGGTAGGACTGTGAGGCTGTGCTTGCCGCGAACTGTATGTTCCTCGTGATAGTTGCGACGGCTTTATCAACGTCCTGAGGAGATTTGAGAGGGATACGAAGATCCGTGAGTAGGTCTGTCATCCTCGTGTATTGGACCCAGTTAAAAGGCCTTTTGATTAGACTTGTTGCGGCATTTATTAGTGAAGCATCCACTGTCATTTCGAGAATGACTGGTTTATGATCAGATGAGAGAGCTGTGATCACAGAGGGATTAGTACAATGCGTCAGGGCATTTTTGCCAATAAAGAAGTCCAACACATCAGGTGAGGCTCGGTTATTGTCCGGAAAGTAAGTTGGCTCGACAGGATGTAAGATTTCGTACGAGAGCCGGTGTACCACGTCATTTAGTGCCACTCCCCTTGGGTTTGAAGTATTTGAGCACCATCTGGGATGTTTACTGTTGTAATCGCCTCCCATTAGGAAATGAGTGCCCATTTCGCGAAGGACATCCTGGAAGTCAGCGCCTGTGATTTTGTGCTTCGGTGCGGAATAGAAGGACCCTACTTTGTAATAATGCCCGAAAAGCTTAATCCCCACTCTCGCCACTTGTAGGTTATTTTTGATGATTGGCGGGAGTTCATCGTGTCTGAGTTGGCTTCTGATGAGGATGGCGGATCCACCCTGACAGGAGTTACTGGGATGATCCGCGCGGTATATTTTATAGTTGGGTATAAATAAATTTCTATGAGATGCTAATTTGGTTTCTGTAATTAGGATTATATCGACATTATAAGTGGATAGAAAGTGGATAAGTTCGTGGTATTTGTTCATTAAACCTCTTGCGTTCCACGTGCTAATTCTGATGGGTGGTTCTGAGACGCTGCTCATTTATTCTGAATAATACTTGGCATGATCTGTGCAAACATTTGGATTAGAGGTGTGAGTAGGTTTAGAAGTGAGTCAAGTTTCTGGATAACTTGGTTCATAATGTTTGACTCTGAATCAGAAGATTGGCGAACGGCTGCAGCATATGTGTGCGTCTTCGGGGAAGGATTGTTGTTCTCGGTTGCAGGTGGATTTATTGATGGTGGATTTATTACTTGCCGAGCTTGGGTTTGCAGATTAGGGGAGGGACTTTTTTGGAGCTTTCGTAGTGCTGGACAGCCTTTGTAGTTGGCAGTGTGCTGTCCCTTACAGTTAACACACGTTGGGGGAGTACTAGAAGATTTTGAGCAGTTTTCAGTTTTATGGTATCCGTCGCATTTTACACATCTGGCTTGTTTGTGACAATAATTTTTCGTGTGCCCGAATTCTTGACAGTTGGTACACTGTATGATGGATTTCCTTGGTCTTGGAGGCTCAACCCGAATTACCCCTCCGTAGAGACGGTTCAGTGTGTAGATCTTATCATTGTTGGGTGATTGCTTGAGATCGAGGAAGAATAAAGACAGAGGTGTTTTGGTGACTGGATGAAAGACTGGTATCATTTGTATAGGTTCAAATCCGGACCGTCTTAGTTCTTCCATCATTGTTTCCGTATCGCAGGTATAGTGAAGGCCGCGGATCACCACTCTGAGGTTTCGTTCGGTTTTTAACTGGAAACTATGATACTGAGCCTTTTGTTGATCGAAAAATTTTATCGCTCCCCTGTAGCCAGCAATTGTCTCAAATACAAACTTCACATTGTTATTGCCAACGGTAACATGTCTATAGCCCCCCAAGTTCAATGCGTTGAGGCTCGTGATTAAAGCGTTCATATTACTCACATTATTAACAAATATTGGTGGAGGTCGTTCTTGTTTTGTATTCACTGGATCGGTTGGCTGTGAGTCCGTAGTCATATCTTCAAGAGATTGAAGCGGAGCAAATGGATTAGGAGTTATACAGTATTATTGCCACTCTTCTGTTTTTTGACGGGAGGCCCGTCGGGAGGATCAGGCATGGTAAAAGTGTGTAGGAGTTTGGTGTCGCGGTTTTATGGATGATTGATGTGTGATATTAGGGAGAAAAGAGAGGAATAATAAAATAAAAATTATAGGTGTTTGGGTACAGAGAAAGAATAATAATAAGATAAGAACCCGGAGAAACCGCCGATATAAAAAGAGAATCGAGAGCAACCTTTCACTTCCCGAGTTCGAAGAGCACAGGATAGCAAGGATGCCAAAAAAATACGGTCTTCTCAAATTTTAAGAGCCCTCACAGACGGGGACTGGGTGGAGCGACCCAGTTAGCAATAAAGTATGAATTGAACCTGGCACACGAGGTTTCGCGACTGGGTGTCGCATTCGGTCCACCATTCGCCAGTCAACAAGCGACCATAGGTGGAGCTTTCAGATGTTCCAGAGGGAGGGAAGCTTTCACGCTCGGTGGCGAGACCCAGGTCACGGGCCAAGGCTTATATATCTGAGTGGAACCACCCGGGTCGCCTCGTCTGTCAGGGCTCTAAACGCGCCTAATCACCCGGTCTACACGGACCAGAGAATCGGTACAGTTCACTGGGCGAATACAGAGAGAGACCCAAGAGTGAGCAGTTGTACTCTTCAACCATACTAAAACATCAAATTCCCAGATTTCGCTCCTAAAAAAGAATTTCTCGGATTTCGCTCACTAGAAATCCAATTTCATTGAATGGGCTAGCTCGAAATAAACTTTCTTCACAGATTTTGTACACTTACAAAACATATTCGCGTGTCTGATTCACTAAAAAAACATTTCACTGGTTCCACTCGCTAGAAAAACAAAAACAAAACAAAAATTTTGCAGGTCCGACTCACCCAAAAGTCTGAGGTTTGGGGTTTATCGTTGCTTAAAAGGTGGTTTCCGTTTTTCACGAGGCTGAATTTCCAAAAAATGAATTCTTCTAAATGTTTGTTGG